>CM071646.1:9885617-10485617 GCA_036419045.1 Scirpophaga incertulas
TACCCTAAAAATTTTCTATGAGTACACATAAATTTTTATTAATAAGTGTCAGGTATAATTTCGTGGATATATAAACACTAACAAAAGTAAAGTATTAAAAAAGGCAGTTTATCATAAGTATAGATCAAACACACAACACAGGTTCCAGTGGACTAGATTAACAGTCTTCAAGGGTACAACTTTTCTTAAAGATTAGTATATTTTTATATTAGTTATTGTACCTGTCAATTTTTTTATAAGCCAATAACTAAGCATACTAGTACATATAGATGAAGAAACTTTATATTTGAAATATTAAATATAACTTTTACCATAATAATGGTTTGAAAATTACCAATATTAATTTTAAATTATTGTGCTAACAAACCCAATTTGCTTCTTAATTGTGAGTCTGCTGGTAAAGCTAATGCCCATTTGCGCAAGCCTATAAGTAAAACTGAGCTCATGACAAGTATGGCACCAAAAACAGAGAATTTACTAGGTATTTCATTAAAGAACATTACTTGCCATAAAAATGCAAACACTATATCAGCTGACCGTGCTATTGCCACAGGACCTGCTTGTTCCATTTGTAAGGACATTGTCAGCAAAATTTGACCAAGGTAACTAAAGATAGCCAAACAAACAACAAGAAATCTTTCAGTTCCACAATTGGGCATACACAAAACTCCAAAGATGTATGAATAAAAAAGAGTTTGTAGTATAGCTATAGCACCAAAGTTAGTCATAATTACTGAAAAATGCAAACCCTTGAGTATTCTTAGTAGCACGTAGGCATTTGCTCCAAATATTGTGGAGATAAATGCTGCTATGGCACCTCTAACATTATGGTAGTGTTGGTTATGTTCTGATGAGTCATTTCCAAAAAAAAAAGGAGGATGAGTTATCAACATTACACCAATAAGTGTCAATATAATAGAAATTGTATTCCAGGCACCACAAGGTTCATTCAGAAATACACGGGCAAAAACTGCCACAAATACAGGCACTGAAAATACTATCACTGAAGCATCAGCCAATGGCATATTTCGAAATGCATAAAAACTTAACATTAAACCAATAGTCCCTACAATAGAACGTAAGACCAACAAAAATCTTTTACCAGAGGGAAATACTGGCTGCTCAGTATAAATAACAATAGGTATAGTAGGCAAAAACACTCCAATAAATCGAAACATTGCCAGTTGCACAGGATCGATATTGACGAGGCTCTTAACAATAACCGAGCATAGTGAAAAAAATAATGAAGATAGTGTCGCTAGAATCAAACCTAAATAAGGACACCTTTTAATAAGTGGTCTCTTGTTTTCTAGAAGGTTTGGTACGCTCTCGTCACCACTCCCGGCAGATAAATCCACCAGGTGTTGCAATTCCAAGTGCTCAGGCATTGCAGCGTCACCTAAAAAGATATTTTTTTAAATAATCGCTCTTTTTTATGTAGTCTGCATAGACATAAATACGACAAACCTTATTCCTGAGAATATTTGTGTAAAATCTCTTTATACAGTTTAAAATATTTTGTTTATACGTGGAAAGTCATGGTTTAAATGTAAAACGGCATTAAACACTAATAATGTAGCTAAAATCATTATTTTTTATCATGAAAATGATTAATCTTCAACTTTTTTATAATGTCACTCAAACTGTCACTCAAAGGCCGCGTTCGTTTTTGGGTCAAAAACGATAATATCACTGTTAGAAATCAACTATTCATAAACCATTCTAGCGCGGTAATGATAGCACTTTTAACCTTACTACAGACGCCGTCTCTCGTTTACAGTAGTAAAGAATGAAATTTTTATTTAGGTAACACATCTCCATACTACGTGACGTTTCAATACTGACCCCGCTTATTGCTTTCTTAATGTTAACGTTCCACAAAATAACTATAATACTAAATTAACTATGCATCGATTGGCACTTTAAATGCACATAAAGTATTCTAGAAGAAACCAGTAATGTATAACATAATCAACTGTTTGTTCCAACTATCAGTTTGGTTAGATTACCCTGGTGATGCATCAGGCCTGGTGAGGTGGAGACATGATTATTCTTTTTTAGGGTATAATAAATTTAAGACAGCCGATATCTGATAACCAAAAATAAGTGGCCAACATTTAATATGTTCTACAATTTATGTCGTTATTGAGTTAGTAGATTATAACTTAGAATTCTTTGTAAATATAATTTCCAAAACAGTGATCTGCACCATAATATTTGTCATAAACTAAACACATAGTTTTTGAGGTTCACAAAAAATGCCAGTAGCTGTTATATTATAAATGTATGATAAAAGATTAAGTTTATTACAGAAATAGTTAATTCTTATGTTATATTTTGTTCGTATAGGTATATCATCAATCATTATTAATATATCTTATTATTATAATTAGAATCTATTAAATGCTCTACTTCGTGGCAACTTATTGTTAATATATCAGAGGCTTAACGTAGTTGATATCCGTTTAGAATAAATAAAGAAATCTTGAGAAAAATACGTGTTTATAATATCGCAAATTATTTTGAAGTACATATCGGACGTATAAAAGAATAAATCATTGACACACTAACAGGATTCTATACTTAAATCTAAGAGAAACAAAATACTCATTGATATGGTCCAAGAGTAAACTAGACAAAGCAAGTATAACACTTTTAATACTTATTTACTAGTTTAATTCATTGTTGAAAATATCTTCTATCCATCTATGATATTTGTTCTCAGAATCACAGACGAGACGCAGCATTAAACACATGTAACATGTGTCCTCACATGGGACACGAGACATGGGTTTAAAATGTTATTTACCTTTTGTGTTATATACTCTTATTATGACTTATGTGTAAAATCTGAATTTAAAAGAGAAGACAAATATTCGAAGGATTTTGCCTGTTCTCGAGAAGCTGCTTCCAAAAGCTGAACAGATAGCAGTCAAATTTCTAGTTTATTAAATGCTAATGATCACATATTGTTGTTCGATTTATAAAAATACATTAGTAAAAAAAATACAAAAGTACAGTAGTAATAAATAGAAGTAGTAGTACAGTAGTAATAATAGAGTAGAATTGTGTTATGTATTTATCTACTATTTACATAATATCGATATGATATTAGTATGTAGACAATTATTTCACGTGAGTCCAGTCTTGATTAATGGAAAATCTTTTTTTATTTTTAACTACGAAATTACCGTTGGGCGAAACTTATCGGTTATAGATATAAGATTTGGTAGTATGGCTTAGTACCTTCGCCTGTCCCTATGGGCGAAAATTGACAACAACAACGAAACTTAGTATCGGACTCAATCGGACTTATCCACAGACCAATTAGAGAACAAGTTGACTTATCAGGAAATGTAAATGAACGCGAAAAGTTTTAAAAATATAATTGTAAACAAAACATTGAGATGGTAAACTAGATATACCTATTAACTTATTAAAGTACGGGTATGAACAGTAGAACTGTATCACAAGTACCTTCAATTGCTGAAAATTTATTGAATAGATTACAGGTGCGTGGAACAAAACAAAGTAAGTTTCTTAAGTAAAATAAATAACAAAAAAAAAAAATACAGGCCTTAATCGCTTAAAATTAATATTGAGTTATAGTTTCAGATGAGGATCTTTTAATGCTTAATACCGTATTCGGTCCGGTGCTACAGAGGGCATGTGATATTTTGGAAAAATATTCTACTTTAGTGGAATACCATACATTGGAAAACAGACGAAGTCTTATTGAAGTCAAAGGTGACAACGATCGATGTTATAGAGTTTTTCCTAAAATAAACTATTGTCCATGCCAGGCTTTTAAACATCAGGTTCTAGATAAAAAAGCTGAGATATGCTGCAAACATGTGCTTGCTGCTCGACTTGCACAGGTTCTAGGCAGGACCACTACTCATGAGGTTACCCAAGAACAGTATTTGATGTTGGTTCGTTCTATGTTCGATTTGGAGGAGCAAAATGGATGAAGGAATATCTGACTATTACTTTACTGCTTCAATGGACTCTGGAAAAACTTTGTGTAGTCTTTTAAAAGCAATACAGTTCCAGGAGGTATGAATCCATTAATTTATGAAGCTGAACTTTAGTGGATGTTTTTACTAGTTTTTTAGTTTGTTATTATTTTAGCATATGCATTTTGGTGGTCTTGCTCCATGCAGAGTAATAAGAATTGAATCGCAAAACTTTTAAATTTGAATTTTTTACCTTTACATCTTTATGACTAGATAGCAGAGTTTCTGTGGTCAAGGTGAGTGCTGATGCATCACAAGGGCCTTGAAACCTACACCTGGATCTGAAGTCCCTGAAGCAGTTTCTGATTTCCCTCTGTAACACAGGACTCAACCATGCATGGTCAAATCATGGAATGCTACAAGATATTGTCTCATACTAAGATATTGTGGTTTTATGCAAAAAGTAAAGCTCATCAAGATTTTCATATTTTGTGCCATAAATCACACAATATTATATGGGGCTAAGAATTAATGTCAATAATTATAAATCTGTGGCTGAAATAAAAACTAGGGACTTTTAATTCTGATTCGATATTATTAATCTCAAATTGCTGTAAAAAATATTTAGAATTTTTATAAATGTTGATATTATTACTGACAATCTCTGTGGCCGAGTTATTACACAGGTTTCACCTTCTCTGAAGTTGCAGGTTTGAATCCCAGTAGCCAGTAGTCATGGCCTTTTATATATACTTCTATTACAAAAATATATTTATCTTTATATCTATTCCATAACACACGGCTTACAATGTTTACTTTTTGGGCTGGGCTAATTGTTGTGATTATATGTAATATAAATTATCGTTGATACTCTGTATAAAGAATATATATAAATTAGTTTGGATACATAATGTCTACTTCACAGGTTGGAAGATAACCATTGCCAATATACATTTTTTAGTGTGCTGTGTTTTGTGCGTTACCTGAAGGTCTTAAGCTGACAGTAGATGAAGGAAAATGTGTACAAGCATCAGCATATATTCCATCAGACAACTTTACAGAATATCATGTTAGGGATGACGTCGATGTTATATTTAAGGTAGGTTAAAATTATAATCAATAACATTATGTAGGATGTACTTTATTTAGAATTGTTTCTTGATCTATATTATAATGAGGTTCTAGAGGATACAAACTCACAATAACTATATTATTTTTACATCATTTGTATATGTTTATGAGCACATTCACACTACAGAAAATGCTGCTCTACATGTAAAGTTTTAAGCATATGTGTAAAGACATTCACAATAGTGGAATAATAGGAGGGTGGGATGGATTATTGTAAAATAAAAAGAAGTAATTTCATTTGGAGAGAATATAATTAATACTCGAAATCTTTTCTATCATTAGTACTATATTAATTTCATAAATTTTTGAACCTTGGCACAGTCGCCATCTGGTTAAAAATAAAATATGTATATCTTTATAAGCAATTCGGTGTTCTTAATATTAAAACCACAAGTAACCTCAATTAAATTACAGCTGCTGATGATGATTATGATATTTAAATTTGAATAATTATAATAAAAGTAATATAATCTTTGAGTCCCTTGTCCTTACACAGTTCTTAAGATTTATCTTCTGACAAAATCTATCTCTATCTCACCTCCATCTTCGTCCTATATCTATCCCACTAGCCTGGGTCGAATCACGTCCACTGCATTATTGAAAGTCACTAAAGACTGTTATAATGATTCCATACCTTCATGACAATTTTCCTAAATAACAGCATTGATTCAAATAGATTTCTCCAATGCCTTTCACACCATAGAACATTATATTCTTCTAGCACACTAGACAGCGCTATTATAGGCTGTAATGTAGTAGTGTATTATATATGTCTTATTTATGTATTAGGATTTTTATGAACTTTATATATAGGTATCTTCTGTGTATGAATTAACATCTGTTTTTAATGTCTTTTGTACATCTACCTCTTTATATCTGCATCTCCTAAAGGTTTACGGATAGAAAATGCCTAAGGCGTTAAGTCTGCCATTGTACATAAAGTTTAAATGAATAAATGTCTGATAATGTTAAATACATTATAATGTTAAATGCATGCGCAGGTCAACAGTGCTTCTATGACTAAATAGTGCATGCAGCCAGTATTTTATAAAGAGCAATAATTATGTCTATGCACAATCATATATCAAGTGTCAATTAATTTAATTGTAACACAATTTATTTCCAGATCAGCATTGCCGTTTTATCTGAATGCTTGAACATTTTTGGATCTGCAGAAGAATCCAGTCTTAAGATGTATTATCGCAATGAAGGGTCCCCTCTTCTTTTAGTGTTAGTATTATTTATTAAACTAAGTTAGTACTAGCATCAGAAAAAAAAATCCAAAGGCAAAACTACTATCCATGTGTCATCCAACTTAAACTTCGGAGAGAGTATAGAATTTAGCCCTCATCAGCAAGACGGTTGGCAGTCTACAACACTGCGTTTTTCAGGAATTTTCGGCCTCGTCCTATTAAATCGTTGAATGAATTGTTGGGATGAACTGCAGTATTTTGAAACCTTCAATAAAGAATGTACCTACATTTATAAGGCTGACGATGCACTTGCGGTGGGTTTGGTGGATGTCCATGGGGGGTGGTAATCTTGTACCATCAGGTGATTCTTCTGCTCGGTCGCCCACTATCACATAAAAATAAAACCTATTAGTTCTGAAAAATGGACTAGTCTAATAGATAAAGTCAAATTTATATATATTGATAAGATCGAGTTGCTCAACACTAGAGGTGCAGTTACAAACGTAGAATCTCACATATACACCCAAAACGGATCAAATTTCAGCAGGTTATAGATATTATTTATTCCGTAAAGGAATCAAACCAGTAAGTTAATCTTTGAGAGCTGAAGAGTTGAGAAATATGACAGATAGATAGCACCGTCAGTTAAGCTTTGTTCACACTATGAAGCGGAACGATAAATTATGACATTTATATAAGCGAGGAAGTTAGACAGCTAATTATTCAGCCAAGCTGAGTAAGTTGGGCATTGTTTTCTGAGAGTGACTTGACAGATTAACTAAGAAAGTCGGAATGGAGCACTATTCTCCAGAACAGTGTAACCAATATTTTAACATCTAGGGTTTTTATTTCTACCATTTTTATCATGCCTTCCTATTCTTAAATTGAAAATACGTCCACGTCCCTCTTCGACGTATGCTAAGAGGAAGTCAGCTTAAGTATATATGTTTCACTGTAAATATATCTAACAACAAATATTCTTTAAGGCTACAACCACAATCAGTACATAATGTGATGACAGACTGTGAGATATCAACCCAGACTGCAGACTCTGTGTTAGAGCTTCGAGACGAGGACGCAGCAGAGGTTGCGAAGCTAGTATTGAAAGCACCAGCGTTTCTGGGACTGTTAGCGGACCTGGAGCGATCCTGTGATATCATAGAGATACATTTGTCCCCGGAACACCCAAATGTCAGCATCGTGACATATGGAATGCAGGTGAATTAGATTGATAGATGATTTTATAATTTAAAACTTTACTACGTAAACTTTACACTTTAAATTTTTTAGGGGGTGGTGTGCCTTTTTTGTGCCACTGCATCGACTCCTGCTTTGACTCAGGCTCATAGTGGTGAACCCAAGTTTCATCACCGGTTACAATTCGGGCCATAATTTCTTCCCTATCTTCTCCACAGCGGTCCAAAAACTCGCGGGAACAGTTGACGCGCTCACGTTTTTGCAGCGGCGTGAGCATTCTCGGACCCACCTTGAACACACTTTACTCATGCCAAGATGTTGATGAAGAATATTTAAAATTGTGGTTTCTGATACTCCAACTGATGCTGCAAGTTGTTTCTTCTTCAACCTTCCGTCTCCCATACAAGTTTTTCAACTTTTTCAATGATTTCCGGCGTAGTGGCCTCAATGGGCCGTCCAGGTCGAGGATCATCTTCAATTGACTCCCTTCCTTGCTTGAAAAGGCCGTGCCATTTGTAAATCATGGTTTTACCAGGAGCAGAGTCTCCGTAAACAGCTAACATCTCTTGCAAAATAGTTTGAGGCGTTTTTCCTTGTTTGGTGAGGAACTTTACGACGGCGCGATGTTCAATTTTCTCCATAGTGGCTAGTTTGTTCCCGATTTACTTGTTTACTCGTTTGTAACTCGAAAGCTAATGACCCAATTAGGCTAGAAATTGGCATATATAGTAATTATGAGTTATTCAAGTAGCGGCTACCTGGAGGAGCGACCTCACCCCCGCCAACCCCGCCATTCCGCGAACTTTTTGACCGCCCCTCGTAGATAATGCATCAAAATTATATTAGTTACTGTTCTGCAAATTTAATTTATCAATAATAATAACGTATAATGATGTACTCAAAATCGAAGAGAAAGATAATTCTTCGTTATCAGTCAAAGTAGGTATAGTTTAAAGCAAAGTTTTTTGCATTAAGAAAACACTGCGCTACCATTTGCATTACATAAATCAAAAGATTCAAAATATATAATAAAATTCACAAAAAATCGATTTCATTTAATCGATTAATACATTTTTCTTCTATGTAGTACTGATAATCGTGTTACGTTTTGTTTTCGTAATGCGTTTTGTTTCCGGTTTTGCGGTACTGATTTTAATTTGTATTATTTGATTTAAGACAAGTTGAAATTGTAATCTGATAAATGTAAAAGATATTGCATTAACATGGCCCTGGCACATGACAAAAAGTAGCCTGTACATGAACTGCCGTTCTCCTTTATCCATTGATAGGGAACTCTAGAAGTATGCAAACTCACTGTAGAGAGACTATACTATACCAGGGTACCTAAGCAGACGTACGAGTAAGCCGTAGGTACCATCTTACATATTTCTGCCTTAAAAAAGGTAGGTAGTCAAATTACTGCGTATTGTAACTACATCTTATATCACACAGGTTTTTGTGAGGGTTGGAGATTTACTTACCATCAAGTTTGCTGACTTATCAACTTACTGTCATAAATAAATGTACAGCATACACATAAAGCCCACAGTAAATTCTGCTATTTAATTTTAATAGTTATTTATGCAATCGTTGTATAATCAGGGGTATTAAAACACGAATGTGGGTTTATATATCATATAATAGTATCACATGAGTATTTTAATACCTAATTATAATAGTTGCATACAAGACTTTATCTACAATCATGATATCCTCTCTAAAATCCTCTATAAAAGATTCTCATACCATAGGATGTTGTACAGTGTTGTAAGAACTATGTAAATTCAAGAAAATTCTAATTGCGAAGCATGTAAAATAAACAAACCTTAATAAGTAAAAGAATGATTTATTGTAATAATTATTTACATTTTGGATCGTACAATTATTGAAATGCACTTGAACATTTGCACCTTGTTGAATGTTGGCAGATCCTGATGTACTTGGAATATTTATATTCACCACTTCATTATTTCTATTTTCTATAGAACTTTAAATTTTAGCGAATTTTAACATGAAATTTTAGCGATCTGGTGGTGAAAATGGCATTGCATGATAAAGTTCTTTTTTTAAAATTCATAATATAACGCGTTCGGATGATATCATTTTAGTGTTTTAATGTTGGCAATAAGCTAATTGTTATAGGTTATTTTATAGAGTATTAATAGCATGATAGTAGATAAAATATATTATGTACCAGTAATGCGATTTTATTCTGTTTTGTGTGTCAAATTTATAAAACATGCTGAATAATTAGTCAGAATTACTAATTAACTAACCATCATTGTAACCAGTTAATAACTTCAACAAGTCACTGGACACTTAAAAAGTATCCCGTTGACAAATTGTTGTTATTGTAGCCTCGATTTTTTAAATAAGTTGATTATCACATTTGAAATTGCTCATTAATCAATGTATGGCTTCTCGTTCTCGTTGCAGGACAGGTCCTGCATTGACGTGCCCAAGTCCTCGGATATGGTGCAGAGCTTTAGCTGTGAGGAGCCCGTCACATTGAAGTACCAGCTGCATCACATCAGACTTATAATGAAGGCCCTTGCCTTATCCACCAAGGTAACATGTTACTATACAATGTCATTTAGAAAGACACGTTTAAGCAACTGATGAATTAAAAAGCCTATAGACACAAACACACACAACACATTACACAAATTACAGTTTTTCTAAATTCAAGCAAATAACTCCAACTTATCCAAATACGAAGATAGTGCAACAAGCCGCAATTGGGTAGACGACAATTTTTTAAATTCTATATATAATAAGAGTACTCTTTTAAGTGAAAAATATTGTAGAACCAACAGTACACCTGCACCTATTACTTTTGAAGATACATCGACATGTTTGCGGCGCTGTCGCGGGTCGCTCAAAAACGCTCCATATTAAAAGCACTGCAATCGTGACGTAAGTAAACCCTAAGTAAACTCGCCTAATTTGTATGAGCGTATAAACAAATTTTAAAATAACTTTGTTATTTGTACGTTTATAGGTATACTTTCTATATAAAAAAAATGTTACATTTAATGTGAGAATGTTAGAAATGTGTTCGTTTCATTAGAATTACGTAAATAATAATTGCTCATTTTTTAGAAATCTAAAAACAATATAAATTAATAATTAAACTGAAATTTCTATATTGACATACTTTCATGAGATATAAATTGCTCAAATCAGATAATAATAGTATAAAAACGGCCATAATCAGTTGTAGTCGTCTACCCTATAGCCGTCGCCTTACTGACCTGCAAGGTGCTTCTTCATGCCTTCTTTAATAGACCGAGAATTGTAAGAGGGGGATAAGAAAAGATTACATCGGCTGGCAAAGAATTCCATTTCTTTAAGTGTGATATAAAAATATGTTGCCAAAGGACAATGCCCAAATCATAAAGAGCTGTGCCCCAGTCACATTTATGGAAGCCCACTAATGAGATTTTTTTAGTGTGTGCGTAATTAGCATAGATTTTTAAATGAAGCAGATATAAGTCGAAACTTCGTGCGAAAATAAAGATATTAGACAAATAAAATGAGCGCCTACTAATACTTATTAGCAAAGTTGTAAGACGACGATATGCATTTAGTTTGACATAAAATATTTTTTGATAAAAAGAAAGGTATGTATAATGTAATTAGTTGGAATCACAGTATATTCCTAGCATTTTCGTGTATTTTTAGCAGCTTACACCATAGTGTAAAAAAGAGAACTTATTTTTATATAGCACATGTGCAATGTAAAAATAAGTTTATTAAATATACTTAATGAAATAAGAAAGCTTGTTTATTTAGTTTGAATTACAGTATTTTTAGCCTTTTCATTGATTTTCAGTAACTTACATTATGTGCAGTTTAATAACAGAATTTTAATTAATTTAATGCGTCGTTTTGACTTTTGGCCATATTACTCGGTTTCGTATTTATGTCATATTGCCATTTCCGTTTCTAAGAAACACTTTATTTTATTGTGTTTTTCTCTCGCACGCCTTTTTGCGAAATAAATGCCACTAAAATTCGTAATTTTATTTTTATATTTATTTACATTTTGTTATAGCTTTAGGACCAGTGGGGCAAAATTGGGCATTCTCCTTTCATTCAAGGTGTTCATAGTTACGTCTACTTAAATATTGATATTTAATATCTATTTTGAACAAAGAATCAGGTAGGTAGATAACGCGAGAAAAACAACAGGTATTTTGTTGAAAATACGCACTTTCCACATATATAATTTTTTTAATCAACAGAAATATACTAAAAAGAGACAAGAGAATATTCTTTCCCTTTTTAATTAAATCATATTCTTATAAAATCATAATATCCTACTTTGTTGTCAGGTAGTGTTAAGGTGCAGTGCCAATGGTCTATTGTTACTCCAGTTGAAGTTGGAGAAGGAAGACCAGCGACAGATGTTTTCTGAGTTTTACATAGTGCCTTTATTAGATGATTAAGTTCTTTTTTTTTTACTTTATCACGTTAACTGTGCTGTCTCGCTTATTATAGGATATATTGACATTTTACAAAGAGTCCATTTTGTGAAGGCCGCGAAAGAAAAATTGGTGTTTTGTTACCGCGTTTAGACAAGTTAGTGAAACGAAAAAGGAGCTGATGAGAATATGCACAAAAGTAACGATAAAAAAATATGGATATTGCTGGCAGCCAGACAATTTTTTTTCTCAGCCGAATACCTGTGATTCAAACTAGAATTAAAAAAAAGTCAGCAATGGTCTGATATTCTATAAGCTATTATTGTAGATATTTTAAGAAAAACCAAAAGTATCCTTAAATAATAGATTTAAAGTATAAGGGTTAAATGTTCTATCAAAGCTCCTACTTGTGTATGTAAGGATAAGTGAATAATAATAAATGGTTTGTTTTACAAAATATATGCTTTTATTTTATTTCAAGGTTACAGTTCATGTAAGGAATGTTATTATTCGTATTATCAGAATATACAATGGAAATTAAGGTTACATAAGAAAACTTCAATAATTGAAATTAGTGTTAATGCATACGTCAAGATATGGTTCCATTTTTTTTTCTTTATTATTACCATTATATTACCAAACCATGGTGCAAGTTCCTATACAAGACTGTTAGTAGATACATCGTTTAATATAGACTGGCGATAAATCGAACCACAGTATATTTTTTGTATTTAAGTGGGAATATGCAACTATTTTTAATATTCATTCTGTTATGAAATATATAGAAATGTTCCATCATCAATATTTTTTTATAAAATCTCTTTTCAATAAAAGTAATTATTGTTTGAAATTTTGATTGCAAATTAAGTTTTGAAAAACGACAAGAGCAGTTGTTACGCAGAATTCTATGATAACAGACAAATGTTATGTCCACTTCAGTTAGTATTTGTAATATCATTGCATATTTACACTAGTAATGAACAATCACAGCAGAATAATTACTTCCCAATTACACCTCTAATACGTTATATATACAGTGTTGTACTGTATATATAACGTATTAGAGGTGACCTGAACTTGGGTTAATTCATCTGCTAATAATTTGAAATTATTTGTTGATGTGCGTTCGTTAAGGAAATTTAATTGCTCATCTTTTCCTAATAGTGGTCTGGTGAGTTAGATCAGTTTACCTCTAATATGCAGTATATAACTCAATTAACTTCAATATCCGATGGATTTTTCTGTTAGAATATACTGACGTCATATCAAGGTCATCAAAAGGGCGGGCGTTTTTATGAGGCTGCAAAGTTATGTTAACAACACATGATTCGGATTTTTTCGTTTCGTCCGAGTGTAAGTATAGATATTTGTTTTATATGTAGGTACTTCTTTGAGGCTGTAACAGTATTCCATTAACAAATTGAGAGTCATGTTAGCTTTTACGCTATGAGGGGTCTTATTGTAGATGTCGAATCGACATTTACAATAAGACTAAAAAATCTGACTACACACGTCAGATTTTTTCACGTCACGTATCAAATGACTTCCGGTTTTCATTGGTACTTATTAGAATTGGAGCCTATTGAAATTGTGTTGTTTGAAAGATATTGCAAATTTGAGTTACCTTATCAAATATGATGTCCTAATACTTTTAGTGTTGTTATCTGAGTTCTGTAATACCGACTATTGCTATACCAATGGTTTGCTGGGCGCATTTTAGAGGATATATGATGTTTTAGTTAAAATTACTTATCAAACTTATTAGATTAGATACCTAACGAAAATATACGTTGGCCCTTTTAATGACTAATTAGTCTCACAAAAATATTTAGGTGACGTTTTAGAAATTACACTATTGCACAGTTTGAAGTTAGCTTAAACATTAATTTTATTCAACATCTATCATTCACATCAATGGCAATTCAGTTGCATGTTAATAATGCAATTTATTCGACAACAACATTTAAATATAATTTCAATTGATATTATTAATATATTATCATTATATCCATAAATATACGTTGGCCCTTGCCCAAAATAGCGAGGTTTCGAGAGTGAAACCATAAGATTTATCGAGTTGTGTCATTTTTATAGTATTGTCGCTTGAATTGTCTCGACATCGGCATTGCCATTCTTCTGGTTTATTCAATATATATTTAATTTTATGTTCGGTGACTTCAATGTCATATTTAATGTAAGATTCTAATTTTCGTTTTGTATACTCATGTTTTGGTTAATTTATGAAAAAAATATTATTTAAAAACAATACAAAGAAATACAACAGCCAATGCGCAAGTCAGCTGTTTCTTTCCAAAAATGGCAATGCTACTGGACACTTCGATGCCAAAGTTCGATTTCGGACTTTATTCGAATCGTAGAAAATAAGTCTCTTGTTGAACTATGAATTCGGCTCGAAGAACCATTATTTTAATATTGCCCGTTTCGCACAAAGAAATCATTTGTTTATTATTAATATTCTACTAGTCCAGGCAATGCTAATCAGTGCTATCTGCACGTAATGCTCACGTTTAACAGGTTATTTTCATTCCAAACAATACTTCAAAACAAAATTTGGCTAAGCCTTATTCCTATGTACAATATCTACTTTACGCTACGAATAAATAAATAAATAATTACACTACACTCGTATTGCACTAAACAAACCCTTTAGCGTTACGAACACATCAGACAATAATTCGAGGCTTACCTTTATGCCTCGGATATGGCGTGTCAATAAAAAATGGATAGTATAGATTGTTTGATAACTTTACCAGAATCGCTACACAGCAGAAGCATAAGCAACGCCATGTTATGTATGCATATCCAACTGAAGCCTTGGCTTGTAATGTAGAATTTCCAAAATCCACTCTCGTTAATCAGTAATATTGCTATTCAATGAAGGATTCTCCAATTGACAGATTAACGGTAATATAACTGTTAATACATCGGTTTGGACAAAGAGGCCTTATCATGATTGCTCAGAGTAGGGTTAATCCAATATTCAGAGACACTGCTCTTGTAGCATATAGCGCCACCTCGCTTGACGAATCCAAGCTTTTATTCCGGTTTCAAGCCATGAGGTTAGCAAAAGGTGCCAGACATATGCAGCCAAGATCAAATCTAAAACTATTTACATAGAAATATTTTTAGCAAACATATATGTTTATAACATAGTACGATATTACACAATTCTATCTATATTCTTTCTGCGTAGACAGCCTGCGGTACTCTGTAATGATTATTTTATAAAAGAAAAGTGACTGATAGGTATTTTAAAGTATTCGTGATAGATAATTTAAAAACACAAGACTGGTAAAGTTATCAAAACAAACGAGCTATCACTTCAGTCAAACTTATAAAATACATACTAGCTTTCAAGACTACATTTTTCTGATAAAACTTATATTAATAACGGATAAAAATACTCGGGTGTATATTTACCTTGAGTTTGGATATCAGGTAATACGTATATGCTACTTAGTTTGTATGGTATGTATCGATATCGTAGTATCATATTGTAAATTAAGTACGTGTACAAAAACCTATCATATTAGTATGTATTGTATATTACATACTGTAATCCCGTATTACACAATCCCATTAGCTTTATCTATGTTATATTCATCAAGTATGTATTATATTATACGTCCACTCTCTTTGGTCAGTTAAGGTCATAGCGGCTATTCTACAATTAAGTTACCATCTTAATGATTTGAATATTTGTCAGCTCTGGAATCATTGTTTTAATGCATTTTTGCCATTGAATTTGTTTGTTCTTAGCAATAATTATATCCGATGAACATAATTATATTTTTCACAACAATGTTTACAAATCCAGTTGATTTATTTACAAAACAGTCAACACGATACAAAATTACCACTTGGATCACGATCTAAAAAAGACAATCAATATAATTGTCACGTGTGAATATTGTCTATGCCAAGAATCATGACATACTTTCAGGTGTCATGATTATATCTTACTAGCTACAAAACAGCTACCATACTTTATATCAACTCAAAGTAAAACTTACTAACTACTAACCATACTTTTCTTGTACTTCAAGGTAATTATGCGCCCGACTACAAAATTTTACAAACATGCCCTGACACACGGATGTTTCTTTTTTTTTTCATTTATAAAATTAATTTATACAATACAGGCCAAACACCTACTCAGTGCTGAAATTGTTATAAACAACAATTTTCATAATATCATAGAAATAAATAAGGTTTAATTTATCTATATATATTCTATTCTTTCTATGGAGCCCTTCAAGAGCCATTCCGATCCATATAGTGATACTTCTACTCCTTGACAATCGTACATTCCTTGACCATTCCTGACAATACAACAATCCTGTTATATAATTTATTTTTATAATTAGATAGACGAACATAACAGAACAAATCGTCGTTTAAATTCTAACACCGCATAACTCAAAATGGTGAATTTTTATAAAGGCAATAAATACAGCCTTATTTTGTATATGCTAAGGTATATTTTTTGCCATAAACAATTTTTTTCTTCTAATAAAATACATATTTTAAACATGCTACTAAATTGTTATTTTTTGCGTCATGTAAAATTCACAATTTTGACTTTTACATGAAACTTGAAAACGGTGTTAGAAGTTATGCGTCGAAATGTTTAATGACGCCTGTGCATTTAACTGTAAGTTTGGTCTATCTAATTAAATATTACATACTGTTCCTTAGAAATTTAGCAGAAAGTGAATTTATACAATCGGTGACATAATGTGCCTGCAGGTGTTCTGACACTATCAAAGTGAACGGACTATTAAATTTAAGTTTCGTTTCGATATGAACTCGTCCCATTGGATACTACTGAACAGGACTACTTAACGAGGGAGTTTTCGAGTGACAGACCAGCGACTACTCCAAGCCTTCATAATTGGCGCTAGCTATTCCAAGTTTCTATTACTCATATTTTATAGATACTAAACAGAGTTTGTGAAATTCGATAAATTAAATTCTGTATTCATATTTTATAAAAAATCAGCTTCATTACACTTATTGATAAAACATTTTTATGCTATACGAATAAAATAAGTGTATTGAAGCGTAATTTACAAATATGCAAAATATTATTTTGAAATATCTACACAACTTTGATATATCTTTGGAGAAAAGTACCATGATTTATTACATAATTTATTTTTAATTTGCTGTCAGAAAAACCCTCATTAGAAATAGTTCACGCAGCAACTCTATTTTTCATGTTGACTTTATGTCGCTCGTAATCGCGACTGTTTTTGTTATGCAAATGTAAAGATGGCCGTATTGTTGACTACATTATTAGCGCAATTTACCTTGTGACATATACTATCATAATCTATAGAAATAAGAACATATTGAAACTTTGGCAATCAAACTTAGTTCAGCGGTGTACGCAGTAAAAAAGATTAGACTTTTGACTAATGTTGAAACGGCAAGAATTGTTTATTTCAGCTACTTTCATAGTGTTATGTCCTATGGACTGCTGCTATGGGGATCAGCGGCTAACATTGAGAGTATTTTCCTTTTACAAAAAAGAGCGATAAGTGCTATTTACTGTTTACGGACAACTAGGAAACTATAAATTCAATAAAAACAGTGATCTACATAATGTGAATACTAGAAACAAAAATAAACTTGCCGTTCCAATGCTCAGACTCCATAAAACTAGCTGTTTGTTCTTGGGGAAATGTATATCTATGTTTAACAAGCTTCCGCAAAGTGTCATTGATTTGCCTTTATATAAATTTAAAATCCATATCAAAAAGACACTCATGAGTAAAGGTTATTATAAAGTAAGTGACTATCTAAATGATCACACACACTATTTGGGAATAGGGACACTATTCATAGAGCCATGTTTGGTAACAACATTATTTATAATATTGTAGTATTTTTATATGTGTATGTAAACATACATACGAATATGTAATCGTATTAGGTATGATTGTATCTCAATTTTGTATTGTTATATTATATTATTATAATTATTAACATTGAAAAGAGGAGATAAAAAATAGACCTTCAGAGTTTCTTGCCTGTTCTTCTCGAGAAGGCTCTCCCAATTTCCGAACAGGTGTCGAGTCAATTTTTTTTTCCTTATTCGTACGTACGGACAAGGTTTTTGTTTTTTTTTATGCTTTTTTTTTGGGACGTCAATAAGTGCCTGTAAAGGTCTATGTTGAATAATGATTATTTTGATTTTTGATTTTGATTTTAAGTGTGACATAGTTGTATACCTTTAAACGGATTAAATAGATATGTGGAACTATTTTGTATATCGTTGTATAAGTGTTTGTTATTTACTAAAAAGCTGATGAGTAAAAATTCTGAATATTTTGATCACCTACAGTATTGAGATAAATCACACTAAATGTAAAAATTCACTTGTCTGCACGATATTACCACGATCAATCAAGCTCCGTACCTACTTTTAAAATCGACTTTCTGATATATCGTCTTCGATATCACCACATCTCGCTGTAGCTGTACTGAGTGCACGCTCTGGTTTTCTGGTTTGTATTTGAAAGATTGAATTTATTATCGAGTATAGTCGAGTACAAAGAGATCTAGGTTAAATAAAAAAATATGTAAACTTTATACATATTTATACCAGAAGTGAAGATTCTGTAGAAAAAATTAAAGCGTTAAACAAACTACTTTTTTTTCTACAAAATCACTACTTTTAACACTTCTATAGCACCCGGTATATACCTTTATAGTCGACTGTACCCTATTAAAATTGTTATAAGGTGGTACGAAGCTTAATGGTTCAGCCATGTTCGCAATCCTGACATATAAAACTTTTCCGTTTCCAACTAATTGCCAATGCGGTTAACAACAAACTAATAATATTAACTTGACTAGCAATTTAGTTAATAATTTCAATCTTATAATTTGTTTAACCTTTTCTTAGTCTCAATTAGAGATTTTATGACATTAACGATTTTTTCCAACCCGTTTAACAACTTTATAGGTGGCGCTTGTATATATCATATAACATCAATTAGTGTTTTTTAAATTGCTAAAGATAATATCCAGTTTCAAATCAATACCAACAAATTTTAGCTAGTTAAGTAAATATTAGTTTTACGTTACACCGTATGATTAAGACTGGATAGAATGAAAGCACTATTCTAACGCAGCGTGCAAAAATATTATGCCCCACATAATTATTTTAATCTTCTGACTAGATTGGTTTATCAGTTATTTTCACAACTTGCCTGTCACTGTTCTTTACGTAAAAATATTGAATGATCATTTAGATAAAGCGATTGTTGGCGAGTATTCGTATCTCTTTATTTCTTATACCTTTGTGGAATATTTCTGTAAGTTTCAATGAATTTGATAGCAATAAATGTGGAATCCTCACAAAAAAGCAGTGTACGTTGCTAACATGTTATATAACATGTACACTTTACTATACAACTCATAATATTGACATTCTTACATATTGACTCCTAAATTAGAATAGTTGAGTTCACCATGACAGATATTGACTTATACCCAGCTGTTGCTCGACTATACTTCAGTATAAAAAAATATATTGCTTCAGCAATAAAGCGTTAAAACATAGCTTTCATTCTATCCACTCTTAACAGTATCACACCACAGCAGTGCCAACACCATATCGGCATCACATCTTTTGTGACACCGCACCAAACCCACACTTTGCTCCACAGAAGAAAGCCAATCGCTACACGAAGCTGTATTGGTTATCCACCGCCCTTATATCGTGGGGCGGACCTGTCGCTGCTACCAACGCGTTTAATTCCGGGCGGCGTATGTGCACGTCTGTACCGTGCGTTATTGGCATCTGCAATAAAGAAAAAACATTAAGATAGATCGATTATCGATCGATTTAAACAGCTATCAGTATTTTTATGATATTTATTTACATGGAAATGTGGTCCAAAATTCTCGTACTATACATAATAATAACCACGATTTGAGAACTGTAGGTCCAAAGATATTACTACATATTTTCAAATTTAAATGTCAGGACTAATCAATGATATCATCAATTACTTTAGACTAATTACAGATAAGCACAAGAGCACCAACTCTTGCACGGAAATAGTGCAATCAAGCGTTGACAGAAAATCTTGGACCGCACTATTTTGAAAAATGCATGAATTTATTTTCTCATCATTGACAGATCATATTTTAATAACTGGTGATTGTCTCAACGATGTCATTAAATAATTCAAAGTCGGGGAAACAAGTAAATTATCCTGATGTTCTACAATGGGCTATTTGACAATGCGAAAAATAAAGTGTCAATTACTGTTAACAGTATAAATTAAGAGTTAAAAAATGATTATTTATTAACGTAAGTTGAAAATAATGATTAATTTATTTTAAAATCCGTAAATAAAAATTGCATTTTTTAAACGTTTGTCACGTGACACAAAACGCTCCTGATTGGTCGAATTTATCATGACGTCACTTGCTTGTAAACTTCGTTTGCCTACTTGTGTTGCGCCTAGTTGTGGTAGATTATCTCCGTTACATTAAGATTTTCTTTATTATGCATTGTTTTTTTTTGTTTATTTGCACTATTTTACAAGTACTTTCAACCATGGACAACGATTTTGTAAAAGCAGACAGAAACCTGCCGCAAGTCGACGCAATCATGGTCGGATTATTTTTCAAAAATAATTCTGACTTTTATGCTTCGGAGCTAAAAAATGTAAAAACAGCATAGTACTCGTAAGTATAATTACACTTTACTGGTAACTTAAATTATATCATAAGAAAGTGAAATAATATGAACTTCCACAAGAACTTATATAGGTTATAAATAATTAAGTTTGTTTGGCACAATTTCGAGAACATAAACGATAATTTGTTCACGTTACGTCGGTTATTGAATGTCTTCACATTGTTTAACAAGTTCCATTCTTTGCCGTTTGACAAATGCAGATCGGGAAGTACCAGCATCACACATTCTTTTAATGCGATCGGGCTGGCAATGAAATTTAGAAGGCAGAACTTTATCTTTTAAAATTAATTTGACTGAAACCCATTTTGTACTGATAGTAATTTTCCATGTTATTTTCCATCTGTAACGAACAAACAAGTTTTAATCGGGATCTTTTAGTGTACTGCATATTGAAATCATAGGACTCTGTAGCTACAAATTTTAACAAATATTATGGAAAACAGCGGAAATATTCGAAGTGAGTTGCAAGAGACATTCTGTTAAAAACATTAGAGGTATTATAACCATTTTGAATGTAATTAATTATTACAAAATATAATTATTATGTTTACTTACATCGAAATGATCTTCACAAAAGAAAATATTTGTACTATTCGCTATGTCATTATGATCCCTCCGAGAATGTTGCAACCACTTTCGGCGCACTTCGATATTCTTTGGAACACTTACAAATAGTTTTTCCGGAGTTTTTAACGACGTATTTGTACATTTTGGAACTGCACACCATTTGTAACTCATTTTGTTACATAAATCACTGATAAAAAGTAAATCCAATCGCACTTTCGTTTTTTGTTTACAACAAACAACTATATATGCCAGTTGTCACAGATCAGAATACAGGCAAGTGACGTCACCGACCTCACTGCAGCGCCATATTGTCAAAGTAGCGTTTTGGCACACTATTTAAATATTGAATTTTTAATTCGATGTTTTTCAGCTAATATATACCAGAATTAAAAATAACAACTTTTACTGGGTTCCTTAGACTCTACTGCATAATATAAAATGGGTTTTAAAAACTTGTCAAATAGCCTATTGGTTAAAAGTAGACGTTCTCTTGTAGGATTTGCAAGCAAAATTTACAATTTTTATTAACAAGATATTGAGAGAGCACCTAGATATACCCGATTGAACCGGAGCACAGTATTGCAAGTTGGTATGATATATTTTATAAGCGACAAGTCAAATTACATAGTTATCAATAATAAAAACATAGGATTTGATCCACTACGACAGTGGATCCTGCTATTTTTTTGCAACACTGTAGCACAAATTACATTTACTAAAAATACATTTTACAAATTTATCTACGAATACCATAAACAATAACCCTATAATTACATAAACAAAGCAAGAATAACATAATTATCATACAAAAAATAACTTACCAAGACAATGCACAATCGAAAAACAGGCACAACACTAAAAACAAAAAAAAAAGTAAGAGCAAATGATAAATAAAAAAGCCATTCCATATAATAAGTTTAATAAATGTACTCAATAAATTTACAACCAAGATATTAAGTATTAAAGCTTGGAAGAACATGATCATAACATTACTTACATGAGAGTTAAAATAACTCTACGCTAGAACAGAATGATGTTAGCGATAGGTAGAAAATAATACAGAATCAACGCATTGTACGATTTGTAATGAAAAACGTAATTAAATACATTTTTCTATAATGCTATTTTTTCTTTCCACTAAATCCAAACATTCTTAGCAGTTTGATTATTGATGATCATCGTTGACAAAATTTCTTCATAGGCGTAATGATCAATATCATTGAAAAAAAAAAAACACAGAATAGATGTGTTCATATAGTATAATAATACATAGCTACTCATATACATTATAATCATAGATTTCATTTGCAATTGAGGAATTAGTAGGGTGCTAGACTAATGATAAATGTTGTAAGTCAATCATAGACTTATCGGCATTGTCTTTTCGCTCAAAAACAAAAATAACTAATAAAGTAGTAAAAAACAATTCTCAACAAAATAACCCAATCGAAAACATCATTCCATTTTATAAATATATACATAGGTTACAACTAGTTAAACACATTAAATTAACCGTCAGTCACAGGACTGTAATAAATAAAATTAAATATGAGATTGGTAGCATCCCATGATACGAACAAACTGACTGTGTGATATCTACCTATTAATGTGTGTAACCGGATAAATAGCCATTTGTCTACTATTAATAATAACATTCCAACTATTGAAAAAAAAAACAAACGAAAGATAACAAGTAAACATTAGATACATTATGTTCTTTATAAAACTTTGTTATCTAATTTTTTACGAAGTATCGTTGAAATCGAAATACCATCCAATAGCAAAAGGAAATATATTCAATAACAGATTAGAAAACGTAATGTTTATTATAACTAACTCTTATTCCACTTAAATATTATAAATAATTTACAATCATTATAGTTAATAAATTAAATATGAGTCAAATATGACACAAGTCTTCTATCAATCAAAAAATATATACTTTCTTTTTAATTATTAAAAGAAAATCTTAGGGGTTAAGGCCTCTCGTTACTAATAACTACATATAGATATATGTGTATATATATATTTTGAAAAACGTAAGTGTAATAATCAACATTACAACTGTTTCAAAGAAAACATTAAAAGAATCAAAATACAGTTGACACGAACAGATGAACATGTATTATGGAAGCCAAGCTAACAAAACGGAAACAGGTTACAACAACCAGTGGTGAAATACAAAAGCCGTGCATATAACAAAACCAAAATTAAAGCTGATAAAAAACTGAACACAATACTAAAACATCAAACATTCACATTAAACCACACCTAATTATCTAATTAATAATAATAGAAAAAATTACATATTGAAATATTTATTGTGTATATGTCTGATTAAAAAATAAGGTGTCCGTGTGGGAATCTTGTCGAAACGTGCACTATGTATAGTTTGTAAAGAATAGAGGTAATTTTGTCACCACTCTCATTACAGTCGATTTCATCCAGTTCGGAACCGTTTTCCATATTTTTAAGAATATAAGACATTCTCTTTATCTAAAGAATTCCGATTCTATAGACTAATAATTATTTGTAAGATACGAAAATAAGAATACAACTAAATTGACATTATCATTGATTTGAAGGGCTTTTCTCAGAAATCTTTATTACATAACTCCAACTGTTTCCTTACTAAGTTTAGTGACTTAGTCACAAAAAAGTGATAAATATTTCATTATAAATAATCAGTCAGACAATTGTTTTTCGTTTATGGCAATGTCTTGTTCAAAATATATTTTTTTATAATAGTTGGCGCCCCTTCCATAGAATTTCGCAAAGCTTAAGTTATTGTTTTAGAATAGTTTTTTTTAAAGGTTGTGAGCGAGTTGTTGAATATTGAAACTAGGTGCTTTGACATCTGCCTCAGAAATCACTTATATTCGATTATGTTCTACATTCTTGATTTTTATAAAATACGAGATGTATATGCCATCTTGAAATTAATTGTCTGTATTTGTACAGTTCATGGTTACAAATTCAACGACAATAGTAAATTCGTGTGCGGGGCTTAAAAAAAAAAGCTATACAAATAGCAGTTATTGATTCAAAACACTAGGTACTCGAGTAAGACGAGTATCTCGATAGCTAATTCTACGATTCAATGAATTTGTTCCACCGTGTTAAATTACTAGTTCGCATCATAGTGGCAACCTACAAAGAAAAACTTTGAGAAATGTAGTCCAGTGTCAATTATATACACTGATCTACTCTAGATTATGATGACGTCAGAGGAATTATTACAATGTCAAACTACTATCAAAATACAATTAATAAACTTTAAGATGACGATTATATCTAGGCTTGCCAACATTTCGACTCATTTAGTAGGACAGTCCCTCGCCAGATGGACCAAAAAGCGTGATGACCGTATAATCTTTTCTTCAAAAAGTTCAAGTCATTTTGGACCACTCTATAACTTCTTTGTAGAACCGCCCTAAAACTAGAATCCTGAATTTTCAGTAACTCAACACCTATAGTATAAACACGGTATATTTCAAATGTTACTTAATTTGAATCAGTGGTTTAAGAATTATAACTAGTCAAAGATTCTTAATTTTCTCAAATCAATTACTGACTGACTGACTGACCAATCATCAAAACACTACGGCACTTTTAGCAGACATAGAATTTAAAATTTAGAATACAATTAGTGTTTAGTGTATAAATCAAGGAAAACTAAAATATTATTTTGATTAGATACCTAAAAATACCATATATTATGGTACCCTAGATATATCGTTCAAAAACCGTTTTATTATATATTTATTGTTGTGTAATAAATGTAGACAGATTGCTAATATATGATATCTGTTTGAAAACTGTTTACGACGACATGTTACTTTTATTCCTAACAGATTATATGGCAAATATATATTTTTTAAAATGATTTATTTTTTTATTATGTGATAATTTATTATAATTATAATTTATTATAATGATAATTTATTTCATATGTGTAACGAACATAATAAGACGAATAATATGTTGTTATATTCAAATTCCAATTCTGCAATAAACTACTCTTTGTATACTCGGTGGGACTAAAATGTCACATTTATAACATAATTTTTGTCTGAAAATTAGCACAGAGCATTATATATTTAAAAAGTTTCATAAAAATAATTATAAATAAAGACACACTATAAATTATAAGTATAAAAATGAGGGTACAGAGTACACCAATACATTTGAAATTTACAACATGGTCCTCCATGGAAAAACTGCTTTGTAGTTTTGATAGAAATATATCTAAAATAATTACATTATGAATATATGTGTGTACACCTTGAGCAAAAAAAAAAAACTTTCAAAAGAAATTAATTATCTATTCTACGTTTCTACTGTGTTTATTATATAATTATATTATTTATTACTCTGGGTGTATATGTGATAAACAATTCACATAATGTAGCAACATGTTGTAAAATTCGCTCTAGCGAACCTCAGTACTAATATGCACGTAATTCCCCGTAATTTATCTCAAATTCGTGTAGGTGGTTCGTATTGTCATGACTATCACAACGCACAAAACTGTCCCTCACTGATACTAGCCGTTTCAGACAAGTTTGATATGTTTTTGCAGCCTTGTAAATTAAGCATACACTACCGCTGAAAAGTATTTGGCCACCTGCATTTTGAATAAGTAATAAACAGTACATTAAAAAAACATTTATTATTTCATTTATTTATTAGTTCATTGTGATGAGTCCAAATTTAAAAAAATGTATCATTTTATTGTCAGAAAAAAAACTAATAAACAGTTAATATATTTATGAAGTAGTTTCATTTCGATGGCTCCAATGTACATTCCTCTAACTCAAAAATCCCGAAATTTCTTTATTTACTTAAATCTCTTAACTACTTCATAAGCATTAAGCCCCTTAAATTTCATGAAAATATCTTAAGAAACAAAAAAGTTTTGAGGTTTACATAACGCTAAGTAGATGTACTTTTGGCAATCGTGTGATAGACATACCTTTATATCAATATAGCGGAATGTATACCGCGCCTTTTCACCTCCTTGCTCGCACCTTTTCATTTTCCCATAGTACAAAAGCTACAATAGTAGGGCGCAATCTATAGATTTTCTTTAATATCTAGTACTAAAAAACCTATAAGTACATTCAGATTTAAGTTACATTCCGCTATTTCACACTTAGCGGTTTGTATCCTGGCAGAAAATTTTCTCTATATGCCAAATGTAAAACGTCAACATTTTTAAACTGCAAAAATAAGACTTATTATCAGAAAATAATGGTGAGGAAACTGTTAATTACATACAATTTCGATTTCCAACGTTACTAATATAAGAATAAGGTACCGACAACGATTAATTTAATGTTATGTGGGATCGGAACGCAGTGTCATGAAAGAGAACGAGTGCTAGGTTAGAGTGAGAGGCATGAATGAATGACAGGTGAGAACGGAAGTAAGGCAAGATGGCGATTTTCGCGTTGGGTGATGTACGAGTGCGGTCGCTTGAGTTTATTTTTAAAGATTTATTTTTTGTATTTCAAAGTCAGTGTAGCAATAAAACAAATTTTACGAAGATCATTCTCCTTTTTATTTTCACACACGATCTCCCACAGTTATGTATTATTTTATATTCCCACATACAGTCCACCAAATATGAGTTAGCGGAGTGTATCCCGACTTGGAATTAGAGTTTTTTCAGTTAAATTCCGCTAAGTAGGGCTTACTTTAAAACCATAAATAATTACAAAATATTAAAAATGGGGTTCGAAGCAGCAACGGCAAATCCAGAAGTCACAAAAAAAATCATAATTTTATTTGCAAAACAAAGATTTTATTATTATTTTTTTTATTAACTTTTTTCGTTCAAATGCTCCTCCTGTAAACCTACGTTTTTAGAGTTAGAGGAGTGTACATTGGAGCCATCGATTTAATCACACTTTTACAAAATATATTTTACTAGGTGGCCAAATACTTTTGAGCGGTAGTGTATATCTAGATAATGCTTAGTACTAAGAGAGTATACTGTGTACTTTGCGGCTGGTCAATACTACACCATAAAAATTATGATGTAGTATACAGACTGTTTCAAGGTCGACGAAATAATATTTAGTGGTGCGTATTTAGAAGTGAGAATTCTGTAGAATAATATTAGTGCAAGTCGAGCTACTTTATTTCCCAAACGTATGTACAGCCTTACACCAGTTAAATACTATGGAGCAATCAATTGATCGCCATTGTGTCTAGCATTTGACGACCTCCATAGTCGAGTGGATAATACACCGGTTTCAAGGTGTCGCCATCTCTGAGGTCCCGGGTTCGAATCCCGGTGAGGGCAGATGTTTGTGTGATGAATGCGAGCATTTGTACCTTAGTCATGGTTGTTGATATATATTTCAATAAAAATTATTTATATATGTATAATATATGTATGTCTATCCGTTACCTAGATCCCATAGCACAAGCCTTATAGAGCTTAGTTTGGGCTAGGCTAATTGGTGTAAGTGTAACGAATATTTATTTATATTTATTTATTTAGTTTGTATTAACAGCTAACTAGGCACGCCATTTTAAAGTTTTTGATTTCATCTTTAAGTCAAGAGTTAGTCTTAGGTCTTAGATAGGCACCTAATAAATAACTTGCTCTTTAAATATTATTTCGATGGACCTGAAATATCTTGTTCTCACAATGTAAAATACCTCTAATGAAGCCACAGTTTATATGTAATGCACATGGAGACTTATTGTGTTAACGAAAATAAATGTTAGTAAACTACATTTGTTTATATGTATTTAATAAACATTAATTATTTAATTAAATAATGCAAAGTTTAATTTCAGCTAAACACTAACAGTAAGATGCCGATGGTAACTTCGGATAATTGTTTTATTTCGAATTCAATGAAATTTTATTAAGTAATTGGTTTGTATTTTTAGTAGCAACCAGTTGCTATTTTATTTTCGTTCGCAATTAGTAACGAATCTAGGCAAACTTTGATCTTAACCGGTGTAATTGTGAACAAAGAATAAGAATTTTGAAACATAATATATATGTACCTATTATAAATAATTAGGTAAGTAATAAAAAATATTTATGGGAACTTGTTGATTTTTGACTGGAAAATAATGAGAATGATACTAGTGTTCTTGGTCAAGATTTAATAACTTGTAATTGTTTTTATATCGAATATTCCTTTGGAAAATTTGTATGCAAATCAGAAAAAAATAAATAAGTAACAAACAAACAAATGACAAAGAATAATAATTTATTTTACTCAACTTGTGCCGAAACTTAATCCATAGCCTTGTTGTGATTAAAAACGATTTGAATCATGTAATTCGCAACTGATAGCAAAAACAAAAATAATTTTACTCGTCAGAGGTATTTTACACTGTGTATATTAAAAAAAATGAAATTATGTATTATGAGTTTAAGTATGTATGATTGTATGTTAATATCACAGAAATTTAAATAATACACTAGAAGTCGAATGCACGCGTGACCTTGGTCAGGTGACGCTCACACCACTAGCATACGTTCAATGTTTGTTTGGGGTTCGTTCAATATATGTACCATTCTATCAAAATTCTATCACCGTACCACACGACGCCGCAATAGACTTCACCCTTTCTACCTGGATCCGTTCCCGTCTAGTACGGTGCGTTTCCAGCGATCATTTCTTCCACGGACATGTAAGCTGTGGAATGATCTTCCTGTTGCGGTGTTTCCCCTGCGCTATGACATGTCCCTCTTTAAACGAGGCTTAAAGAGAGTAATCTTATCTCGGTAGGCAGCGGCTTAGCTGTGTCCACCCCTGGGATTGCTAAGTCCATGAGCTGCGGTTAACGCTTAACATCAGGTGTGCCGCTTCCGTGGCACACGGGGGCGTCGTCGGTGGTGGAGATCGGGGCAGGTATTGTAGCCTCCCCGAGGAGGGCTCCCCTGTATCCGCAGGGCCATCCTTGAGGTTTTTAGTGGGTAGGCCTCCCCCTTCTGGGGAAGAGAGCCCCACATAACCGCCGGCTCGCCGCAGCCGGGGTATGCAATTTAATACATTTTCCTCAGGGGAACAAAAAAGAAAAAAGTAGGAATGGTCAGTTCTAGTGAGTTATTAATTAAATTTCTGTGATAAACGTGTAGATATGTATGTAGTATATCTATATCGAATAGATATGTAGTAAATCTATTTCCAACTATGCGGTGGCTAGGCTCACTTGAGGCCGTCCGTCCTGGAAGACGACGTACTCGGTGAGCGTAACGTCGGCGGCGCCGCCCGACTCCAGCGGGATGGGGTTGGCGCGGAAGTGATCCAGCATGTCGTGCACGTTGGGGAACCACAGGTGTTGCACGCGGCACTGACCCGCCGGGTTCACTGTCATGCGGAGATGTTTCGCGCGACCCTGCACCAATAACCAGATACTTTTAAAGCTGGGATCTGCAAACTGCAATCGAAATGTCGTAGTTGTTAACGTGGTAATATGCAACCTATTGCAGCAATAGTATGACTGCAACTTTTAATTATTTATATTTTCAATTATTTTAATTTTTTCAATTATTTTTATTTTCCATTATTTTTACCTTTGAATAAATATAATTTGTTACATTTTAAGGAATTTATTATTATTATTTTCGTTCAATGAGTATTGCTGTTACAGTTGATATAATTATTACATATAGCCAAGTATTGTATCAATATATTTGTTATATTTACTCGTAGTTAAGGTATTACTTTGTAATTTGCCTTTGATTGTTTCATGTCTCTAATTTATAATTAATATTCTCCAGGAATAATTTTTTATTCATTTAACACACTGTACTGTACAATTCATGTTGTTATCACCTATGATTGTAATGATATTCAGTTCACTGTTTTATATTAATTTAATTAATTCCCGTGGAACTATCCGTTTTTCCGAGATAAAAAATACCGCAAAACCTTGCTCAAGAATCACTCTATCTATTGATGAAAACCTCATGAAAATCTGTGCAGTAGTTTTTGAGCGAAGCCTTTATTGCGCATGCCGTGGGATCTATCGATTTTTCCGGGATAAGAAGTAGCTCCTATTATTTAATCCGGACTATTATCTTTACGTCTGCAAAATTTCCAAGCAATCGGTTCAGTAGTTACGGCGTGAAAGCGGAACAAACAAACAAACAAACTCACTTTCCAATTTATAATATTAGTAAGGATTAGTTATATATTAATGTACTTAATATAGGGAATTTGTAGAGTAGAAGAATCTGAATTCATATAAAAAGTAGCCTTATTATGCCTTCTATGAAGTTCATAATGCAGAACCAGTTATTACCAATTATATCCTGTCAAGTTATAAGTCATACTCTGTTGATGCTGTTAGTTGTTCTGTAGTTACATTATTTTCCATAATAATCTTTATCAATTAAATTATATAATAAGTACTTATTATATAATTTAATTTAACATATAAGATTAGGCACAGAAGAATTCAGATCCCAGCATATGATATAGTACGAGACACATAGTACATTTAATTGGAGCATAAAACAAATACTTCCAACAGCTGTTCTTAAAGGAATAAAACTGTCTATTCATAAAGGTTTAGAAATAATAGATAAAAATAATATATAGAATAGAATAACTTTAGAAAAAATATGAAATTAAAAAAAAAATAGTTTAAATGTCGCAAAAAAATAATTTTAGTTACGTGATCAAAACTGATAATCGCGCTATACACTGACGATCAACGGCACGATCACTGGATTCGATCGATGTTGGCGCGAAGACAGGCCGACTCCGAGGAGCGTTCAAGCTCTAATGAATTCGGACGGCCTGTGCATCGCATTTTGTAGTAATTTTGCAGTATGATTTATCGTTTTTATTAAAATAAGATAATAAATTCAGGGTTAAAAAATATAACATATTTATTCCTCATAAAGTGACATTTATTCTGGTATAAACTTTATTAATAAATACTATCGATAGACAAGAACACTAAAGGAAAAAGTGTGTTCAAATACTGGTGAATTTTAGAACTATAATCAGCTAGATCGCTAAATCTATGTGACATCGTCTGACCATAGAAAAAAGACAACTGCTGGATCGCTTGTCGAAGTATAGATTTCGTTCAACCAAAACGTCGTAACCGCCGCTTACTTATGACGTTTTTCCCGAGCGCAGTGAAGCATGACGTTAAAGCGCTTTGTACAAATTTAATGAGCACATTGTACCTCATACACTTATTATGTTTTATAATAGAAGGAATGGCAACATAAAAGAAAACAACATATTAGGGCTTGTACTTGACTTGTGTATTAAATTTGTACTAAACAATATAAAAATACGAACTAAACATTTTATAATCATCTCATCTATACATATATTAACCTAAAGTCTCCGCGTACGCTTAGGAATGGAGGAACATCTGTATGGCTTTACTCTATGATTTTAGCAAGCACGTGCCAGCGCGGCGTCAATAAATACAAAATATTGTTTACGTTGTATAATTACAATATTATTATCCTTATTTCCACTTAAACAATTAGATATTTTAATCACTTAAATTTTCAATAATTATTATTGTTGAGGTTTATTATTTAATAACTATTTTAATTGTGTTTATTGTCGGCCTATGAGCGATGCGCACTGCGCGAATGGCGACGACTCACTGAGCGAGGTGCACAGTCTACCCTGCACTTCACTGGAACGTAGTGAGTGTTCGGGCGGATGTATACAAGAGATAAAATTATCATTTTTTAATTTCATTTATGTAGAACAGTAGTTCAATCCAGGAGCTCAAAAAAGTACCTTCGCGCATTTTATGAAAATCTTTCTCTACAATTTTGGGTTTTGTCAAAGTTAAGCAAAATTTACATAAAGCGAGGCCGCTACGAACTATGTCAATAGCTATTCTGCATTATTCATTAAGACAAAATTGTTAATGTATCTTTGTTTCTGAGATCGAGAACGCCTAAATTGTCCATTTTACGCAAAAATCGCGTTCGAGATGTAATATGGCTCTTAAAGATTACAAATAATGCAACATGACCAAACCTGGAAGTTGAAGGTGAGCACATACTCCCCTTCTCTGGTCTCGCTCTGTCTGACGAGGTAGCAACCGTGGGCGGAAGCACCGCCGGCCAGAACACACGCGGCAGCTGCGGAACGGGCCAGTGTCCCATGGAACCATGGCCACTCCACTAACGATATCTCCTGTTCGGTGGGTCGTTCCTCCACTATTGAGCCTATGTAAATGAAATAAGTAATTAACATTGATTCAGTATACCAGCTAACCTTTGGTGTGTGTGTGAATAAGCATTTTGATATATTCAGAGACCATGTACCAAAGAATGAAAGTCAACTTATATCTGTGAAGCCACAGCAGCACAGGTACATTTGTTGTAGATATCCTAGAGGGTGAGCGTCGGTGGCGCTGTGGTCTCGGCACTGGTTTGTGCGCCGCATTGAATCGGGAGACCCTAGATCTAATCCCCACCGTATACCAATGTGTTTTTCGTTCCGAATTTTATATGTACATTTATCAGACGCTCCTACGGTGAAGCAAAACATCGTGAGGAAACCTGATGACATCTGCGAAGCGATTCAAAGGTGTACGTAGTCAACCAACCCGCACTGGGCTAGCATGGTTGACTAAAGCCTAATCGCCCTAACGTAGTTAGGTTAGGCTGGAGCCCCTCAGTGGGGATGTATATGAGCTGTGATTATGATCCTAGAGGGAGTCTTATATCCAGCAGATATCCCTCAGCTGAAATGATGAACAATAATGATTCTCTTCTATATACATATATATTTATTAATTGTACACACAGATTACTATTTGTATAAGGCCAACTTATCTTTTCAAGAGACTTCTTTAATGCAACCCAAGCAATAATGCAATTATTACAGAGTGGGAAAACTGGATACAGAGAAAAGAAAATAAAAGATACATATGTAATACATCAAGAAATACCAAATTTATATTAGTGTATCATACACTGTATTTTGCACAAACACAGATTTGGTATATAGTATATATAGTGTTCTATAGTTTTAAAGTCTTACATGTGTAAAACATTTATTAATGTTTTCATTTTAGACATATATATTACAAATGTTTAAAACAACACATTGTGATAAATAAAATTAATTTGATCATAAACATTTACCCTGTTTCTAATAAATTTTAATGTTATGGTAAGTTTTTCCATAATACATATTCATTTTCAAATTAGTACATGTAAATATTCAAATCAGAACTATTCATATCTTTAGTTAATATATATTTTTAGAAGCTAGACATAGGAACTATCAGATAGATGTAATAAACATTAACACTGTAAATTTTGACACATAATGTATTTAAATTTAAATAGATTCCTATACATTATTTTCTTACAAATTTTAATACCTGATAAATGCAGTATTTATTCCCAAATTTTTTATTTAGTAGACACTGGCTAAATGCATATGCAACTTAAAGTTCTTGTTTATTATACTAGTACCAGATCTTTGATATTAATTGTTCACTTAATTTTTGCTAAAAATTAGGTTGCCAATAGATTTGGTGAGCTTTCTTCCCTAGTTCTGTTTATTTTTAAAAAGCATACAAGCAACTATGAGTGCATAAATCTAATCTAATCATAAATCTTTGAGATGATCTGTGGTAGCATATTTCTCTATAACTGATGTTTGCTGCATCCCCAGAGATCCAATGAGAGCTGTTATATCAACTACTTCTACTTTGAACAGTCAAATTATTATATTTTATTAGTTCAAATAATGTAAATTGAAAAATAAAGTCCATTCGCTGTTATTACCATTTTCAGATAATAAAGTATGACTAGAGTTTTTAAGTGACCAGATCTCAAAAAATAATTTAATTGTATTGCACTATTAGTATTAGGAGTACTAGTAAAATAATCTAAAATTAATAAAAGTTTGTGATTAAGTGTATTTAATTCTGTTATACCTAATTCAGTATCATCTGGTGTATCTGTAGCAATGTCTGTGATGCTGGTGCTATTAGGCAAATCTCGTCTTGGTGGCAGGTCGGGAGGGGCTGGCTCTGGTAAGCCTGGTAAAGCATCAGGGGGAGGTTGCGTCGTAGGAGGTGACCTCATACAGTACTTTATTGTGGCTAGCCATGCCTTCATGTCATCTACATCAGCTGCTTCTATCACATATTCCATGTTATTATCTGCCTGTAAATAATGCATTTTAGAGAAATTTCATCAATTCATCAAATTTGTTTTATTAGATAGGTACAGGTTCTAGTAGAAAATTAAAAAGTTTAAAAACTAAAAAGGTTTCTTGGTATAAAAAATTATAATAATTATGTTATATGTACCTCAGTTCTAATTATCATACTAGATACTCAAAACATTATCCTGAATTTTCATAAAAACATTTGAACCCATGAATTAATACAATTCAGTATCTCATATGATGAAACAATGCTTAAATTTCCTCTAAATAGCAAATTACTAACCAGTCAACCTAGCTTACCACCCTACACTGCTTGAACTTAGTTTTCCGCCTTGTATTCAGGTAACCTAAGAACCTGGTTTGAATACACTGGCAGAATTGTCATACTTATAGTGATAGTAAAAAATAATATTACAATATAAGTATTTGTATATAGGAAAAATTATTAAATATATAATAATATTATATTTAAGAAACACATACTATACCTTTAATACAAAAGTATTTTCATGATCAGGCATCTCAAGAGCTGTAGTTTCTCTCGCTTCCGATATTAAAAAACAAAAAACGCCACTACGAGGTTTTTGAGCTTTTGGTGGAGAGTAAAACTCCAGCATGTAGCCACCTACAGTCTTCACTAAAGCCAGTCTACATCTTTCCCATTTTTGTGGACCTCCAGGTTGCTCTAAGCTTTCTGGGGTTAGATAGTTCACTAGACCCTCTTTCCTACATTCTACTACAATCTTAGCTAGTTTAGTCTTACTATGTTTATTTAAATTTGAAGATAATTCTACTTCATCCGAATGTTGTTTGTGAAACAGGCCTTTACCACGTCTCAGACCTTTGAATGATAACCTTCTAAAGAATGGTTTGTGTTGTGTTTTTGGTGAGTCAGTGTCTTCTGAATAATCACTCTCATCGTGACCTGTGTGTGTACCATTTGGTACTTTGTGTAAAGCTTTTAATTTGACTATTTCATAATCGAATTTTTCAGTGACACATTCGCAGAACTTTTTCAGAAGTTCTTTGTTGTTGACAGGTGGACGTGTGTTGGCATCGTGACCTATAGGTTGCAGATACTGTAGCCAAGCTTTAGCCAATTCTTGAGCAGTGTTTTTGGCCTGACGCTCACAAAATTCAGCCCAACCTTCGGGCTCGCCATCGGACGGGCCCGCCATGGCGAGAAGTCTCCTTAACAGCTCCACTTGGAAGCAGTTCTATTACATTCACATGAAAAAAATAGCACTTAACTAGCACAATAACGGAAAGCTCAGGTAGTACTTATTTACTTAGTATCAAAATAAAATTCACGATGCTTCTCATGGTTTTCTCGCGAAAACAACTTTTATTGCCATTAACAAAAATATTTTCAAAGAACTTTATAAGTTCAAAGCTAACGTTGTATTGTAATAAACGAAAAATAAATATTGTTTATTTTGGTATAAAATCATTAGACAAATATTATTAAGTTTTGCTTTCTTAAAATTATTCATATATTTTTATAATTATTAATACTACATTAATTTGAGGATAAAATAATATTATATTTTTAGTAATGGCAAATAAAGACATAGAAGTTAGCTTCATAAAGGAAAGGCAATGGAACTACGTCATACAGACTTAGTACAGAAAGCTTGACAAGTGATAACTTCATTTTTGTTTATTTTAAAATCATAATAAATGCAGATCAATCTGACGCTATATATATACATACACCCTTGTATGTAATTTAACAGATAAATGAACATGAATGTCATCGAATGTCATCATATTTGCTTGGCAAATTTCACACAGGCTACTATATTTTCAATGTCATCCTTTATATTTCGTCACCAGATTTTTTTTCTTGACAATATATTTGTATTTCCAAGCAACCTTTCCTATCAAATGAAATATTATATGTATATTCTGCCAATGCCAAAGCCAGTATCAGTATATATCATCAATAGAACATTTTTTGTTTCAAAAATTAACTATTTGGCGTTTTATGAGCTGTGGCTACTATGAAGAGATCTAAATAATTGTAATTTTTTAACAATAAACATTATGGTTAAGGCATTTTTTACAAATATTTGTTAGTCGTTTTCAAACAAAAAGCTTATTTTCTATAGTTTGTTACAGTAAAACTATGTGTGACTTTAGTTGACGCAATGTTTTCAAAAAAATATATAAAAATATTTTTTTTCTATAAGTAATACAAAAATAAATTGATTCTATTTTGTATTTCACGTGTCATCATGTAATGGTGTTTACTCTGGTTTTCGTTTATATCTATATAAAAAATTCAAAAAAGTCAAGTGTCGATATCTAAAGTACTGTGTTAGAATTCGCTGTTTAGAAATTCTGATACGTAGATCCTTTCAATAGTCTGTGGACACATTTCTTCACTAGACGGTTGTGATATTGTTTATTGGAAGTACCTTGGGATTACTTTATTTTTTTAAATTGAATTTATAATCACTTTTTACAATACTAAACATTTGGTAACGTTGGTATTGACTCATGAAAATAAAAATCAGGCGATGTTATCATTTAATTAATTAATTTATTTATGTACACAACATATCGACATATAGAATAACAATATGAATAAATAGGTACATAGGTTCTGCTTATTTCTAAAGAAATTTCTACCATCATTTAAATTTAATCTTTAACATTATAATAACCTTTTTTGATACTATTTGTGAAGTATTTTATATAAGAGTATTTTTGTCAATTTCTTAATTATGAAAAGGCAAATCAAACACCTTATATTATTATAAGACCCTGTAGCTTTTTGCAGCATGTACGTTGGGCGAGTATTCAACAATTTTATATATCTCGTGCTAATTTATGAAAATTTTATAACTCCGATGAAGATTTGAAAGGTATGCTTAACCAAAGGTATGAATACCCAATTGCTGCAGTCGTCGAATTATTCAGTAAGCGATACATTAATTAATGATTATTTTCAAACAGTACATGTATTGTTTCTTATACCACGATACTGGCAAAAAGTCTTACGGATTGGTAAAGGTCATAAGCATCACAAACGCGTAGCTGACCTTAAAAATCTATTTACTCCCTTCTTGACGAAACATACACTGTACTGTCCGGGGAAAATCATTCCATACGCAGAGCGTGAGCGAGATGATATTTCTTTAAAACAGCACTCCAGCGTGTGAGATATCCTACTAATGGCGAGCAATACAATGATAGAATGTGACCGTTGGTATCATATCAAACGATTCTTTGGAACACAACTCAAGCGGTAGAACTCACATAAAGAGGCAAAGTCTCTCCTCAGACTTAATGGCTCAATAACGCTTGCAAGACTGTGAACGTCAACAATTCATTCATGTCAGCCAACTGCTGGACAAAGACCTCCTTTGAGGATCTCCACGCCGGTTGGACCTGTGCTTCTAGCATCCAGATTAGAAACATGTACTAACAACAAAATTTGCATGATAAACTAAGTTGAACATAACATTAATAACATGCATTTTACAAAAGTATTTACAGTTCATATTATTAAGTATTTACGAATATCAATAACATGTAAATAGTACCTAACATGTGCACTGAAAAGAAATATAAATAATTTAACATATAATTGCAATAATGATAATAATTTTTGGTATAAAATTTGAGTATTTTTTTGGTCGTAATGACTGAAAGCGGTGTATTCAGGTCGACTGCGAATTAATGCGTTGATCGCTGAATAATGAACTAGCTTTCTGCCCGCGGCTTCGCCTGCGTGGATTTTGGGATTGGATCTACAGAGGGTTAAGGGTCATAGCTTTTGCCCACGGCTACATATGCGCGGAAGTCGGTTTATGGCGCGAAGGTTTCATCGCGCTTCCCGTGGGACTATCCGTTTTTCCGAGATAAAAAATACCGCAAAAACCTTGCTCAAGAATCACTCTATCTATTGATGAAAACCGCATAAAGATCTGTGCAGTAGTTTTTGAGCGAAGCCTTTATTGCGCATCCCGTGGGATCTGTCGATTTTTCCGGGATAAAAAGTAGCCTATGTTACTCAGGGATAATTTAGCTTTCCAAAGGTGAAAGAATTTTTGAAATCGGTCCAGTAGTTTCGGAGCCTATTCATTACAAACAAACAAATCTTTCCTCTTTATCATATTAGTATAGACAAACAAGAAGCATACTAAACATAACATTGCATACTTTACAACTTCTTCAGTTATGTTATAGTAAATCAATTTGTTTAATATTTTACAATTTAGTGATAGTGTTATTTTATATTCATGTTCAAAATTTGCTTGTTTTAAACGTATAAAGCACTATAGTACTTGATTATTTAACATTTGATTAACGCCAATAAGCATCCAGTCGGTTATTTTTGCGTTTTGCTATCTCAGTAGGAAATCAGCGTTTTGTTTTAGGCAGCAAAAACATCGCTGAATTTTTGGCTATGCGTAATCACTTATTACTAAATAAATAATATGATAGAGGTGGCTAAACTGATAATTCTTGTACCGCGTCTCCGTCTGATCTATACTAATATTATAAAGACGTAAAGTTTGTGTTTGTATATTTGTTAAATTGTAAGGGGTAAACTCGGGAGCTACTGAACCGATTTTAAAAATTATTTCACCAATAGAAAGACACATTATTGCTGAGTGTCATAGGTTATATAAAAAACCGAAAAATAAAAAGGCTTTTACGTGGTAGTCCGTTTTGCAAAGTGAATCGGAGAAAAAACGGGCAGCGGACGGCGCGCGTTGGCTTCGGGTGCTCGCTTCGGGGATTATTAATATTATTATGCCCTACGAAGTGGGCACGCCACGCTTCTCTTTCTGTATAACACTTTACAAAGAATGCGCTAAAGGGTTCATGACATCATTCTGCCTTGCACTGTTAAGTGGCCTACCATCGTTGTTAACAAGAATAACCCCCGGCCCGAAATACCCAAGGACCACTTACATGCGTCATCACTTCTCACATAAACCGTCTAGCTTCGATCGTAAACTACGCACTCTTGTGTGTCAAATTTCCAATAATCTTATTTTGGCGCGCATCAGACGCATCGTTGACAGATATACGGCCGCCATCTTGCGAGAGATGCGCGCGCGGGCCGTTCACCTGAATGGCGACGATGGTTTTATGACACCCCATTTATATTTGCAATGGTGATAATAATAAATACAAAAGTGGTACCTTGACCACTACATTGGGTAGGTCAAATATCACATAACATTTATAGACCGAGTTTCTATTTATTTTTGATTGTAATGCATGGAGAGTGCGATGTGCGATGTACTTAACGGCAATATGTAGAATTATTTTGGCGTGGGAATTGCATACATTAGAACATATCTATGAAATGAAAAAGAGATAAATGTTATAAAGGGAAATTGGGTATACTCAATACCCAGTTCTACTATAAATCACTTATGCTCGTACTTATATGTACGTCTGTTCGACTATGGAACCAATAGAAGTATTTTTTTTAGTTCTCTATAATATCGGTAGCTTAGTTTTTGTTTGTCTTTACCGATTAAGCAAACTTTAATGCACACGAATACTAATGGTGACTGCACAGAATTGTAACTTACAAATAAAAATACTCTTATTACTTTAATGAACAATAAACGAATAATAAACATAAGTACATTAAATCACCGCCTAAGTTACAAAACCAGTAACTCAAAATGATGAACTATTCAGAAATTAAAAAGAAGCTCTTGTGACAAATAAGTAACTACTTGATTTTATAAAGTAAAATACAATATCATACAGTTTGTTTGTTCCTAAAAAGTACAAGTTGTTATTATTTGAATATAATACCGGGACACTAGTTAATAGCCGAAGTCTTTGAGCTTTTTTTGAGGTTGAGTTACTTTAACCGTCGTTTCTGCCTAGAGTAGCGTGGACTGTAAAACCTACTCTTCGAGAAGTTGGTGTAAGGTTAGCTGTGTACTTATTGTTCGCTTTTCATATTGAGTTTACTTCTTTGAAAATATTCCAAACAGACCAAGCTCCTTAGCTCCTTCTTGTTTCTCGAAGTTCTTTATCAACGCTTTTGCTAGTAATGTTAATATTCCCACTAGTGTCTTTATATACTATTTTTATAAAAGGATGATGTATGTCCCTATAAGAATACACACCCTTAGAATTGAAGTGACCTAATCCAAAATTCTTGTTTTTTGGTAAACGCTAAAAATGTGATTGAAGAGTTCGTAATTTTTTTGTTTTTCTATTATAATGCTTTAAGTTGTACGTTAATTGTCTTATTTTTTATTGTTAATGGTAGTATATAAATTGTTTTTATGATTGTATACTAAACTAGTCTGTATAAAGAATTTTGGATTAGGTCACTTCAATTCTAAAGGTGCGAAATATCTTCCAACCTGCATTAGGTTGAAAGATATTTCTTATGGTATACCTAAACTTGCCTTGTAGGTACATAATTATATGTATTGTTTGTAAACCTATAGTAAAGTTCATGATAGTTAATTTACAATAATTTTTAGGGTTGATAAAGAACTTTAAATAGATAAGTTAAACTTTAAATAGACACATAAAACGCTAAAGAGTTTCAAACTATACATTTTCAATGATGTTTATTTATTATAAACGTATGTTTTTCACAAAGAGTTCTTTGAAGCGTAGAACACAGTTCAAATAATTCAGTATATATATATGTTATAAATAGTCAGTTTTGATTGACTATTTGAGTACAGTTAGGAGCAGATGGCGCTATGAGGGCTCGACACATAACGTCGACGACTCGTTCCTTTCTCTTTTCAAGCAAAGCTTTGACTTTGAGTTTTGATTTGTAATACGGGCATTAATGCAAATAAATTATTTGTTTTCATCAATATCTGTATGTTAATGCTATTTAGATATTTTTAAATTTCGACAGATAAATAATCGGCATCATTTTCGCAAAAAAAACAATGAATAATAACTTTAAGACTAGTGTTTCTGTATAACTTGTAACTTTACATAGACCGCAAGTTGCCATACTTCTTCACGTTCACTATAGATTTGCACAGAGTATAAACTACATTATTTCCCAAGCGCAGGCGCAGTTTACGAGCTACTGTAAACAGGCGCCCGAATGTTTACAGACTTCAGAGAAAGTTAGGCTTGAGTAGGGGCACCATTGTTTTGAATATGTTGAGTTCCGTGAGATTTTTTATACAACATTGGTAAACAAACGTAAACCCTATGATATGAAAATCTTATTCAAGTACAAAATCTAACAAAGACAACGACCCTTACTCGTAGCCACTGAGTTCCATTGAGTTACTCTTCGTATGCTTGATTCACCTAATACTGTGGAAAAATTACCAGAGCGCATTTACCAGAACAAAGCCGCATTGGTTTGATAAAATTGGGCGTTTTCAACAAAATGTTGTGGTACTTCTCGGCTAGACAACGTCTGAAGCTATATAAATATTAAATTTTACAATATTGCACATATTTCTCGAGTCGGAGAGGTTTTGAATATCATATCGACCTTCTTGACAGTAGAAGTCTAAAGCGTACTTTTTGTATTGACGGTGATCCCAAAAGCATAGCTTCAACAGACACCTTGGAGTAGCGGAAGTGCTTTTGTTCTCCGTAAGTACTATATAGACTCTTTAGCGGCAAGTGTCCTGAAGAGTTCTTTGCAATGTTGCCTTTGGCACCTTTATGCCATCGCATCCGCCACCCAACACCGCCAGGTCATTCTTATTACCTGAAATCAGTTTGATCTAGTACCTACAGTTCGGTTTCAACGTTCTTCTGCGTGGAAACTCTGGAATGAGTTCTGAACTGATGTTTTCTAAACACTACAATATGTCCTACATCAAACGAAGTTTAAGAAGAGCATTTCTCACCAGGTTTAGGAACAAAACAACTCTTAGATTAGCAAATTCTTTATTCTTTGTATTTTTCAGTAAATCGAAAATATCTCGAACGTATATCTAATTTAGATTAATTACACAATTAGTCCAGACTACTTCGAAAATCGTGGTGTGTGTAGTATTGCTCGCATCCGGCTGAGTGGCGCGGTGACAGACAAATGCGCAGGAAGATGGCGTCGTTACGGCTGTCGTCACTGGCGCGCACACTCAAATAAAACAGCGCATTTTTCACTCGGAAATGCATCTTTTGTGGATTCTGTGAGGGTATATGCAGGTTTATGGTTCGTCGTACTTGAAGATATTCATATTTTAATGTTACATTTTATTAATGCTAAATTTGATGAATGCGTCTCACTGCCTTTTCCTTTGAAGATTTATTTTATTTTTCTTTTCCGCTATAGGAATTGAAATCTAACGGTTAGATTTAGCAAATGGTCATTATTCAGTGTATGCTGCAATCTGGGAGAGCAGAGCTGGATTTTCATAGCACAAACTAAGAGTGCAACACGCATTATATTATTAATACGTGCTATAAGTATATAAAGTATGATAATAGTACGTGATAATAGTTGCGTGCATGTGTAACCAAGACACTCGTGCAGCCAGTCTGTAATACCCGAATGCTATCAAAATCTTTTGTAGTGACGGCTGTGCGTCTATGGAACAGACTACCGGTAAATATCCGCGAGAGCTCATCATTGAAAGTAGTATATAATAAAATGTTATGTACTTAATTTAGATTAGTTTTTTTTATTTGATATTTGTATATTTAAGCATAATTATATATTATTAGTATTTATTTTATATAGTTTATGTACCCATGTATTTTGTTTTTTTTTCTCAATCTCTCCCACGTCACAGTATAGGTCACGGCTGGAAGAGATCCCTTTTAGGGATAAGCCCACCCATGTACACATCCAATCACTGCATATTTTTTTTACTATAATGTCTTTTGTGCAATAAAGAATATATATATAGTTTATTAGAAAGTATTAGTGTTATTTTGAATATTAATAAAATAAAATCAATCTATATACTATACGAACTTTACTTGCAATTTTTGTTGTCTTTAAAATCATTTCAACTAAAACTTTCACTAATAGACAAGGAAATAAATCTATTAACAACACGATTATGATTTATTAATCTTAGTCCAGATTTAATTTTGCTTCCTGCTGTGACAATTTACAACACGTAATGGCTGCTTCGTTTAGTGTTCGGCGTTAATTAAGCCCAGTGAGAGATTAATTCAGCGTCTATTATCCCCAGTATTTGTCACATTCCCCTTTTCCGTTATTCTATAATAATCGATGTTATTTCTAGCTTCGTGGGTCGTTCAATGTACATTGCCGCGTATATTTCATCGACATAAACGTTAATCTAAGCTAATTCTCCTTGGTGGATTAAATCTTCATTTTAAAATTCAATTACACCAATAAGCGCCATTTCAAGCTAGTGTTTGATATTTTTATTATTCTCATGTTACTCACAATGGCATCGTATATCGAACTGTTTAAGTAACATTAAACTTGATGATTACTGTACCTACTAGAAGTTTTAGCCCGGTAACTGACTATAACGTCAAAGTTGACAGCCAGTAATACTTAATAGGCTGATAATTTGACTCTGTTAGATAGTGCATTTAGATTACTGCTTTATAAACCAACAAGTACCTAACTGCACTATCTTGATTTCAACAAAAAAATAATTGCAATGGAGTTACATAGTTAATTTTAAAATGGAACTTCTTTTCTCTTCAGGAGAGAGAGGCTGAGAATCCTCACCAAGAAATGTACCCAGGATACTCCCGCAACAGCAAGTGTCACGGAGGTTATGTTGGACTCCACGCAACCAGAGCCGTCGGACCACGTGACCTACCAACTAAACTCAGCCTTTAGTCTTGGCCATAAAGGCCCTACGGTTTGAATGGAGGATGGTTTGTACGGTCAGCGCTGCCCCCCAAGGAAGACATGTGCTTGAAAAGGCACGGTATAACAAAGTGACTCAGGCCTATGTATGGATGGGGAAAAAATCGAACATACGATACATTGTCATCGTTATCAGACATCTAGCTTTAACATTGCTGCGTGTAACTTACACATGTAACTTACATGTGTAAGTTGGAGTAGGATAGTGCTCTATAACGACAACTATATATAACACTAGCTTTTGCCCGCGACTTCGTCCGCGTGGAATAGTGACTTCCGGCAGATTTTTGGTTTTTCCCACATAGTTCCGGTCATTGTGACTAAACCTTAAAAGATAGACATATGCCGTCGCGGACTTTTTTTTAGATCATGTATAGAGGAATAATTCTTTCATACATATTTTTTGTGTATCTTGAACCGTTTTCGCAGCGCACGCAAAGAAAGCCTTCAAAAATGAATAATTTTCCCCGCTTTTTACACATTTACCGCTCTGTCTTTGCTCCTATTGGTCATAGCGTAATGTTATTTAGCCTATAGCCTTCCTCGATAAATGGACTATCCAACAAAAAAAGAATTATTCAAATCGCACCAGTAGTTTCGGAGATTAGCGCGTTCAAACAAACAAACAAACTCTTCAGCTTTATTATATTAGTATAGATTATATTAGTATAGATTAGTATAGATTTGGTCAAATATGAACAAAGTGAAGGACTCAAGCTGATTATACGAATATTTGTTGGTATTAAGAGTTTTCATTGAAATTTACAGATCACTACCTGTTACACTGCTGTTTTAATTAGATTTAATATGACAATTATCTTTATATAACAGAAATGTAATACATATGTGAATTTCAATCAAATTTGACACCATTAGGGATACTTAATGCGAACGCCAAACTTCTCATCCAGGAGAAGCTGCCTTATTGCTACGAGTAAATGCCAAAATACCACACCTTAACATTTGTTATTACGGCCTAAGTTTGTATAGTCACTACAATCCTACACCAAAGTTTTTCATAAAGAAATCTTTGATTATATCTTAAATTTATTAAAATACTTAAATTGAATACCTACTTATTACTTTCGTATTTTACTGGTATTGTACTAGTGTTAGGTATTCCAGCTATATCATGATATCCTTGCAAAGTTCAATATGAGTACCTATTGTATAAAAATAAAAAACTCCGATTGGCAAAAAAGAATATAGTAACAGATATTAAAAACTATGATAGTGACTAGATATAGTCGGTAAATATTTCTTCTAATAAACAGATTTCAAAATACAATGATGTTTAATTAAATATTACAGACCAAAATAAGAGTTGTTTACAATAGCCAGACGTCATTGAACAATGAACAGCATTTTTTAATATTATTTAGTTAGGTAGTTTGGTCCACCAGCTTACAAATTATACACAGGTGGCATTGTAAAGCGAACAACGAATTATAAAATTTTAAGATTTCTAAAATAGCTCCTCTGTAGAGGACAGTGCGTGTGGGATGTTCAAGATGCGTACCGCCCTCCATCAGCTGTTCCTTTCAGTAGCATCTATGTTAACACAGCAAAGCGAGATGGCACGATTCCCGTCGCTCACGCCCAGAGAAAGTATGCGCAGACGGTGAAATGAAAATATTTTTCAGTTAACTTTTTAAAATTTAATTTTTAGTAATGTTTATGTTAGTAAACGAAGCATTTATTTGTTTTAAACTTCGTACAGTATGCTATCAATTGAATGTGAAAACTTTTTGTTGTTTTTACAGCGCTTCGGTGAGGACCTAAATTATTACTTCTGATTTTTATTTGATGATTTCACAAAAACAAAAAAAAAAAATACCAAAAAGGAGATCTATAAATGGGGCTTTCTCAAAATATCAGATTTAGTCGCACTATTAATACTTCCTATTAAATAGGTACACTCAGCTTAGTCCAGTTGGACCTATCAGTAAGTGAAAACAGATAGATTACGGATACTCAATCTAAGATGTGGCTAATGTAATAAATACAGCAGAGATTATCACAAAAATACATAAATACATATATAATTTATATTTCAATAATAACTGAAATCAAATGCATTGATTTTATTAAATCTTATCGCGTTACTATTATTAATTGCATAAGTAGTGACTGGATACGAGTAAGGAATGTAATCCGGATAATCCGTAATTCGAAAAATCCGGAGATCCGCTAATTTTCACTCGACTTCCAAATCCGGATTTCAAAATCGAATCCGGATTTTCTAAATGATAAAAAATTGTGATTCGGGGCCGATTATTACGTCGCGAATATTTTTATACTTAATTTTATTGTTAAATGTATGTTCCTTTTAAAGTGAAGTTGTTTTGTTATGTTCAATAATTTGACAATGAGTCTATTTGTTTTTTTTTTATTTTTGTTCTTCAAAGATTATTTTAATTCGTACTTACGAGAGTCAGACTGATTATTTTTATAATAAGAATAAATATAAAGTAATCGTTCTAAATAATAAAAATGGTGTGATTTGATTTTCCATTGTTTTTATTTTAACCTATTTATACAAATATAACAACATCATGTTAAAAATATATGATAAGATTAATTTTCATGGAAAATCCGTAAAATCCGGATTAGCCGGACTGGACCAACAATCCGTTGTTAAAAATCCGGATTTTGAAACCGAACGGATTTTCATTCTCTAGATACGAGAGATAATGAAAATTAAGCGATCATGAATTCTCAGTGCGGGTGCTGGGTACATAATGATACTCGTACAGTGAGGAGGTGCATTTGTTACAATTTATTTTGAAACTTAAATAGATTCAAGATTAGTAACAAATTTCAGTTGGACAAAAATGTTTAAATTTGAATATTACTCGTAGAATAGGGTACTTCCCTCTATATTAGAAAAGATCTAAAAGCATATAACGATGATAGCTTATGCATTAAATAGTCGGAACCATCATGTTTAAGTACATAAAATAACAAAAATAATATAAAAATTAGTTTCAAAGTATTCACTTTTTTAATCTATACGTTAAACAAGAGCGAAACATAGGCCGCCATGTCGTGACGTCATAAGGTACTGTAAACTTATGCGTGTCAATGTCATTATGAATCATAGTAGGTACGTATAAAGCCGCAAAACAATAAAAAAAGAAGTTTGTAGGTTGCTTTTTTAATGTAAGAGAACGTTATAAATACGTAAGTTAAATTGAAATCGCACGTGAATCACACTATGGAAAGCAGTTTTGTAAAAGGAGATAGTACGAATTTACCAAAAATAAATGCATTAATGGTCGGAAAATTCTTTGCTGCAAATCCCGACTTTTGTTCTGCCGAGTTACGGAGAATTAAAACATCGATGTCAGTATTACTCGTTTATTATTATTCCTTTATTAGTTGTTTATATATTATAAAAGATAATAACTCATTTTTAAATTATGAATACAATAATACATAGCGTCAAAATAGAGCTTTGTTTATTATTTACATGCCGTATTGACGTCATCGCTACAGAGTAACAACTCGTGCGGCGCCTTCGTCTAATTACGCGCGAAATTTGAAATTATTAAATTTTAATGCAATTTTTATAGTACTTAATGAGTGTATAAACTTTTTATATTTTTAGTATATGGTTTACTGACATGCAAGGATCAAATTAAGATTCCTTTCAAAAAAGAGAATAATTCCCTATTACAGGCCAATAAAACTAAAATGGTTTTATGATATTGTGTTCTGAAATGAGTTTAATTATACATAATAATAATAATAGTAGAGAAGGCAGGTGACCGGAGTCTCTTCCATAGCCCGGTTCTCATTACCACCAAAATCGAAATGTAATAGTCTACAAACTTTTTGATCATAGATGACAATAGCTTATGTGCATCTAACTGGGTGTAGTCTTTAGCTGCATTTTTCATCATGCAGATAGAGATTGGACCCAGTTGGTACATTCCAGGCACACTTTCATTAAGTTTCGCTTAAATGGCCTCTACGCGTTGGATCAGTATCCCCGCGCACGCCTTATAAAGGACCGTGTGTTATAAAGACGCGTGCTTTAATCTACAATAATAATAATAACATTAAATAAAAATAATAATATTTGATCATTATTGTTTCGATACTGCTTTCTGGGATCGACTTTTTTTTAAAGACCCATGTTGAAGCCGCAGGCTATATTCAGCTTTATTGTGTGTACTTTAGTGTGTTTGTAGAAGGCCCGCGAAGGGATGGTTCGACACCTTGCCTTCGGGAAAATGAGCGGGCCGTCTAGTGGATCCGACGCTCGAGATCTCCGTGTAGTAGGTCCGCGATTGAACTAATAGCGAAGAACTTTGATTTTGACCGTACTATCTGGTATTTCCACTCTGTAACACTGACCATTGGTATCTTGGGGCCCTATCCCGCTACCGACGGCATACTAAGCTTATGTTTTTATAGTTTTTATTGTAAAACACTTAAATTTAAGAGTACCTATTTATTTGGTAAATAAATAATAATGTTATTTTAGTACATACGTCGGGAAGTGCTCATATCGCCCACTGGTGGAACATTTATGTGATAAATCAATGAATAAAGATAAAGCACTATTGACATAGCTTTAATGATTAATAGGAAACCTTGTAAGAAAGGTTCTGAGTGTACTTCTGAGAGGATAAATGGTATATATTTGCTGTTCAGTAACTTAGTTGAACCGTCGTACACTGGCCAGCTGGCGATGACAGACGAGCATAAGCAAAGTTGTGGATGCAAAGAATCTCAAGACGCCTTACTGGGATCGAAATAACACTGTGATGGAAAGTTACACACAGCCGGCCTTCCGGTAATAGACGTATGAATCATAGAGTAACATGTAGGTACCACACAGCTCTGTTAAGTACCAATTTATTTAAGTTAAGCTTTATTTTATAAATTTGTTATTTTTTTTCTCTCTCTTTTTTGACACATACAGTCATTAAAAATACATTTGTCTATAGAAATTCCTAAAAATAGTAGTCAAGTAGCTTCCAATGTGACATAAAAAAAGCGTTTTCTTAAATTAAACATTTTTTTTATACAATGACACCATTGAATAGGACCATTAGAAATATATTTCTGACAATAAAACGGATAATTACTATTTACGAATTAAGTTGACAATACACATCGTTTTTCAGTGAATTAAGATAATTCTTAAAAAGATCTACAGTGTGAAATTTTATTTGTGACTATATTTTTATTGACAATATGTAATCTAGTAATATTTTATGCTGTGGGGAAAATTTGAATTCCAAGCAAGTGAAGATAGACTAACATAGCTCTTTTTTATAGAAATATCCCATAAATATTGCAGAATTGATGCCGATGCAATTTTGTATGAGAATGATTTGATATTCTGTCTGAGAAAGACATAACGTACTTTTTGCCATGCTGGGAATATGTCTCATTTCTGTGGTAAGCTCTGATATAATTCTATAATAATAATAAACTAAATGTATAAACATTCAATTAAGTCTACTTTGGCTTAACAAAATAAAAAGGTGAAGGTTCTCAGTGGCCGTATTGACTCAGGCGTCAACACGGTTTGTTTGAAGACGCGAATTCGAATATTATATATATATATATATATAGTTTTTTCCAAATTAAACTACTTAGAAATCGTATTGTTTAAAAATGTCATTTTAATCAATGAACGTTCTAAATATAAATAACTAACGAGCTGTACCTACTTTTGGGTATGGTGTTGTACCTACTTTTGGGGAAGTCAGAAAATAATTATCTTAAAAGCCAATCCAAAGATTCTTGATCACATTTTTCGTAATTTTAGGCAAATTTACTATAAAAATACGGTCAACAGCAGGCCAATTAAGATACTTAACCATTTGCAGTTCTAAATTAGCGGTTATGCCTTCGACATAAAGGTGGCATAAAGTTCCGAGTAGATAGTCTGACACGCTTTAGTTGATACTGACGTAGTAGGTAGGTATTTAAAGTTAATGTTTTCCATACACCGGTATGATTCGGTTTTTAATCATGTGTTTCGAGTGTTTTCAGCTGGATGGTAATTTATGTAACTTCTAATGTCTAGATTGACTGGACTATATAAATACACGGCGAGATACTCCACCTAAGTGCGATATATTTTTTTCAATATTATGTTGGTTGCTCAACTATATTTATGTCGTTGATTATCATATATCTATTTAAGAATATATGCAAGATGCTGATCTCACATAACTTGAATTATTTCGAACTAGCTGGAGCCCGCGACTTCGGCTGCACAGGATTAATATTTCGAGTAGCTTATAATTAGCGTATATCTTTATAAATTGTAGCCTATTTTTATTCTGATGTATAAGCTAGATTATTGTAAGGTTTTAATAAAATCCATTCACGAGTTTTAACGTGAAACTGTAACAAACATCAAACATTTGAATTCGGTAGACGACAATTTTTAAATTCAACATATAATAAGAGTACTTTTAAGTGAGAAATATTGTAGAAGCAACAGTACACCTGCGCCTATTACTTTTGAAGATACATCGCCATGTTTGCGGCGCTGTTGCGTGTCGCTCAAAAACTATAAGTATACTAGTAAACTATAGGTATACTTTCTATATAAAAAATGTTACATTTAATTTGAGAATGTTAGAAATGTGTTCGTTTCATTAGAATTACATAATAATAATTACTCATTTTTTAGAAATCTAAAAACAATATAATAATAATTAAACTGAAATTTCTATATTGACATACTTTCATGAGATATAAATTGCTCAAATCAGATAATTATAGTATAAAAACGGCCATAATCAGTTGTAGTCGTCTACCCTATTTACAATATCAGTAAGATGTTTGTCTTGAATAAAGAAGTGTGTCATCTTAAGCACAACTCCCATATGGACGCAGGTTCGATCTACTTGGAGATCCTTGGGGGAAGCCTACGTCAAATAGAGGGTATCTCTTGGATAAATTATTAAAGGGGTTTATATTTTAAAGTAAGGATCTAGACATAATTCGCGCCTATAAAAATCTATATTATCTCTATCTATATTATAAGAACCACATATACTATAGGCAACTTACTATCGGATACTCTGTTTATTTGCTAATATACTTGTTAAAGAGAGTCTACTGTATTATATATAAAAGTAGTAAAAATAAGAAAAAATATCTTATTCCATATCCCTTTACCATACGTAGCAAGCTAACAGCATATATCAACCAAACCACAATATAGGCCATGCTCCAAACAAACACAGCCCAGTCAAAACAGCACGGGCAGACTCAATGGGAACAAAAGCCATAATTCAGCGTACAGTACATAACGGAATAAATAGCCCGCTGGGCGGAAGGCGGGGCCCGGCTGCGCGCGCGCCGACGACAGAAGCAGTCTTCTCGCGCCGCTCACCGCGCACTGATTAACATGAGCAACTCAGCAACTGATTTATAGTGTCCCGTTGAAAAAATAATCGTCGTGCGATGTGATGGAGGGACAAGACTGGCGGACGGAGTGGCAGCAGCCGCGGCTTGACGGTCAGTCTACTAATGCCAATTTAGTGTTTTAGTGTTCGCTTTGCGCTAGATGTGATTGTTTTAGAGGTGTCTTGTGTCCTTAAGAGATCAGTTTCGAACCCCATCGTGAAAAAAATAGAAGTTCAGTTGTAAAGGCAAAAATAATTTTTATTTTGTGTTAATTACAGGGATTCGATTTTTGGTTTAGTTTTCGTTAGATTTGTAATTAATCAATTGATGAAATGTAAACGTGAAATCGGTATTAATTACGGAGCTATTTCTATGCAAGAACGATTAAAGGATTAATTTGAATAAATGCAAGTAGTAGATTTACTCACAAAATATGGTGACTACTGAGACAGTAGCGACAAGTAGTACCTCTAAGGAGGTTGCAAAATATCAATCAGATTCGATATTAGATTTCAATTTAGAACTGACAAATGGTATTTTTAATTATATAAATAGTGATAACTAATAGTTATTCATGCAGTGTGGAACTTCGCAGTGAGCGTTGATAGTGTGCTAAGGTAGGTACGTATAAGTTTTGCTTTTAATAAAAATGTTTCAACCAAATTTTTACTTATCATAAGATTTCGATAGCTTTCTCCAAGTAATTTTACACTAATGTCTATACTTAACAATTATAGAATATATTTAATAATATATAGATTTTTTTTATTTGGATAAACTCGTATACACATTTTGTAGGAAGAAATATTAGGTATTTAGCACATTATTTAATCGATGGCGGGATTTAATTTATACTATTATAACATATGTTAATAATGGTTTTATTAATACTATCTTTATATATAACTACTATGTTTAGAATAAATACTTATATCCAATGCTGTGCAGGTAGTTGTATAGGCTAACGGTTTTATTCATATTTTTAATATCAAAAAGTTTTATTGCATGTATGAAATACATTTTTACTTAACTAAAAAAAATTATGTATGTTATAAGCCTATATCCAGCAGTGGGCGTCTCTCGTTATTTTACAATACAATTCGATAATTGTGAAAAATCTATTTGTAAGTTTATATTTTTATTGTAAAGTATTATTATATTGATTTACAATAACCAGAATGGGGTTTCCGTTGTGTTGATTCAATATTAATACCTACATTTTGTTAGTTTTTTCGAGTTACAATACCTACTTCGTACATATGTCATGCACGAGATACGTTTTACATGATTGCATATGTACCTATCACATTTATTTTCTTTCATCCGTGAACATATGGACTACACATGACTCGAGTTACTAAGAGCATTTAAAGTAACTAACAACAATATATGTCAACATACTATATATGTTTTTAATATTGATAATATTGAAGTAAGTCAGAGAAAACATCGTCCCTTGTACACTAATTAGAGCGTACCACTCGGAGAATTTAATTAGAGTGTACCAGAGTAAAAAATTGAGCAGCATTGTTCATAATTGTGAACAACGCTGCTCAATAATTTTTTCAGACCAACTCATTTAAGAATACGTAGGTATGGCTAATATTTGTTTTCCTTTAGTAATAGCGTAAAATTTTACTTCGTGGATCTTTCGGTCTGACATCCAAATGTTGGGTGATAAGTACCTACCGCCTTTAATATCGCTCATTATAATTTACTCTGAATTAGGTAGCTACAAACAAGTAGTTCAATGGATATAGCGTAGTATATGGTAATGTAACAATATAGGTACATATATATATTTTATCGTCACAATTCAGATACGTCTACGTCGAGGGACACAAGCCTACCTAGAGCAATTTGCACTTATTCCGTCTCTTTAGGAGCGTCAGATAAAATTACATATGAAATTCGAAAAACAGTTGGTCATGACAAGATAAATCTCGGGCCCTCCGAATCCTATGATTCGTAGACCTGTAACATTTCATAAATTAATAAAATAACTACTTCTTCTTCTTTTTCCTGCCCTTTTCCCACCTTAAGTAGGGTCGGCACAACATGTTTTCCTCTTCCATTCTCCTCTGTCACTCGTCAGCTCAACATCGACTTCCTTTACTCTCATATCAGAATTCACACATTCAATCCATCGCTTTCTTGGTCTACCTCTCATCCTAGGTCCATCTATATTCATATCTATCATTCTTCTTGTTATATAGCTTTCATCCCTCCTCATTACATACCCAAACCATGCTAACCTACTGCTCCTTATCTTCTCAGTCACTGGCGCTACTTTCAAACTTCCTCTTAACTAGTAAGTTAAGAGGAAGTTTGAAAGTAGCGCCAGTACTTACTTACTTAATAAAATAACTACTAGATTAAGATTTAAAAGATAGCTTCATCTACACAACAGAACCGCGAGTCCGTAGAGATAATATTCAGTACCTACAAAAAAAGTATATTATTTACATTGCCAGGAGAATCGTGAGGTGACAAAAAATTCCTATCGACATTTTTAAATGACAATTTTTTGAGGTTACTTAGCGTCGAGATGTGACTACGATTTGCTTACTCGTGGTGGTATATTTTAAAAGACGGGACACTTACAATTTTGTAGGGACTACATTACATAAGTATAATATGCAGATACCATCTGGCAATCCCAGTCCGGCATAGATCAGCAGTGCCTAGAAATATCTTGCATGGCTCGCACATTGTTGTGGTCGCCGTTTCAGTTCATTCATCCATCCGTCACCGGCTTCGGCGTCTGGCGACGACGGACAGCAGCGTCGGCGCAGTACCTACTTTGGTAGAAATTCCCTGCACTCATTTCGGATACTTTGTTACTTTTGTATGCATGTGTAATGTATTGTGGCCATATAGTTTCATGATTAGGTATATATGTATTTATATATTTAGATACTGCTACATATTCATAGTAAATTTACACAACGAAAACTTCCAACAAACACTTGTTAAAAAGTGTCCAATAGTTCTCAACTAATCAAAATTACATATAATTATTTTGTACATATATACATATACTCGTACTTGTGCCCTTTTCCCATATAGGTAAGCAGACAACAGTTTTCTACTTGCTACGATTTAAGTATATCTGAAACATTTCGTCATTATTAGTGTTTTTATGAGATTAATGTTTATTGCCATGTGTTTACGAGTTTCAATAAGTTATCTTTTTTATCTATTTCCTAAATAAATAAGAAACAAACGTTAGTTAAATAAGTTTTTTATTGAAATATCTATATTATATTAGCAACCTATCGTTGGGCTATATTGTAGGTACCTACATTTTGTTTTATTGGTAAATATTACAACAAAAAATATATATTTAGATGATATCGACGCAAAAATTATTTTAAATCCAATTTAAATACTGATACTTACTATTTTCAGCATAATTTAAAATTATCCAGTTTTGAACAAATGATTTTTCGTAGAATCGACGCTCAATAATATCGTACGGTTAATTGTTGCTGACAGTACATTATTTAGATACTACCTTCCGAATGTGGTTTCGTCCGTATTATGTAGGTATTTTCAATGGGCAAGAGATATGTCCCTTCCCTTTAATAAAAATTATCCAAAATCTTTGCGCGAGTCTCAGCAGAATTTCACCAAAATTGGTCAGTTACTTTGGCATGAAATTGTAACAGATAGACATTTTTTTTACCACAAGGAAAGACAGAGAATCCTTTGTATGCCTACTGCAGTCGGCAACTGGTGATTATGTCGAGTTTAGGGGTTAAGCCCTACCCGCCGATCAAACTCTGCAATACTTTCACATTTGTATAATTAGTAGAAAATATTATGTACTTGATATAGGTACCTGTGGTATTTACGCGTATTAATAACTAGCTTTTGCCCGCGACTTCGTCCGCGTGGAATAGTGACTTCCGGCAGATTTTTGGTTTTTCCCACATAGTTCCCGTTCTTGCGGGATTTTCGGAATGGTCGAGTTTCCGCAGAATTTTTAGTATTATTATGTTGATACAACTTAAACAAATTATTTCGACCAAATTTGGTACCATAAAAACGGTCATTGTGACTAAACCTTAAAAGATAGACATATGCCGTCGCGGACTTTTTTTTAGATCATGTATAGAGGAATAATTCTTTCATACATATTTTTTGTGTATCTTGAACCGTTTTCGCAGCGCACGCAAAGAAAGCCTTCAAAAATGAATAATTTTCCCCGTTTTTTACACATTTACCGCTCTGTCTTTGCTCCTATTGGTCATAGCGTAATGTTATTTAGCCTATAGCCTTCCTCGATAAATGGACTATCCAACAAAAAAAGAATTATTCAAATCGCACCAGTAGTTTCGGAGATTAGCGCGTTCAAACAAACAAACAAACAAACAAACAAACAAACTCTTCAGCTTTATTATATTAGTATAGATTTGTCATATCTGTTACATTTTTCTTGATCAATTCAACGTTATATTTGTGTTGTCAATATAATTATTATGTTTGTTAGTACTGAACCGAGTTGAAAGATTTTCGAATAATACATAGTTACCTATATAGACAGGAATCAATCAAAATTAAGTAACAGTTCAGGAATAATGTTTTTAACTAGCTTTCATTTCTTCATAGATGTAAAGCTGAAAAATGTTGCTTTACTTTAATTTTAACCGTTAACATCAAAATTACAGTTATTCTCTGGAATGTTTTTGATATTTGTACACATTTAATTTTACAATTAGTTTAGTGTAATAAACTCCATTTTGCTGTTTTTTTTAATGCAACCTTTCTACGAATAACTACGTTCAATTATTCGTGTGGCGTGGCGATCACAAGGGAACGCAAATTTAAAATCATACGTACCCATTCTAAAATTGTGGTCAATATCGCCAATTCGCGATAAAGATTTCCTGTAAATAGTTTGATTAGAGATCTTGAATAAAACTCTTGTACTATTCCACTACTTTTTTTAATTACTGTCGACCTGACCGGTTTCGCTTTACAGCATTTTCAAAGGTTCTAAGCAAACACAGCTGTTCGTGTTTACGCTTCTATCTAAAAATTTAATTAATTTTATTCAAGATGTATAATAAGTTCCACCAAGAGCCAACAATCAACTCAATACAGAATAGTTTGATTAGAGGATAACTTGATGTCAAAAGATACAAGGGTTGCTTTAAAAATTACTTTATTGTTTCTTTACGGTAAGAAGTTTGCTGGGTTCGATTTTATAATCAACCATGAGTCAAAAGTCGCTAGCGAAATGTTTATACTTTTAGCATTTTGTAATTTTAATCATCGTAGCAAAGTTAGAGTAAGTTTTTGCTATTTGTATTGACCAATAATTGCATCCGATGAGCAGGTTTCAAATTCTCATTATTTACTCATTAAATTTCATTATGATTGTTGGTCACTCGATGCCATTTAAAACGCTCGTTATTAGTCCTTACCTTCTTCGAAGCGAACACAGTCTGCTTTTCACCGTTATCATCAATTAACTCAACTCCTTTATCCGTGTTGTCTTCGATGACCCTAGTAATGCGAGAGTTCAGTTTGACATGAAGATTGGGTCGATCAGATTCTGTCCTCAAGAACACTCCAGCCGTAGTGTATCGCTGCTCATCCCTAGAAAAAATTAAAACTTGAAAAGTATTTTGTTAGCTGGTTTAATACCAACATTTTAGTTATCGTGGTTTTACAATTTAGAATTTCATATGTACACTTATCATCTTGCCTATTGAAGATCGTTAACCTATACTGGGTCAATGTTTTTGACTACAGTCAAAACTAATTCAATTAATTAGGGAATGCTCTTGATTTTTATGTACAGAATGCAGGCCCCTGATTTCTATTGATTTCTTTGTTCAATATACGAGTAAACTATTTATTATTCAATCGACCATCTACAATGAGTAGTCTTGCCCATTCGTACTAGTCGAATCATAACGGGTGTTACAAGATAAAACGTCAAAATCAAATTTGGAATTTATTTTTAAAAACATACTTTTGTCCACTATTAAATAACGATAAAATATAAACTAATAAATGTAATCAATTCGACGAATAATAAGTCACTACAATATTATGTTCTCCATTGTTATAAATATAAAATTAAGACATATTAAATAATCATAGACAGATAAAAATTTCACTAAAGAGAAAAACAGACAAGTGATTATTATTAGATTCATTTACTGTACTTGGTATCATGTTAATGCAACATGAAAAAATTATTGATACTTAGTTAAATAAAAGACACCTGATGTAACAACATAAATGCAATTCTTTTTTAAATTGAATCTGAATTTTATAATTAAGTCACTTAATAACACATAAATCAAATATAAATAATTATTATAGCTAATTCTTTGAAATTTCAAGTCACATTAGTACCGACGTGTGTGTCCTCTGTATCTCCGGAGAGTTAACACAGGAATCGCAGTCGTGTAGCATAACATGTCAATGTTAATTAATGAGCAAGGGTAGCTGACTTTTTGCCGCCATTAGCGTGGCAGGACGGCAGCGCGGCCACTCTTGAGAAAACGTAGCAAAATTAAAAATAAGTTTGTTGATTACTCAGCAAATTTTATCGTATACCAACAAGCGAAGTTAAAAAGAATTAAATTGCAGAACTTTTCCTAGTTCTGCAGTTTACTTTTATACATGGAGCGTCGATAGGATTGTGGTATCTGCACTAGTCTGTGGCCCGATCAGAATCGGCTGGGTCGCAGTCGATCCTGCCATGTACCAATGTGCTTTTAGCTATTCGTATGTACAATTGTACATTTATCTGACACTCTTACATTGAAAGAAAACAACCTGCATGTATGTAACTATGAAGAAATTCAAAGGTGTATGTGATGTCGACATACACCTTTAAAACATATAGACATATAGATAAAGTATCAAAAGAACTCGATTTAGATTTGTTTCATACCAGTGTCTCGCAACTTAAAAATATAATGGCAGGAAATTTTTTCAACTCAGAATAATTTGTATTTAATGTTATAGAATAGTATTGTATATAATGTATAAAGAACCGAATTAGTACTTTTTTAAACTTTTTTGTTCCTATATGTGGAAACTTGTAATTGGCCTTCTTATATGTATTGTATTTTAAATATTGTTATATGCTAGCTGTAAGTTTCCCAAATATAATAAAATAAAAAAAATCCACAATGGGCCAGCCTTTATTTTTGTTCCTCTGAGGAAAATGCATTAAATTGCATACCCCGGCGGTTATGTGGGGCTCTTCTCTCCAGAAGAGGGAGGCCACTAAAAACCTCAGCGATGACCTTCCTCAGGCATGTAGGGAGCCCCCGGGAACGCTAAGCGACTTCCGGGAACAACACTGGTTGATTGCGGCATAATTGCTTTAACTTAACTAGTTATGGTTGTGGCCTTCTATGAGAATAGATGTGAGCTATATTGAATGAATTAAATTAACTTAAAATAAATCATTTTCAAGTACTACCAAAACCTTAAGTTAAACGCCAGTTAATCCGAACATCAACAGTTTTACGGACCATAAAAATGTCTATAACATTTTTACGATAGCTTCGTCGAAAACTTCTGCAGATAATGTTAGTAAGTATGTCTTATCATCTCGCCACATGTTGCGTGACGTAGCGAGGTGACAAATTAGTGGTTGACGAAAAAATGGCGACCCATTATTATTTATGGATGGGGTACAGTCACTTAAAGTTAACGGTAGATTTCAAAATGACTGTTAAATTCATAATTATAACCCGTGCCATGAAAGAAATGAATCACAAACTGTCGCTTAAGTTCTACACCGCGTATCTCAAATAGTGAACTTTTCAAGAGTTGAATTATTAGACTAATTTTGTAATAGCAAGGCATGATATTTTTTTTGTAAACTACTTGTACCGTAATTAAATATTTGTCATAAAAAAGTAAGACACTTTTTGCATTTTACGAAATCACACAGGTTTTTTTGTCTTCTGACAATTTCATTATATTTTGAGTTACGCGGTGTTAGAACTTAATCGACGAGTAAGATAGCTAGAGAAATTAATGAGTTGGAAGTAAAGAAAACCACAGTGAAGCAACCTGCATACCTTAGCGAAGAAACTATAAACCTTTTTAGCACACCAAAAACAAATAATAAATGTACAACAGGCGGCCTGATTGCGAATGAGCAATCTCTTTCAGGCAACCTTGACCCAAAGTAGTGCTGAAAGGAGATTTGAGGGATGGGTAGTAATTGGACTGGACAAAAATAGGTTATAACTATTTTAAGTTAACGAATAATTAAAGAGTACCTTTAAGCTATATTTTGCAATGAGAAACATTTTTGCACATTTTGTATATTTCACAGCATCTACACAAATAAATAAATTTGGAGTGTCTGTTTGTAATATTAAAATAACCGCTTTCTACTACATGCGTATGAATTTATATACGGTACACATACCAAAATACATATTTTAAAAATTTTTGTCTGTCTGTCTATTTGTTCCGGCTAATCTCTGGAACGGCTAGACCGATTTGGACGGAACTGTCACTGGCAGTTAGCTTATGTAATAAAGAGTAACTTAGGCACCTTTTATTTTAAAGAAAAAAAATAAAAGAAATAAAAATAGAAAAGAAATAAAAATGTCAAAAACAAAAAAATAATAATAATAAATAAACTAATTTTTTTATTACATTCCACGCGGACGAAATCGTATAATATATATTTATATTTGATAGTGTACTGACAGCTTTACTTAGGGTTGAATCGACCGCATCAATGAGTACAACTGTGATGATCAAACTAAAAAGGCTATATACCAAAAGGGATAATTAATTTTTTTTTATAAGGTTTGTCTAATTTTCTGCGGACTCCTTGGTCCGCACTCTTTTTTGTTTGTGATGGTATTTTTTATTTCCTTATTTATTATCTATTTACAAGTAACATATCAGTTCTCCGTTGCGAGGTGTCTTTTCTCCGTTTTGTACGAACAGATGGTCCCGTCCCCCACAGTCATAGCCCCATCTATATTCTACTATAATCTACTATTACAACTAATATTAACTATTCCCAGGATAATTAATTTTGACACAATTATTAAAAGGTAGTAATTTTTGAATAAATTCAATTACGATATATTCAGTTCGCTTTCAAAACGCACTTCACGAAGTAATCGCAAACCAGATCATTGACATAGTCAACGTCAATAGATCATTGAGATAGACGGACTCCGCAGTCGGAGAGCATGAGTACAAAAAGGTTGACGTATTGCATGCAGACTTCGCCAACGTCACACGTGTGTTATTATCTTATCGAGGACATTTTGTTTTACAAGTTGGAATTCCGGCTGGATGCTGCTTAAAAAGCGCATGTCTAGGTAGGGTTGTTAGATGTTCGATATAGAGTTTGTTCTGTAACAAAACTCGCCATATTTCATTAACCTTATGATGTGCTTGCATAATATTTTATCTACATATTTATTGTGAGTTAAAAAGTACTTTATTTTCGAACGGTGATTAGATTGATTTCTTTCTAGATTTCTGCCTGTGGTGTGTGGTTTCGCCATAGGCAACATAAATTTTCCAGTGATAAATCATATTGTCAAACTCTGCTTATTTATTATATTAATTTACAATATTTATTCTTCGACATTTTTTTACTCTTTTCTCTGATAAGAATTAATTAGGTTAATAATAATATTAACCTAGTTAATTATTATCAGAGAAAGGAAAACTTAGTAAATAATAAAATTACATATTTCTACAGTTCTTCTACAGTTTCTGCTCTAATGTTTAAACTAATTCAAAAAATACTCCTTAAATTCTATTCATCTTATAATTGTACTAATTCAAATGCTTCACTGAATTGTAGCAGGGAACAAATACTCCTGATATATCAGGACAATTTTTTACGTCTGGTCTATGTTATTACTTTCCAAAGTTCATAATGTTGATCGAATCACTCGCTTTTTCTTCAGGCTTTTATAGCTATTATATAAAATAAATTATCTAAGATTTTAAAGTATTGGAAAGAAAATCTAGTAAACCACAGTTTAATTTTACCGTAACTGATCCTAAATCTGTAGTTTTAGAGCTGGCTGCGGTGTTTGCTGAGCTGAATAAATTATGCTTTCTAAGATTGCAGACTGAGCTATCACTTACCATCAGCAATAAAAAATTCTATGTACAAAAATCGTAATCATATCCTGAAAAATAGAGTCGCTGAATAGAGCCAGGGGGATGTACTGAGAACTATAAGATGTGTAATACATTTATTTATTATTAAAGTTTAAGCAATTAGCAGACTGTAAATAAATTAGTCAAATAACAGAACTTTGAGCTAAGCTATTTGACCTCTTTGTAAGTTGTTATTTCCTTATGTACTCCTAATACATATTTAATACAAAACATCAATAAAATATTTATTCCCACTCTTAATATAGTAGGTATATTAATTGCCTTTTTGTTCGATAGTATTTTCAACCTTTCATTTCATGTTTTACAGGCTACAAAAAATGAATTTGAAAATTCGACTGTACGTTTTTGGTCTGTTTGCTACAGTCAATAAAGAAAAGATATTACATAATCTTTCTTATTTAGTTATTCTCCAGCGATAGTTCCATGTAAATTTTATCGAATAATAAATATTTTGTAACAAAATTATCGAGTAAAATATTAGAATAAAATATTTTTTTAGAACATAGTGTATGCAACAAAATGTAAACCAAATAAAAAAGTTAAAATATTATTCGGCGGATGTTAAAATGACTAACTAAGTCAAACAATTATTTAGGCACGACAAGCATTCCATAGAGGCGCTTTATTTTTATGATCGATCATTAAAAATAGTCGGTTAGTTTTTCCCAAGTTCCTCTTAGCAAGTCGTAAAATAGTGATTAGTTGTTTGTATCAATCGTCACGGCCGATGCGGTAACGACTCTGTTTGTACCGTGTGACAGAAAAAACAAACTAGGTTTAGTACGGAACCCATTACGTGTTTGTGACTCGATTATTTAAAACGCTTAGTCGTGTCAATGTCAGATAATTACTCGAGAAGTAATCGACTTATATCGTTAATAAGTAAGTGAAAATGATATATCTTTTTTCAATTGATTTTTATATATACGAGTACATACTATTTTTATATTATATATATTATTATTAAATTTTTCTTTTCTTTCTTTATTATTTGGTCATTTAACGCAAGATAAGATGAAAGCTATGTGTACTTTTGTCGAATTAAGAAATTTACAATATACCGATAAACCATATGAGGTATTTCCGGTTTGTAAGTACCACAAACAGACCACCAATGAAGTGAGCCAATATACACTTCAGTAAATTCTCACGTTTGCATGAACAAGTCAAGTGTTCAAAACAACTGGGGCGCTAACAATAAGAAACAATGAAGAACTGAAAACTGAACAAGCTTGCAGTTCTTAATTACCGATTAAAACACTGGTACTTAGGCGTTTTAATGTTTTAATCTCGTTACCTCTGTCTTTACTAGGAAAAATACAGTACAAAGATATAGATTCTAATAAATTGTTAAAATAAACTTAGAGAATTCGATTAAGTGCTAGTCGGACTCTTTCGTCTAATGTTTCGTAAATCCGTAAAGTTATTCGCAAAAAAATTGATGTACATAAAAACAACCCTCCGTCGCACATTTATTTCTGCCTAAAGTACCTATATGACTTTACAAATTTCATCACAAATTGAAAAAGCTTTCTGTAATAATTCATCTCAAAAGCGTCTTCCTATCAAAATATGAATGGAACTCCGAGAAATTTATTTGGAATCTTCATTAGTAAAATACTTTGTTTGTTTTGCCACTGTCGATGGAACGGAAGCGTTTACGTCTCTATCATAAATTAGATCCACGATCGAATAGAAACAAACGGTGGATGACCAAACATTGAAATAAATATTGAAAAATCAACTTTAACTTCTTGTAATAATGATCATAATAGAATGACGGCATTACTATTCAAGTGTCGAAATCAAAAATAATAACGTAAATTGAACTTTATGGCCGAGTGTTAAGTGTCGTGTTTATTTTAAAAATGATATTCGTCTTCGATATCTGAGAATTTAGCTGTAAAGCTAAACAAACATTCGCACGCTGCTTCGCTTGTTTATTGTTCTCGGTATAATTTTGAGCCGCCAGCGACTCTTTGATGTGGGTTGGATTATTCTTTGTGTTTTATTTTGGACTTAAATTTTCACTTCTGAGCACTGATAAATATCATTTGGCCTAAAATTTTTAGAATAAAACCTCACCGTAATTTTCTGCATGTGTACGTTCTTCTTTTTCGTATAATTGAATTGTATCACAAATTAATTCAAATACAAAAAGAATAATACACTTATTGACGTCAAATCAAATTTAAGAAAACGTTAACTTTGTATCGTGTTATACCATAAACAAACGTAGTTACATTATTACTGTTTGGAAATTAAACTTTATTATTATTCTAGAGATAACTTTGGTAGAGATAGTTTAGGGGTGCAGCATTAGTACAGTATTTCTCAATCAAGTCTTCCAGTTTGATTCACCGCTTTCTCCTTCGAATGGGTAGAAAAAAATATTTATTTAACAATAACGTCACAATGTCGGCAGTTGAATTTTATCTTAGAAATTAATTTACACATTATATGTACCTTCTTAAGGTGTAGCAATCAAGTAAGAAATACATGGTCATCATTTAATTTTAATAATTCAGGAAGTAAAAGGTTTGAGTACATACATATATTTACATAAATTAAATAGAATTATAGTTCATTTACAATAATTTGGTAAGTCAAAATTATTGTTAATGTTGTAAACTATAATTCTTGTAAATAAATAAAAATAAATGTGTATGTATGAGTAGGAATAAGCTGAGTAAACAAAATAATTAAATATCAATATGTTAATACTGGTATTTATTTTAATTATTAAATCAAGTATTTTGTACTACTAAATATTAAATCATTTAAATAGATCGAACGTCATCTAATAATATGATTTTGATGTTAAAAAAAATTATGTGAATATGGTTTCCATTAAAAAAAAAGATATGATATCCCGGAAGTTATAGCATTATTTATACATGCTCAATTATTGAACGTTTATGATTTATAGTAGAAAGAAAACAAACAGTTTCACGATAAGCAATGCGTCCCATATGGCGGCGTGTCAGTCTCTTGTTCTCACGATAAATTTTGTTCTTTACGTAAACATCATCGTACACACGCGAACACATCAAGGTACCACAATTTTTTTCTTAGTGAGTGGCATAAATGCGAAATTTTGCTTTCGCTTAACTTCGGAACTAAATGACCTACCTGTAGACTTGAAATTTTGGATTTTAAGTATGTGATTATAGCTTACTGGAAGACAAATTTCTGCGTTCTGCTCTTATCCAGAGGTTCTCAAATAGGTGCCAGAAAATGCGGCGAAATGGTTCCAGTAAAGGATGGTACGGCAGTGTTTGCTTCGCGACTTGGCGGGGGCACTGCCAGATTACGATAATCTACATTGATCACTGAATAAAGTATTCGTACAACATATAGATATTTTTATGAGACATCCACTAAAGAACTGGATGTCTCATATTATTTATGTATTTTTTCTTATACTTATGTTTATATTTATAGTTTAGTTTATTTTAGTTTTATTTATTTCATTTTCACAATTACATAATAAACTTAAATTTTAAAATGCATTGGAGAAAGGTGATCGTCAAATGTACTATTAATAATTATTCTTATAATATTGAGTATATAGTTTGAACAATGTCTGCATAATAAAATATTTATGTATACAATAAAATTGGTAATAATTTAAATAATGTCAAATATAGACGTTATAGTAGAATTCATCGAATTGTCAAATGGTAGTTGTAGTGTATGCACAGGCGGTGGGGGCAGCCGTGAGGTGCGGACATATCGCTCGCTTGGCATACGCTAGATCGACCTGTGTACCTAGTACAAGTGTGGTTTTATTGGCCTTTTCAAACATTACAGTAGGTAGTAATAAAATATGATTACTTAGAGTAAAGTCAATGTACGGGCTAACCCGCACATTTATAACTATGCATGTATACTGTAAGCGTGCGTGTGCTGCACAAAATGTTAATGTATGCATTTACCTCAGTTGCACGTATTGTGACATCAGTCTGCAAATTAAACGCTAATGACAACCACTGCCTCTAATTAAACTCCTGCTTTCTCCACAACAAATTGACATCTTGACAATATACAAGTGACATCCTGACATCAATGTACGTCCTTAGCATATATAGGCTCGTACAGTCAAATTCAATAAAATAAAAAAATTAATTAATCTTTTTATGTATACATGTAAATATATATTTATTAATCACACTTATTTATAAGGAAAAACAATGATTTATTTTGTGTATAATCTTCGAAATTTATTGGTAAACACGCAACCCTTGGGCTGTAGCGGAATACCAGTGCTTTGCTCATATCCTATTGTGAGTAATTTCAATCACTGAGCTATGGCCCTTTTACATTTGTGCAGTGCAGTGCACAATATTAGTTTGTACTGGGTTATTGTATAATATAATTTTAAGAATCTTTGTGTTGCTATGTTTGTGTGTGGTGAAGATTGTAAATAAAGATTTCATCTATCTTCTTTTTTGGAATACAAAAAATCTATCAAGTTTCGCAGCAGAGCCCCACAACCATCACAAGAATCACTATATAAGTGACCAATATTTGACATAATTTACACAATTATGAAAAGTAATTTCACTGCTGTATCTTTTTTTTTTTTTTTTTTTTGTTTCCCTGAGGAAAATTCATTAAATTGCATACCCCGGCTGTGGCGAGCCGGCGGTTATGTGGGGCTCTCCTCCCCAGAAGGGGGAGGCCTACCACTAAAAACCTCAGGGATGCCTTCCTCAGGCATGTAGGGAGCCCCCGGGAACAGCAAAGCCACCTCCGGGAACCCCCAGCCTCTGCTCCCCTGCCTAGAGGGGAGCCCTCCTCAGGGGAGGCTACACTACCTCCCCGCGTCTCCTCCACCGACGACGCCCCCGGCCACGGAAGGGGCGTGGTTCCATCCCGGGTCGCCGTAGCAGTCGCGACTTCCTCGCGCCCGCCGGCGACCCGCGGCGGCGCCGCAGCTGTGCTACGAGCCCGGCGTCGCCTTCTTCGAGCGGGATCGGCCATCTCCCGACCCCGCTCGGCGGCCTCCTTCTGGAGCATCACTGCTTCACAGAAGGAGGCTACAGCCCTCCAACCTCCCTCGTCCGCCAGCATTGCCGCAATCAATGCTGGCGGAGACAGATCTCGCCCGATCTCTGCGACCAAGACTCGGCGCTCGGAGGCCCACGCGGGCACTCCCAGCGTGTGCTGGGCCGAGTCTAGGTCGGATGCGCAGTGGTGACAATGTGTCGATCCCTCCCGTCCTATTCGACACAGATACTCACCGAAGCAGCCGTGCCCGGTGAGTATCTGAGTCAATCGGTAGGTGACCTCCTCCTTCCCGTGGAGCCACGCTTCGAGGTGCGGGAGTACGGCACCGACGGCCCGCTGGCGCGCGCAGATCCGTAATTCGAGCTGCGCACGCCAGGCCGCCACAATCCGTCGGCACTTCGTGCGCGGGTTCCAGGGCGCTCCCCCCATCGCCCTCCCGGCCGACACGCCGCGGCGCATACGTCGCCGCGTACATGTCGGCCATTCACTGCTGTATCTTACCTGAAAAACGGAACACAGCAATGCGATTGCTGTTTATTTGCGGTATTAATAGGTAATATGGAATTTCCCAAGCTTTTCCCAAACTTAGTAAAAAGTCTTATGGCCGTTTTCACCAACCTTACCTTAGCTTAGGTGACTCCTAAGTGACATGCTGTCTCTTTTTGTATTAACTGAAAAAGAGTGAGACAGCATGTCTCTTAGGAGTCGCCTAAGCTAAGACAAAGTTGGTGAAAACGGCCATTACTCCGATAAATTTATATTGTCAAGTCATAAGTCCAATCAGGACATTTGCCTTCCGGGTGGAAAAACTCGGCGGTACAAATCACCGATGAACGCAATAACTCGAGCTATGCGACCCGCTCTCTAATTTATGCGTGCCACCGGGATAAAATACACCAATTAGTTCGGAGTTGCGTGCGTGCACGTTTCAGAGTGACTTCAAAATGGGGTTGTTCAAATTTCATTTCTAAAAATTTGTAATTGTTGTTTGCTCGGTGAATTTTTATACATACATAATCATGTTTATTCTCTACGAAATGTCAGACAGATGTTAGACATACACATATCGCCAACAAAACTGTCCTACCGCTGAATATAAAAGTTTATTAAATAGTTGCTTAATTTAATTCTCATTAACCAAAACCATCAAATCAAATCAAATCATATTTATTTGCAAATACAGGTATAGAGGTGTTACAAAGCTTATTAAAACCAGCACTATTCCATATTTAGCCTCGTGGCATGCAAATTTACACATAGAAAAATTTAGAGTCATTTAATTATTGCCTAGTTCTAGTTGTCAAATTTCCTTTCACAATTTTACGTATTATATAAGTATATATTGACAAAAATTAAAAATAAACATGAAAATAAAAAAAATATATAAAATTAAATTATTAATTATGTCAAATATCTGTGGTCAAATAGTAATATTATTATTAATTAGAGAATTTAATTAAATTATTAGATATGTCATATCAATATTCTTATAACTAGATATACATTACAAATTCCCATCATTAAAATAATCATCTACACTATAATAGCATTTGTCAATCAACAATTTAAATAGCTCCTGTTTAAATTTATTTATATTATGATGCTTTAATGATTTATTGAATATCCTTGGTGCCATACTTATTACGCTTTTGAGATTGTTACACTCTAACCATTTAATAATGTCATTGAGAGTACCTTTTTATTTATGTCATTTTTATAATTTGCATAATTTCCATCATGAGATTGTATGAAAACAGTGCTATCATGGGCAAAAAGAATCATTGGGTGCTCAGTTGCTTGAATTATATCATTAATGTAGATAATAAATAATAAAGGCCCCAGTACACTTCCTTGAGGCACTCCGCATTTGATGTGTTTGAATTTGGATTTGTACTATTTTTCTGTTCCGCTTTTCATACAAATCTGAGTGAGTTCTGTGCATTGCATTCTTCCTTGTAGATAGGCTGTTAATAAGTTTACAGCATTGCCACGGACTATTATAAGTTTTCTCACATTAAATGTAATGTTTTTCATATAGATTTACAAGACGAGACGGGCGGCTATATATACAGCATAAAAGAAGTCGAATAAATAACAAAGTCATTGACAATTTCGTTTATACGCTCTATATATATTTTTATTTGGACTCGTGTATAGGAAGTGGATTAAGAAGTTCTACCTCAACCAAAATGAACCCCAAGTATTGCAAAGTCTAATCCATAGAGACTCAACAACTTTCAAATTCGAGGGCGGCTCCGACAGGCGGTCCTCTACTGTCTTGATTAGAGTCAGCCTTAAGTCCCAGTCTTCCGATGTAGTAGACTACCTATATCGTGCCCACTTTACCCAAACGCGCCACAGGAAAATTATTGGTGTGTGTGTAGTGACGAGGGTGCTATTCGCGTAACTGATTACCCCTCGGCTGCAATGTGCCTAAGGGCTCAAGCGGCCCCAATACCACCCTTTGTGGAACTCCGCAAGACATCCTACGCTCTAGCAGAGCACCGTCTGGCAGACCACTGGTATGTCCCTCCGGACGTCGAGAGATAGCTCTAAAGTTTTATCCTCTATTTCAACCCCTTACAACCCTTTTTCGAATTATAAAATAGTCTACGTCCTTTCTGAAGCTCTAGACTATTACAATTATTTTAGGTATTACAATATTTTTTTAATAAATAATCGATTTAAATTTAAATATTTGTTAAACCAAAATTACTTAAATAAGTCAAATATAAAATTGATTGAATAAGAAAAAATATCCCATTTCACCGCTTATAATATATTAGACACAATCGAAAATTTATCTACATTTTTTTATGTTTTACTTTGTAGCCAATGTGGAGTTTATTCACAGTCAATGCATTGTTTTTTGTATTGTTAAAGATGTTAAAGTCTATATAAAAAAATTGGTATTTGTGTCAACCCTAACTGAAAAGTATTATTGTTTTACAGCACAATGACACTGTCTGTGGCAAGCATCAGTTTGGTTTGATTTACGCGAGCCCCGGGTCGTCACTTCCCACCCTTGCTCATAATCAAGCTGCGAGTGTGGAGTGATATTTTGCATAGCGAGGTTTATAAATATCTCTAGTTTTGTTGAGATAAATATTGTATATTTTAGTTCAATTTGTTATATAATATTATACATTAGCCTAGTACATTTTATTAGCCTAGTATAGTACATTAGCTTAGCCTAGTCCAAAGAAAACTCTGCAAGGCTTGTGTTATGGGATATAGGGCAACAGATAGACATACATATACAATATGTTTGGTAGAATTATATATTAATATATTAAAACAATTGACTAAGGCATAAATGTTCGCATCTGCCCCCACCAAGTTCCATCCGGGATCTCGGAGCTGGCGACACCTTGAAACAGGTGTACTAACCACTCGATTAGGAAGGTCGTCAATGAAATTTGCAGTATTAGAGTAACTGGTAGATATTTAGAAAGAAAGAAAGAAAGAAAGAAATATATTTATTTGGCCATTCTTGTACAGTATGCTTATGATATAAAAATAAATGAATAAAATAGAATAAAAACATCGAAGTCTGGCCAAAAAGGCCCCTACCTCAGCTAATGCTATTACTGCTATACGCAGCAAAAGCGCTGGTTTTCAGGTAGGACCATTGATTCAGATCATTGAAGCAATATGCACGTGGGCATAGTGCATATTGCCTCCATGATCCCGACATCGGACGTAAAAGACAGTACAACACACTATATTTAGCTGTAATCTTACTTATCTTACCACTTCCCCACTCATATCCTCTTGCGACAAGCTACACACCCGCGGTATAACAAATAATATAATTTGTTTAGGACATTAGCGTTCTGGATCTGGGCTTTTTCATTGGTCTGCCGGATGCTGAGTGTTACACTGGGCATAGCTTCAGAAGGACCTCTGTTACATTATTGGCAGATTCAGGAGCAATTTGACGTCCTTAAAGCGACTAGGTGGTTGAAAAAGCAGAAAACTATATTGGTGATTCATTAAACAACAAACTAGAAACTGGGAAAAAGATCACACAATCCATTAATTTAAGGTCCAGTCCGTCTCCTTCACATGCTGAAGAGAACCGTCGTCCATCTACGAGTACCTTCGTTGATAATGATAATTCATCAGATCCAATTCCATCAACTAGCAAACGCCATTGTATGACAAATATACATGAACAATCATATGAAATTAATAATAGTTTGTCTCAAACAGTAAATATCCCCAACCTAAATCTTCCCCAGTTAGTATAAAAAACTGTACCAATTTCAATGTATATGTGAATTATAACTTTTATAAGAAATAAATGATTAATTAATTGAGTTTATTGTGTTTTTATAATTTGATTAAATTGCTTCATTTTTTCGCAACTGTATTAAATATAGTCGTTCAGTACACGTACGGAACCGTCATTGCAACTCGTTCCGAGCAGCCATTCCGTACTAGTAATGAAATATACTATAGTATTTAATAGTTTACGTTGATTCACATTAACATGCCGATTAGTTCATAAATTTCTAACGAACATACGTCATGAATAATTATTTATTAATATATAATTATATGTAACAGATTATAAATTAGATGTAATAAAATTTGGGCGACTGCTTGAATTGTTTTTTTTTTTTAACTGATTTATCTATATGATTACTTTTAAAGTGTTTGGAATAATGATACATGTAATGAATATCCAATAGTATCTATCGTATTTATTTATTTATGGTTATATATAGAAATACGATTATACTCGTACTCGTGTTATTCAAGTTCTTGGAATAGACAATGACATGACTTAATCCTACCAAATTTATTAATGAAATTGTTAATGTTCCTTATTTCCATTATTCCAACCACCATTAATTAATGAACCCAAGAATATGTACCACAGAAATGTAAATAGGAATAGATCACTTCAAATTCAACCGGCGCTTAGCCTTTGCTCTTGTGACTATTCAGTCATGGAGAGACTCTTGTTCGACAGTAAGGCTGTGGACCTATTTATAGCAAAGTTATCGTTTTCACCAAATCATTTAATTGTCATTTTGTATCATACGACGTTTTGATTATATATTAGCAGTTTAAATTACAATAGGTCCAGAGAACTTGCCAGTGTCAAATTAAATGTAATTATTTTTTCATAAATTTCAAAATAAGAGCACAAAAGCTACTCAACTTTGTATGTTCAAGGAAAAGATTACTCTATAACTCCTTTTAGAGAAGAACATATAAAAAATCTGAAGGTGTATCATCAAATATTTAGTCACTATCACTTAGTTTAATGTTTATTGATACAGAATATTCATTTCATATTACATAAATAATAATACAGTTAGCAGGTACAAAAAAATTAAGTCTCCCTTTCACCAATTAAACAAAAAAAAACCATAGGTTATATATATTACTTGTATAACATGCAAAAGTATTCTCCACTTTAGTGTAGCACCATATTTAAGTACACCCAAAATATGGGACACGCTACGATTTATTCATTTGACACTTACCACAGACTTAATAAATGTACGGAAATAAATAACAGGGTGGTCGGGTTACGGGGTTCGTTTCTCATTTGTTTATTTTGGAAGAATTAGAATTTTATGGGATTTCACTCAAGAGTTTTTAAATTCCACCGACTTGGTTAGGTTGTGTCATTACCCTTCCTTAAGAAAAGATCTATATTGATGAGGGATTCGTGAGGCAAGCTACTTTTTAAATTATCTATAGCAAATTGGTAAATATAGTATATAAGTAGCGCGACCGGTCCATTGCCACCTGCATCCAACGAGACCCAGCGATTTTCAGTAGGTCGTCGGTCCATCTGGTAGTTGGTCCTCCCACACTGCGCTTAGTAGTACGTGGTTTTCACTCAAGAACCTTTCTGCCCCATAGACCGTCCAATCTTCGTGCTATGTGGCCGGCCCATTGCCACTTCAGCTTACTAATCCTATGGGCCATGTCAGTGACTTTGGTTCGTCTACGGATCTCCTCATTTCTGATTTAATCACGTAGAGAAATACCGAGCATAGCCCTCTCCATAGCTCACTGAGCGACTTTGAGCCTTCTAAAAAGGTATTTTGTGAAGCACCACATCTCAGAGCCGTAAGTCATCACTGGTAACACACACTGGCTGTAAACCTTTGTTTTTAGCCACTGAGGAATGTTAATATAGTTTACTTAATTATTTGTATTGTTGATCACATAAAAAAATCTTTTAGGTTGGTTACCTACAAGATTTTAGACATTCGTTAGTAATTCACGGGGTGCTGTGGTGCTGTGGTCACGGCCCTGGACTTCGTTTGGTAGATTCTAGGGGCCTGGGGTCTGATACTGCCCTGGTATTTCATGTATCTATGTATATATCTGATGTGTCTACGATGAAAGACAAAATTGTGAGGCGACCTGCGAAGAAATTCAAAGGTGTGTATAGTCTACCAAGCCGTACTATGCCAGCCTAACACACAGGTTAGGTTTGTGCCTCTCGGTGGGGACGTATATGATCTGTGATGATAATTTATTAATAAGTATGTTAATTCACTCATATATCAACTTTTACGTCAATTTGAAAAGTGTCAGTTGTTTTAGATAAACGGAAACAATACAATGTTATATTTTAAAACAAAAGTTATAATCAAAAGATAAATTAAGCATGCGATTTTTGTTTTATATGAGATACAGTTTATCAATTAATTATTTATTTATTTATTTTCTTTATTTTCATTTTAGGGACATATACAGTTATAATAATACAAACAAATTTAACAGTCTTACATAACATAAACCAATGAAATGTCCACAGAAACGTATAACATACTATTCTGAGCAAAAACAAAATATGAATTTAAACTGAAAAAAAATGAATTAAAAATACGATATAGAAAAATTTTATACATTTTTTGTGTTATTCTAGTTGTTGCTTAATTAGCCTCTTAAATTTACTTAAACCTAAATTGAAATCACAAATATCGGTATCAACAAAATTCCCATTATGTGATTGGCATACACGGTATACAATACATTAATGTCAATTGGACATCATCATCATTTCATTCAGTAGACGCTCACTGCTGGAGAACCACTACTACGATGTCCGGCCAGCCGAGCCGTCCTTTCCGCCACAAACATACTCGTACGTTCAAAATATTTTTGAATTGCTATTATATGCGTAGAATAAGTTAATAGGTTGGCTGAGATTTCGGTGCCGTACTCCCGCACCTCGAAGCTTGGCTCCACGGGAAGGAGGAGGTCACCTACCGATTGACTCAGATACTCACCGGGCACGGCTGCTTCGGTGAGTATCTGTGTCGAATAGGACGGGAGGGATCGACACATTGTCACCACTGCGCATCCGACCTCGACGTGGCCCAGCACACGCTGGCGGAGTGCCCCGCGTGGGCCTCCGAGCGCCGAGTCTTGGTCGCAGAGATCGGGCGAGATCTGTCTCCGCCGGCATTGATTGCGGCAATGCTGGCGGACGAGGGAGGTTGGAGGGCTGTGGCCTCCTTCTGTGAAGCAGTGATGCTCCAGAATTAGGCCGCCGAGCGGGGTCGGGAGATGGCCGATCCCGCTCGAAGAAGGCGGCGCCGGGCTCGGTAGCACAGCTGCGGCGCCGCCGCGGGTCGCCGGCGGCCGCGAGGAAGTCGCGGCTGCTACGGCGACCCGGGATGGATCACGCCCCTTCCGTGGCCGAGGGGTGTCGTCGGTGGAGGAGACCGGGGTTGGCTGAGATTGAGGCTCGTAGAATAAAATCAAATTGCAACTCATATCATAGCTGAAATACATTGTCGAGGAGATCCGACATCAACTCAATTCAACTTGAGCGTAACTCCATCGTTCTTTTCTTATTCTAACTTATACGAGCTGTTTCAAAACAGAGGTGAAGATTTGGAATAAAAATTATACCAGTAATTAAGCAACTTCTTTGTTCCTCACAAACGAAATAAATATTTTTTTTTGATTCTATCCAAACCTTTCATTTTTAACGTGATTATGTTTCGTGATTCGTTAGTGCAAGATTCGAAGTCAGCCCCCGTAGTATGTATAACCACCGAAATGCCATATGATATAGCGATTTATCATTTTGTCTGTTAATTTCAAGATAGCATCGCTCGATAAATGCTTTATCGTATTTTATTTCGTTGCTTATGATACGGATCTGGCTTCAATAAGGTCGAATCTCCGTGATAAAGGGGCGGGAACTTTGGCTAGTTGGCTGTTTTTGGCCGGTGTTGTGGCTGCTGATTGAGCGGTGCCAATCTCGTTCTATTCTTAGACCATCCCCAGGTGTGACCGACGACTTTGTGTGACGAGCTATAGCACTTCATTACTTCCGAGTATACCACTATATAGTATTCTAAGTATATATCTAAGAAACTATATAAATTCGTGCAAATTTGTATATCATTATATATCTTCCCGTACTAACCATAATTCGACGTATTTCGCCGGGTCTCAAGCTATCCCCATACTAAATTACATCAGAATCAGTTCAGTTGCCTACGGCTGAACTGATTCTGAGATGAGAAAGGGCATATGAAGTAATGTTCAACTAATTCTCGAAATTCTCACAACGATCTACTTTTCTTCCCGACTACGAAAACATTCCGCCAATGCTTAATTTGGCTTGGTTCTATGTGTATATTGCACATAGTACAATTCGCAGTTTGATTCTAAGTTCACACAAATAGCGCGGTTCGCAGGCGTCCGTCAATCAGCAATCAAAACAGTGCTGACAGCGTCATTCAGTCGCCTCCGATTAGCAGTTCAAACTTTGTTTGCTTACGCAGATCTATCCATTACCCGTTTCCTCGTCATCCTTGTAAATATTACTGTAGTCGTAGGATCGCTTGCTGGAATTCTAAAATAGGGTGTATGTGGAATATAATCATGTCTTCATCTTCAATATGTAGGTATTTATTATGGCTAATTAAAAGTAAAGTAAAGCGAACATTATCTGTATTATAACAATACATATTGATAATAACTTATTATTTTAGTGATATAATGATTGGTAATTTACTTAGATTTAAATAAGACGCTGTGGGCACTAATTGAATCGACCAGAAGCCGGTTTGAGTTGGAACGTTAAAAGTAATAAATGTTGATGTAGGTAAGATGTAGCACGTAAGGTAATTAAGGGATAAGGTCTAATAATTTTGATCGATAATTAGTTATATATTCTTGTGTGTTTCTTTATTTTGGTCGCCGCTAACTCATAGGGACATAACTTTAACTTCTGTATACGTTTTAGTCTTAGCCATATTGCGATGCAGGTGGTGTATACAGCATTAAAAAATTAAATAAAAAATAAACTCAACACTAGGGACTTTTATTTATGTACTAAGTACAGACAATCAGACTACAATCGTAGTAAATTAGAGTGATAGTCTAAATACACTTATTAGAAATTTTAATACTAAAGTACTGACCTGATGATCATGTACCGACCAGCGCTTTAGACTTTACATATTGACCTTGAAATACTTCGTATGTCGATTATTATTACACATATATCGTTTGTCTTAAAACAATAGTTACTTGCATCAGTTACATCACGCTGAGGATTGTCAATTCGTTCGCATACCTGCGAGAGACTATCGACTTGATCGACTTGTTAATGAGATTCGTGCGGTATGTTGACATTACCGTGATCAAAGCGTGAATCGGACCATCCTTTAAGTCTATTTGCAAACGTAAGTGTGTGAATCATGCGGCGTTTAATTAGTATGCTCGCAAAATGAATTTCGTTCGCTAAATATTCAAAGCCGAGTGTTATGTGACGATAGGTGCCTTCTGTAAAATTCGGCATCGAAGTTTGTAGTTATGAAGTTAATTGGTTTCATGTTATATTATAAGCATATATTATTTGGCAATGGTATATATGTAAATGTATATATTCAATTAAAAACTATTTTCTTAAGTCAAAAAATGGTTAAAAGACATATTAATGATAATTGTTCCTTTTTTTTGAAATAGTAGGTGGCACAGCTTTTCAAATATAATAATTACGCCTCCATTTATACATTATATAAGTACCTACATTAAATGTATTATTTTAGGGGCGGAAAGGTACTTGAGTAATAAGCATATGCCATTGGTAGTCCATACACAAGATGGTCAATCGATTTGATTGATGGACTGGATCTGTATGGATATCCTTGAGCCTAAGCCAGACATCACTACACGTCTTTTGACTGATAATTATAATATTTGGTATCTAAAGATGAATATCTGGGTACGTTAAAAAAAAAGTAAAGCTAAAAGTAAAGAATCCAGAAACCCGAACCAAAAACAAAATTTAATCCTTTCTCTGATCTCATGTCACACAGAAATTTCGCGCCATTTATAAACATTTAACCTCACGACTTTAACTGGACAGAATCGATCAAAATGAGTGACAATCACGCAACAATTTGCGGAACCGAATCGGTCCTACACGTCACATTAAAACGTCTTAGTCGGGGAACACGCCAATTAATAAGCGATAATTTATGAGAAAGTATGGGTGTGCTTTTGTTTAAACTTGGATCGGGCAATTTGTACCGGGCGGGTGTAAATCAAGCAGGCGGCGCGGGCGCATCGCACGTGTGCAGCGCTAGGGTTGACAGCTTGCACTTTTTACATCATCGGAATAAAAGGTCCTTTTGGGACATGGATCATAACTTGATTTACCACCTACCAAAGGTAAATCTAGAATTGTAATTTGACATCAGTTAAAATATGACACTACTTAGTCTAATAAAGATAGATTTTGCTTAGATACATAACGTTTATATCCGCCATGCTTGTTTGATTTTTTAGGCGAAGGAGGTGAAGGCTGGAGTTAAATCTAATCCTTCCACTATGGCCGCTTCTATTAAGATTGTAGTATTGAAAACGTATTTTATTAACACAATACGAAAAGTGTTAACACAGTACGGAATAATTAAAGATGGAACCTGTAGAATTGCCATGTAACCGGGCTTAAAGGAATTGCACAATGTTTCCATTTAGGCGACTTATATTTTTATAATACAATAGAACAGCTTAAAACAGGAAATATATACATATTTCCTGTTTAAAGCTGTTCTATTGTCTTTCATAGCGGCAGTAGGTTTCAACCCTATATTGCAACCGGAGCATGCGCGGGCGCCCGCACTTAAATTTATAGCGATCAATCAATGCGGATTTATTGCCGAGGAAGAGCCGTTCCTTTTTGTCGTTTGTCCCAAATATAGAACAAATGCCATTTTAATTGGCTCTACACCACCTGAGCGTCACTTGTTATTTAATACCTCAACTTATTATTAGGCACACCGAAAGAAAGTGGACATGCTGAAGTAATTGGTATCATGTTATTTGTATATAATGATTCTAAAGTGGGACGCAAGCATAATTATTATTGGTGTAGTTACTTACTTTCATACGCACACGGATCTAAAAGAACTACACATTTATAATAACAAAAAGATCTCGGCCCCAGCTCTGTGCGTTCTCTATAGACTCATTAATCAGAATTCTGACTGTTTGTAATAGTGAGTTCTTTACCTTTTCAACTTCTGAACTAGCGTGGATTTCGAATTCAGCATTTATTTATTCCACGTAGTGCAGGCTCAGGAATGATGTTCCAGTTTTCTTTGAGTTTTCTCTCGCAAGTAAATAAGTAGTAACAGATCCGTCCTCCAGGTATTTTAAAAAAACCATGATTAGCACTTACTCCTTCAGATGGTCCACTTGGTAGACACCTACAACCATGTAAAATAAATATTAAAAACTAGCTAACCCGTGCCCACTTCGTTGGGCATAATACTAATATCCCCGAAGCGAGCACGAACGCGAACCGAATTAAACCCGAAGCCATCGCGCTCCGTACGCTACCCGTTTTTTCACCCATTTACTTTGCAAAACGGACTACCACGTAAAAGCCTTTTTATTTTTCGGATTTTAATATAACCTATGACACTCAGCAACATTGTGTCTTTCTATTGGTGAAAAAAAATTCTAAATCTTTATAATATTAGTATAGATAAGAAGCCCAAAAGATGACATTTATTTCTTAAGAAATTTCTAACAGCAAACTTGAGATACGAAAGGCATATTACTGTAGAATAAAATAATATTGTTTTTATACATTTCTTTTTTGTATACAAATACATCCATCGAATCAAATCTGTTGTCCACGAAGCATTACGCAAGTGTTATATAAATACAATTGCCAACAAACAATTATTTGAAAATAAGAATGGACTTTATTCAAATATTGATGGTACTCGTAAATCAATAATTTCTGTACTAGTCTGGAGGTTTAAATATAATCTATACCAAAATTATAACGTTTAGGAGTTTGTTTGTTGAATGTGCTATTCTCAGTTACATAAATAATACATATTTAATTTATTAAAAAAGACCAAGAGAATATGAGATGAGCATCAATGAAAAGCACACGTCTATTTGCATGTAGTCGGCTATTTTCCTGCTTATATGATAAAATAAAACGTATTTCGTGGAAAATATATGTTTCGCTATTGAACGTCAAAAACAAGAAGACAGAAGAACAAAAGAACAATTATATAATATAAAACAAATATGAAAAATTGACAAAATTATAAGAAGGTTGACATAGTCAGGCACAAGCAGATATAATTTATTGGGCAGTATCTGAAACTTAAATCGATCACAAAAGTACTAACATCCATTATTATCTTTGTCGCTGTTGATTATTGATGTTTAATTTAACTGAAGAGTCACATAGGTAAGAATCACAATAATAAACGAGTCCTATACATTATATTAAACATTAATTAAATAACTCATTTTTAGTAGCATTTATTTCACTAATCAACTTCTTTTGTATATTTTACGTACATAGATTGCTAAGGAAATATAATTAAGCAAATTAAGTACTTTTCCTCATATTTTAATGTTGGCATAAAGAATAGAGTACAAAGATCCGAATTCATATATACCTAACACCTTATAATAAAGCCCGGGGCCAGCTTATATTTAAAATGTTTCTAAGTAATATATTATTTCTAAGTAGTAGTAAGTAATTTAAAACATATATTTGCGCTTATTTTCATTTGCATAATATGTATGCGATGTACATATAAGCTGAATGCAGTTTTATTGTCAATATTTTCAATCGAGAGTGCGATTAAATGTCCCGAAGCCGCGTTAATCGCGCTCTTGCTGTCCGTTACTGAGATATACTCGTACAACCATTTGTTTGCATTGCGACTAATTTTAGCTAAGTAATTCATTGATGCGAACCGTGACTTTCATTGTCTTCATAGAAACTTATATGTCAAGACTTCTCATAAAATATGGGACAATATAAGAATTTCAAAAATTGATAAAAAAAATTCTTACCCGGACGTAACTACATACAATTATTTATCAGATCAGATCGGTACTCAGTTCAGGTTATCAGGAGATCATCTATCTGGAACCCATCTGGTGTAGCAATGTTCGATTTCGTTAATTTGTTCCGCGTACTAGTATGCATATTGTAGAATTCGCAGCTGCGGTGTTTCCTGAGAACTAGGATATGTCTGACTGCAAATAGAACTTAAAAATGTTGTGAAATATTATTGCACAAATTCAAATGCTTATTAGCTTTTTCAGATAATGAAACTATATAGCTTTCAGGAAAATCAGAAGAGAAGAAAGCTGATCGGATCAGTTAGGAAATGTAAATAAATGAACAGATATTTCTCTGTAGCTTAAATCTTACTAATTGTGTGACAAGGAACATTTTTATAGGCTTAACTATTATTAACACTAAAATTTCGGAACATAATCGATAAAGAACGCAATTTTTATTCGGATGCAATGACAAGTTTACAGATTTTTTTTTACATGTACTACATGACATTGCTTCGTGCCAAATTTTATGATTTTAGACTATAAGATGTATTCTAGGAAGTATGCTGTACCTCAAAACCTACTTGTGTGTCTTTACTTTGTGAGTGTTAAGATATGTGGCATAAATGACCGTATCTTTTAGTTGCCTTAAAAGTTCGATTATTTAACTGCTACCATAAGTTGCAAACGGACAACGAAGTGATCCTATAAGGGTTTTGTGGTACGGAGTACGATAATTGTGAAAACGCATTATAAAATTTACTGCTATTTTCCCAGGAACAGATGTAATATTTTCCAGCATGGAATTTTAATATTCATTTGTGTAATATATCTTAGCATTTACTATGTTTTACATTTCGTTGTGTAGCCATTACGTGGGAGTGGTGCGGAATGATTTCTCATTCGATGTTCTGTTTGAAAAATGATACATGTCGTTTTGTTGATGTTACTTCATACATTATTACATATTTTTTTTATTATATATCTAAATATGAAACTCAAAAGTGTTTTTGATTGCATGCTTTGAATTAATGAATATAATTAATGCTTCCATCAGTAATATACGGTTCCTTTTTACAGCTTTAAAAGTGGATAGTATTTTTACATATATTTTTTTGTCTAGAAAGAGTGTGTAGTATTTAAATTGGTATTAAATCTTTCAATAGAAATTATCATTACAGTTCTCAATCTGTTCCAATCGAGGATTACGAACCTATACTAACTAGTTATATTACGGCGATTAGAAAGTCTACCACGCAGACATAGTGCGGATTGGTCGACTTAATGAATATAATATAATACACCATAACTACAGTTGATGCCCTCTGTAACGATATATCAAAAAATCAAGAATAATTGCCGATATATTGATCTTGAGGCGTTTATTTATTTTCCCAGTACTTAATAGTACTGGGGAAATAAATAAACGGCTCAAGCATAATATGGTCAAGTTTTATTAATATAAACCTTGACCATGTTATGATTACCTACCATTAAATGATATGTACTCTCACCAATTAAAGGACTCGTATCAGAGGACATTAAAGTTCATTCAGGTGTTCGTCAGGGATGCCTCCTTTTGCCACTCCTCTTTCTTGTCGTCTTTGATGGTGTTCTGTTTAAGACCACAGAAAACATGCGTCGCGGCATAGAGTGACTAACCAACGATAGATAACCAACATCCTCGAGAATTTAATTTATGCTGACGATATATACTTCTTAAACCACACTCGCGCAGATTTGCAGGCCAAACTAGACGACCTTCGAGGAGAAGCCGAATGGACAGGGCTTAAAGTCAACATCAGGAAGACTAAGGAAATGAGATGCGGGGCGACGAGTTCATTCCCGTTGGTCATCGGCACAGAGGGAGTAGAACGTGTCCACAAATTCACCTACCTCGGTAGCTGCGTGTCGAAAACTGGTGAAAAAAGGACATCAATTATAAAGCGGATAGCCAATTCACGAGCAACATTTGCACAGCTTAGGCCCGTATGGAATCCCGGAAATTGACTCAGAGAATTAAGCTCAAGATAGTCCGGTCAAACATGAAACCAGGTCTTCGATGCCTTCGCAGCATCCTGGGTATTTACTGGCCAAAAAAAAATTCCTAACGAGCAGCTTTAGGAACATTGTGATGAAGTCCGGATCGATCAGCAGATTAAACGCCGTAAATGGAGTTGGATAGGCCACACTCTCCGAAGGGATCCAAACCACATACCGAGGCAAGCCCTAGACTGGAATCCCCAAGGAAAGCGCAAACGTGGTCGCCCAAAACAGACCTGGCGGCGGACTATCATTGGCGTAGCGAAAGCCATTGGAAAAACCTGGAGCGAAATCAAACGCGAAGCTCAAGACCGTGCGAGATGGAGACTCACTGTGGACGACTGCGACAGCTAGGAGATAAAAGACCTTAATTAATGACTTTCTAGTTCTAAACACAATTTTAATAATAAAAATGATAATGATCTGACACGTTGGTGTTGTTATGCAACAAATAATTATATCGTGACTAATCTACAAAACCATGACGTATTTTAAAGGTAGTAGTCTATTATAATAAAAACTAATGTTATTTTTTTATTTGCTGTCTGAAAACTTTGAAGACAAAAATACCAGCCTGATTGTAAGCAGTTACCATAACCTTTTTCAATTGCAGTTTTTTTCCACAACCAATCCACCGTCTTCAAAAATACGTTTAGGCAACATATCATTAACCCGTTATTTTCCAGATATAACTGCAAGCTGACAATTACGACTTATTCAACGGCCACGCGAAATATTTATTGTTTCCGTGTACAAGTTTGGCGGCAAATTATGGCGCCGTATCTCATATCTCACGATGTTTTAAATATTCGATATTTTTTCATATTTAAAATTGAATGTGGAACATTCAACATGGTCATCAATGTTCATTAAACATAACATATTTTTTAAAATGTATGTATTGTCGAAGAGTTTCAGTGTAGTCATATTACTTTTCTTTTAATTTCGTTTGTTGTAGTTTTTCTACATACACGTCTCCAGATTCTTATACAATCAATTTAAAAGGTAAACATTTGAACTAAAAACATAATTTTCACTATGAAAAAATAGGGTGGTTTGACTTGCAGCTGATTGTACTAACATTTTCATTATAGTCTGAGGTTCGTATTTTAAAATCAAACTCAATGAAATGTTAGAAAGGGATTGGATCATAGCTTTCTCTTATAGAAAAGAGATTCAAAGATAAATAAAGGCAAATACGGAGATATAATTAAACATTTTCTCAGATTTTAAGTAATATGGCTCTTTCATATTCGAAATTCATTAATTCTTTATCCTTAATTTTAGATTAGTCAGTTGAGGTTACTTCACTTAAAATTAACATGAATAGTGCAGTGGATATACATTTATGTCTATATACAATATACTATATTAAGAGTATATTATTAGCCGAGAAATATTATAGAGGTTCAGTGCACTTGCGATTATTACTTTTAACGATACAGCGACATGATTGTGGCGTAGTCGCCGATTACTCCAAAGACTCCATACTAAATACCTATCTGCAATCGTGGTATAGTTGTATAATTTTTTAGAGTGTAAACGAAATTGCATATTTTTTTTAAATTGTCAGTTGACCGTTTATATGTGTACTTTCTATATTAAAAATGTTACATTTAATTTTAACAAACTTAAAATGTGTTATTCGAATAATGTTAAGAAAATTGCTTAATTTTTTAGACTTTGAAATTAAATCATTCAAATAAAACCATTTTTTTTCTACATACATTTTTGATATTAGCTCTCAACAATTAATGAATATCAAAATTTAATTTATTATAAAGCGTCGTCGGTGCTGCTGGTCTCGGCATTGGTCTGACCCGATTAGAATTGATCGTGCATGTGTTTTATTTTTGTTTTTTGAATTTCATGTTTACATTTACCTGACGCTCCTACAGTAAATGAAGAGAACAAAGAAGAATTTCAAAGTTGTATGCGATGTCGATAAAGCCGCACTGAGCTAGCTTGGTTGAGAAAGGCCTACTAACTAATTAGGATAAACTCATCCCCTCGGTGGGGACAGTGATTTGTGATGGCAATCCATTTATGAAATGATAATTGTTTAAATTAGGAACTTATAATACATAAACACATCCATATTTATTTGTATTATAAACTCGTTATCTTGTATCTTGTTCTTAAAATCGTCAAATTTGACTTGTCTGATTGTGATTTCCTTATTGCTTCATAAAAAAAATACAAATACAGAATCGTGTAAGAATGCCGCAATGAGAACACAAATATTTCTTTTTAGACAATGTTGGATAAAATAGACTTGTGAAGTTGTAACTAGCGCTCAATCGCTAGCGAGTTTTCGACCTTCTTGTATTGACTAATACCTTAATTCCTTGTAATAAAAGGTGTTTTTCAAGTGACCCCGCGAGTCGCACTTGATATTTGGTTATTTATTGTTATAACAATTAGAAGAGGCGGTCGAGCTGTTGGTGTGAAAGTTCAATCCGACAATGATTCTGATACGATTAAAAGCTCTTTGATGCAATATGCTTTAGTTGTAAGCAATTATTCAACTGGCGACGTACTCGATTCACTCAATCTATATTTTGAAATCTCAAAATAACACGGACTATTCCATAATCAAAAATAAAGCGAAGATCATTGTCGTTTCCACGCAGCTTAAGTTTTCATCGCCCGTCTTATTTATAACGGCGCGTTGACAACGGTCGATGAAAGTTACGGCCGCCATTTTGGTGCGTTTTCGGTTTCCCGCCATTACACCAATTAGTTGAGTGAGATGTCCGCCGGTGTGCGCACGGTTTTATGGTCTACCTTGTTTATGTGAATGTTTTCTTTAATTTTCTGGAGGATTTGTGTATTGTTATTTATATTGCGGAAGTTTTTTGTGCTTTAAACTTTTGACGCGTTTAACTTTTAACTAGTGTAGTTTGTGAAAGTTTTAAGCATCGGTACGGTACGTTGGTACGTTGTTGATGATAAGTGATTTTTATTCACGTTTTAAGCATCATTACGCACTTACGCTAGGTTGAATATGTACATTACAGTGACAGCCCCCTCATTATGTAACTCTGTTGCTATCAAATTTGCGTGTAATTCACAGATAGTGCATTCACAGACATTGCGGCTTTATCAAGATAATTGTCATATTGGATCTTAATAAAGCAGCAATGTAACTTCCACTATGTCAATATCAAATGGTATAAAAACGTGATGACTGTGGTATCTGAGTATGAAATTAGAAAATCCCAAAAACAAATTGACAGGACCAACTCAGTATCGCTCGACCGTACCACACCCTCCATTACACGGCGTCCGAACCACAACCGAATCGTAATACCGAGACCACTACGTGACGCTCTTTTTTTTTTTTTTTTTTTTTTTTTTTCCTCAGGAGAGGAGGCTGAGAATCCTCATGGATACCAACGCAACAGGCAAGCAGGGATGCGTTGATTATGTCGGACTCCTGGTGAATCGAGGCGGCTCGATCCAACAGACCTACCGACTAAACTTAGCCTAGCCTTGGCCCTAGTGGCCTTATGGCTTGAATGGAATGGTAACGCTCTTCCCTGGTGTACTTATTTTAAAATGCTAAAAAAATGTATAGCTATATAAAAAACGCAAGCAATTTTCGCCTCGGTCGGGGCACGAATTGTTCTTCTTAAAACTTCAACATGCTGTGTTGAAGTCATTACTAATTCATCCACCGATTACTTATAAACTGTCCCATTTTTTTAATTGCTTTACCTTTTTTGGTCTTCCGTTATTGTTAACACGGATTGCCTTAGTTTTGGATGAAGATTAAAATTTGCCGCTAATACAACTTGCATCAAATAGGATTTTATGATGATTTTATGATATGACATAGAAAGAAATAAATAGTTGGTATGATGAGTACCTACACAACTCATCAGATGATAAGCGATAATGAATTTTGTACCGCACTTGTCACCTATACCTTGCAGCCCTGCATCGTACACTAACATCTCTTATGGAGAAATAGGTAATATGTGTCGTCAAAGAATTCCATTTATTGATTGTAATTATAAAGTGGAAAATGATTTGAAAAATGAATTGCCTTGAACACACATGGTTTTAAAACGAATGGAAGAGGCTGACTATTTTAGAGAAAAGGTCTTCAAAATCACTTACCATGATTCAAAAGATAAAATGCAATTAGTGACACTTCATCCCAGTATGATTATCGGAACTCTAGATACAAGTTTATTAAAAATGTTTAATCTAATTTTCAAACCACTGTCAGGTTTAATTAATGACTAATTTTACTTTGCATCAAAGAACAATCGAACCCTATTAATATCGTGCAATATATGAAATATATAGCGCAATTTAACTTCATTCAAAGATACTGCCACACATTAGTTTGTCAAATAGTGATAAGACATAGTGTGCGAGTTATCATATTTGACAAACTAGAGAATCGCAGTCAATTAATGTAGCACGAGCGTACATGTTTTTTCTACATATTGAGAAACAAGAAGACTGCCTATCTGTTTGTAAGCGATTAAAGGCCCCTAATAGTACATGCAGATCCTGTAACATTTGCAACAAATCTACAAACCTCACAATAATCACAGTGTGATTAGTAGTGCCTATAGTACTGGTGAATCAGAACCTATAGCGTAATTAGAATCTATGATGTTTGATAAGAAAAAATCCAGAAAAATATGACAGTTTTCTATAGATCTCTCTGTGCATGAGTGCGTCCTCTTAGCGGTAGAGTAACTGTTATTTCCTTTTATGTGTTGTTCTGACAAGGATTTGGGAACACATATTTTGTTGTTCTGATAAGAATTAATGATTCAGTAAAAATTATTTAATTGATTTCACGATTCATTTTACAAACGCATGACTTTATTACATAAAATGAAAATTATTCTTACTCGATGGCAATTGATAAGGATAATTTAAAGTCGAAAGGCCTATAAACTAATCTAAGAAGTAAGCTTCTCCTATCACCTAACTTCAACGACCGAATAACTAGCTGTCTCACTCCTTATTTTCGAATATCACAACGCTATTAGCAATGTTATTATGGGATCAAATTAATCTGTATCATACATCTACCCCCTGGGGAACTGAATTCAGGACCTCCCGAGCTAGTGTTCTTTAGCATCAAACTATGAAAGGGTGACCCTATGTCGTATAACAACTTAAATCGACTGATAATTGGCTCCTTCCTTGGCTTTTATGTTTTGCATATAGTTAAGATGATAATGATAATTTCTTTGTTCAGCTGGTATAGGCCTGGTGTCTGCAAGCCAGTGCGCGCGCGCAGGTTTCAATCTCACGCAGCCGGTGGGCAGAGCTCGCGAACATGACCAATCGGTACTACCTCCGCTCCAGCATCCCATTAGAGATGTGAGTATGATAACTATATTATATTATGGATAAGCATAAGGGAGGGTAAAATAATATAAAAATCTCAGAGGTTAATGTTTTATACTTCATTTTTATAAAATAAATATAATTGTTAAGACATCACATTATAATTTACTATAACTTTTCTTCAGATTTTACGCAATCATACCTAGATAAAAATTTTACGAACTGTATTCTATGAAGGCCACAGGCCTCATAGAATACAGACTAAAAATAAATATATTTAACAAAGATTAGTAATATTATTACGGAAACTAATAATATTTATAAATCAATATATTATAAATATATTGATTAATACAGTAAAAAGATAAAACAATAAGAAGCTTCGGTGATTCAGAAAAGGACTCGTGAAGCTGATTATGCCTCCTCCAATGTCTAGGTTAATTTGTCATGCGAGTTAAGACCAGCCTTCAGGTAACTTAAAGTCTGGAAGAGTTCTTTATATTCTATCTATATATATTGCTATCTCTACATAAAGACAACGCGCCTCTTGATCCACTTATTTCTACATTAGCTTTCTGCCTGCGGCTTCGCCCGCGTGGATTTCGTGATTGGGTCTATAGAGGGTTAAGGGTCATAGCTTTTGCCCACGGCTACATATGCGCGGAAGTCGGTTTATGGCGCGAAGGTTTTATCGCGCTTCCCGTGGGCTGTCCGTTTTCCGAGATAAAAAATACCGCAAAACCTTGCTCAAGAATCACTTTATCTATTGATAAAAACTGCATGAAAATCTGTGCAGTAGTTTTTGAGCGAAGCCTTTATTACGCATCCCGTGGGATCTGACGATTTTTCTGGGATAAAAAGTAGCCTATTATTTAATCCGGACTTTTATCTTTACGTCTGCAAAATTTCAAAGCAATCGATTCAGTAGTTGCGGCGTGAAAGCGGAACAAACAAACTCACTTTCCGATTTATAATATTATATTAGTAAGGATTCATTTGTTATTTAATGTTTAATTTTCTTGTAATGCAATGATTTTGTCCTTAAATCAAACTTTTTAAATTCAAATATGAGAATAGTATTAACTTAAATAGAATTTGTTAAAGGCTAACTTTACGTTTTATCGGAAGCTATATTTTATTATTTTTTTTATCAGGGGGCTATATGTGGGAGAAGCGCTTACTCCCCTCTACAAGCCCTCAGCGAGAGTACATGCAGGGACCATGGCGCCCAGTCAGCACCTCCACCGCCTCAACCCCCTCGAGTGCAGGTTTGTTGATCAACAAAATTTATAATATTAAATAATTTATAATAGACACAACGCTTATGATTTCTAGAAACCCTAATCATGCTGTTCCAACATAGTATTACATAGTAAATTGTCACTCATTTACTCGTATAAATAAAATAATGAATTCTTTTCATTATTTATCTTATTTATTTATCATTAACTGTTGCCGTTGTTCATAACATAGCTGCATAGAATGTCGGTTTAAACGCTATTGTGTGTTAATAAAATATTATCTATCCGTGACTATGTAGGGAGTGAATTATTCATAATTGATCAGACATAAATTTTTCTCATGTCAAATTTTATCTTTACTAAACACATTATTAAGGCTTAAGAGGATGGTGACCACCCCCTAAGAAGAGGGTGACTAGATATTGTACAATGATAATTGAGTTCAATGATAGCTAGGCATTGTTCAAGGCCAATTGGCCATTGATCAAAAACAACTAAGCATTGTTCAATGACAAATAGTCATATCAATCAACTATCTGTAAAACATTTAAAAATCATACTTTATTTCATTTCATGTTATAGCCAATATCGATGAGCTTTGCGAATGACAGCCAATTCACACCTCATTTATAGTTTCCTTTCCAGATCTCCTCTCAGAATGTTACGCTGCACTCCGCAGTGTCACGCTGCACTGCCACCTTAGAATTGTCAGCCCTCTGGCGCAGCTTCCACGAGCTAGGAACTGAGATGATAGTGACCAAGGCCGGAAGACGTATGTTCCCCGCCCTTCAAGCGCGGCTGGGAGGGCTACAGCCCAACGCTGATTATCTGCTGCTAGTCGATTTTGTACCTCTTGACGATAAGCGGTATCGATATGCTTTCCACAGGTAAGTTTTTTTGGTTTGTACATAAACGTTTTACTAGTTTTCTGTAACAAATTATGCAATACACGATTATGAACCTATACTTTAAAGCGACTTATAAATAATTTATATAAAAGTTATGTGACTTTTGAAAAGTCTAATCTAAGTCTAAATCGCCATAACGATATGTATAGGTACCACAGATTACTACAACAGTTACATAAATGAGGATCCACATATACTAAGGAAATGGAAGTTCTTAGGTGAAGCAAGTGAAGAGGAGTAAAAAGTTAATAACATGATATTGACGCATGAATTAATGTTTAATAAACTAATGAAATATCTTGAAAAGGTACTCTGTCAAAGTTTCGTGAATCAGATGTTAAAATTTTCTATGTTGAAAACCATGTTACAATATTTTTTATCAGAATAATCTCTTAATGCAGAGAAAAATCTCCAAAAAATATCATAAATGAAGACAATACTATGACAAGTTAACGATTTTCTAAGGGGTTATTTGCGGGGTAAAGATCAAGCAATATACGATACCTTAATCGCCGATTAACGAAACGTAATATTTTTAGTTGGCTAGTCTACTTATGGACTCCCATTGAATACCAGCACCTCGACCGGCTAATTACTTAATAAAGGCACTTTAACTTTTCCTTTTCCATTTAGTGTCGGGTCTTCCATCGACTAGATAATAACATTAACATACAAAATGGCGCTTAAACTATTTCGACTGAAGCACTGCTTCCAATTAAAACATCTTGAACAATACAAGAAAACAATTTTACTATAGGGAGAGAGACACTAACACGTTCGTCTGCTTAGGTAGAAATAATTAGATAGAGGTACCTCCGTTTCTTCTCCGTTATTTCTACCAATAACAGCGTTAGTGTAAGGTAATAATATAAGCAGTGAAATTATTAGGTACCGTGACTACATTTTACAGCACTAGTTGGCAACGGACACTGCAGTTTTTGTGAGAATTGCAGATTTTCCGCGATTTACAGGAACCACGTGTACTATTTACAGGTGTAACCACTTACTATCGAGTGGCAAGTCTGCTTCTCTGTTAAAATATATCAATAAAAAGCTATGTTATGCATTATTGTGCATTGTGAGAACAAATAATTGTAAGAACACTGTTTTCGATCGTTCATGTTCTTTTTATAACAATAATTTGGGTCTGTCGATCTTTTTTTGTTAAATATTAATAAGTTTAAGAGCAGAATTCGTGGTATTATCCGTGACCTATAGCGCTCCATGTTTGTTCTTTTAAATACGATTTTATTTCTTAAAATGTTCAGCGATTTACTTTAAACATGTTTTAGTAATTATGTGGAAACTTCACTGCTGTATGATAAATAATTTTATGTATAGCCTTTAAGTAAAATATTTACTGTTTGTTTCCCAAATATATATAAATAAAATAGAAACATAAAATAAATCCCTATGCTGGTTCCTTCTGAGACAAAGTCTCCTGCCGTAGACTGAGCTACAACAGCTCAGTTGGGTAGACACAGATAAGTTGAACACGCTGTCGTCTTCCCGCATCTAGTACCCGGATCAATATAGTAACAAACCAAACCACAGCTCGAGCTGGGTGGTCGCGGGCAAGGCGGACCCAGTATCTCCGCCGCGCATCCACGTGCACCCGGACTCCCCTGCGCCCGGTTCCCATTGGATGCGACAGCTCGTCTCCTTCGACAAGCTCAAGCTGACCAACAACCAACTAGATGATAACGGCCATGTGAGTGAATTACCATTTTTTTATTATTATTCATATATTAGAGCGATTACAACTGGCTACTGAGATAGAGTTTAACTTAAAGGATATATTACAGTTTTAATAACTAGAGGTTCGTTTGTGGGTAAATGTATAAATGTTTATAACAAGATTCCACATAGTAGCTGAATTGCCTTTTCTAAGTTCAAGGTACATGTTAAATAAACGCTAATGAGTAAGGGCTATTTACAAAGTCAATGATTATTTAAATGATTGCAATGCTTGATGTTGATTGGAAGATGTTACATTCTAAATTGTAAATATTTGTTTTCCCGTATAAATTGTAAAAACATATGTAAATTGTATGATAACGACATAATTTATTGTAAATGTCGTTTTTACTTTTGATAAAGCTGATAAGTTATTGCGCCCATTCTTCTTATCAGCTAAAAAATACGTACTGAGTGGCTGGTAGGGGAAAAAAATTGGACGATTCAAAAGAGCTTTCTATAAAGTTATATTAGAATAAAGTTAATTTTTGATTTGATTTGATTTTGAATATCCTATAACTCTATGGTATTAATGAGCTTTAAAATAAAATAGAATAACATAAGAATATTTGGAAATAATTATTTTATTGCTTTTTTAGTTTTCGTATAAGACAATTCCATAAAAATAGAATTTCCTTTTTAATTTAATATTACGATAAGTATGTAAGTTATTAACGACAACATACATAGAAAAATCAAATGTGGCGTTTCTTTCATTAAATGATACGGGATATAACGTACGTAGGTAATTAAGCATATAAAAATAAAGACTTAATACTGGCGACAATTTTAAAAGTATCAGTATTACAAGAAAGTAAAATAGTTAATTACTAATGAAAGGGGAAAATTAATTAGCTAATAATTAATTACTTATTAAGCTAATAAGTAATCAGACTGTTTTTAGCGATTTATTAAGGTTTTACTGAATTATAATGACATTCAGTTTTTATCAACTGTCAAAACGAAAAGCGGCTATAAATTTTATAGTGGCTTAGGATTGTAGGGTATCATCAAATGATAATGAAATATTTATAAGTTACAGTAACATTAAAACTCGGATATTGCAAATAAAGACTAATTTTATAAATGAAAAAAAAAAGTAAGTATTAAAGTTGTGTCGTAGAAATAAATAAACATTCATGTCTATAAATACAAATCAATAGATAAGAATTAATTTAAATACACAGATAATCCTCAATTCGATGCACCGGTACCAGCCTCGCCTTCACGTGGTATTCTTACCAGCGGAAGGGCAACCTGCGCCGCCCGGAGTGGTGCCCTTCCGTACATTCGTCTTCCCGGAGACTGGGTTCACCGCTGTCACCGCGTACCAGAACCACAGAGTGAGTGTAGAACAATATTCTATTATCATTAAATAGATGATCCATACATGGATTAGTCAGTCACGTGTAAATATATTTATACAATTTTCACAAATTATTGTGTCACATATTCTTGTTTATATTTTAGGGGCATATAACTTCAGATAGAGGTTTTTATCTAATATCAGAAAACCTAATACTTTCAGAGTTAACTTACTTCAAAATAAAAAGCAAAATATTTCAAAGCGTTACGAGTAACAGCTGCCTAGGAATGTCCTAGGCAGCTGTTAACGCAAACTATATGCTAGTTAGTTTAGGACGCAATAGTTCTCAATTTTCTACAAAACCTTCACTTCTAATTAAAATATTATTTCGCCACTAAATATTGTTTTACCGGTCCAGAAATATCCTGTATCTATATAGGTACTAGTTCTACAGCACAGCAGCAGTGCTCGCTTTGAGTCCAACTTCTAATACAATATTAGTTAGGTTCCAGTTTTCCGTATATAATTTCACGGTTATAGCAATTTTAATTATAGACGATTGTAACCACAACATCAGGTGGGCAATCTGCTATTTATGGTATCTATGAATTTAATTTGATTTAGTTTTAGGTTAACTAAGTTTATGTAACCAGGTATTCATTTACCTGGATATGTCCATACTATATTAATAATTTTACAAAATAGGGACGTAATAATAAGACTCAGATACTCACCGGGCACGGCTGCTACGGTGAGTATCTGTGTCGAATAGGACGGGAGGGATCGACACATTGCCACCACTGCGCATCCGACCTCGACGTGGCCCAGCACACGCTGGCGGAGTGCCCCGCGTGGGCCTCCGAGCGCCGAGTCTTGGTCGCAGAGATCGGGCGAGATCTGTCTCCGCCGGCATTGCTTGCGCCAATGCTGGCGGACGAGGGAGGTTGGAGGGCTGTGGCCTCCTTCTGTGAAGCAGTGATGCTCCAGAAGGAGGCCGCCGAGCGGGGTCGGGAGATGGCCGATCCCGTTCGAAGAAGGCGGCGCCGGGCTCGGTAGCACAGCTGCGGCGCCGCCGCGGGTCGCCGGCGGGCGCGAGGAAGTCGCAACTGCTACGGCGACCCGGGATGGACCACGCCCCTTCCGTGGCCGGGGGCGGAGGAGGAGGAGACCGGGGAGGTAGTAGCCTCCCCCGAGGAGGGCTCCCCTCTAGGCAAGGGAGCGGAGGCTGGGGGTTCCCGGAAGTCGCTTGATGTTCCCGGGGGCTCCCTACATGCCTGAGGAAGGCCATCCCTGAGGTTTTTAGTGGGTAGGGCAGGGGTTATGTGGGGCTCTCCTCCCCAGAAGGGGGAGGCCCTTCTGGGGAGGAGAGCCCCACATAACCTCCGGGTCGCCACAGCCGGGTTATGCAATTTCATGCATTTTCCTCAGGGGAACAAAAAAAAAGGGACGTAATGATAAAATAAACACTGCAGACATCTCAACACAACACTATCAATCATGTTGTTTAAATTTATATTAGCTTACAAACTAGTTTAGTTATTATGTTATATAAAGTTAAGTGATTATTGTAATCTGTATAACAACATGTGTTGGAATACAAACAATTATGAAATTTAAATGATTATGTAATAATAAAATAACACTTATCGGCGTGACAAACAATATAAGCTCCAATTACATGATACTCGTATTTGGAAAGACTGCAATATCGTTATGGCCGGCACGTGCACTGTTGCAGATAACCCAGCTGAAGATAGCGAGCAACCCGTTTGCCAAAGGGTTCAGGGATTGCGATCCTGACGACTGGTGAGTTCCGTTCTTTTCAATCGTATTATTATTTATATATTTGCTAGGTTTAGTGGATTTATTGTTAGCGTCAAATGTAGATGATGTAATCTAAGAATTGACTAATCAATGTATTTGACACATACTATCTATAACTCGATGACGTAAATAATTAAATAAAATAAACCTACTTTCCTTATTTTACAGATATGATGTTTAATAAGAGTATCATATTTACCAAATATATACTTTTCTTTATTACATATATACCTACTTATGTTTATGATTAGGTCACAAAATAATTCCACTTCCACAATAGTGCTCACCATTGATATGGTATTTGGAAATAAAAATATATTTATTCAACATAGGTCTCTTCTAATAGTTTATTGACAATATTTCACTCATAGATAATGTCAAAAATTAAACAAAATGTAAATGTTACACTTTATATCAAATGCCTTGCTTGCAAATGTCTTTCGTTCTACTAGAATTAGGGCAAGAGAGAAAATATAATTTTGAATAATAATTTATTGAAAAGAACAATTTTTAAATTAATTATTATAGCGCTAGACGATCGTAAAGACAAGGATTTATATATACGTGTGCTTCACATTTAAAAGTGCTTACTTGCTATTAGATCTAGTAATTATAACAGTTGCAGTCATCTTATTTTGAAAACTTATAGTAAGTTACTAGCGACCCGGCCCGGCTTCGCATGGGTGCAAGTTGATACAAAATACACTACAGCAAACGTGAACGTGAACGTTGTATATAATAAATTATAGTTTGAAACCTAAAAAAAGACGCTTTTAAAATTGATGGAAATGTAATTATTTACGACACTACATTAGAAACTTCAGAAACAACAGTAACAATAATTCTGCACTGTGTAATGGATGTTATTATAGATATAAACCTTCCTCTTCAGTTTCTCTCTAGCTATTAAAAAAAACTGATCAGAATCCGTTGCGTACTTTTCAAGATTTTAAGCATACATCGGGATATAGGGACAGAGAAAGCGACTTTGTTTTATACTATGTTGTGATTTACACCAGGGACTTGTGGATAGCATAAAAAATGTCGGAAAAATTTATATCTCAGTAGAATTTCAATGTTATTAGTTTTAAATATTTGGGGTTAAAATTTAAGCTAACATTTAGTTGCATGCACATACGATGAAAATAAAACTGGCAGAACGTAAAAATTTATGGCGAAATAAACACCAGCTCATCTTCGAATGGTCGCCATGTCACAACACAGATAATGAATAAGCCAGTAACATGTCAGACATCAATGCAATGATTCATTTACAAAGTTTTAATGTTGCGGACGCCTCGGCAGCCGGCGACAATTTACTTTTACGACTCGGCCATAGAGTAAAGAGTTATGCGACAGTTATGGCGGACACGCCTCGTTTCCGCGCCGCTGAAAAAAAAACCAACCGCGCTTAACTTTTAAATTTATGGTTCCTAAACGTTAAGTTTCCACTAAATTATTTCAAGGTGTCTCCTGTTATGTCTGTACTAAACTTTAATTGTGTCCTTCCTTAGCATTTGGAATCAATTTTCTAACCCTTTTGTTTAAAATGTAGTCATTATACAATTAGGAACAAATGCAGAAGTTGGGCAAGGAAATAATAATTGCAACTCAAGCATTTTTGAAATCGGTTGTTAGTAGATGTCTGTACGTTGATTGTCGAAATTGTAACTTTAGTTCTATCTATACTTTGAGATAGAATTACTAGTATTTTATTCCAATATAATATTTATTTTTTAATGCTTTTAATTTTAACTGTGTATTAATTAAATTTGATGTTCATTTAATATATCACATCACTCCTTGCCTTTTACTCTTTAATTGGAATTTACAATATCATCTTTCTTAACACCATACCCTTAAACCCTAACCTAGTCCAGTTTAGCTAACAAAGCCCAGATTCTAATAAAGTGGTAAAATAGTATGGCATACTTATATATAATTGAAAAATTGTTCACACATTAAAATATTTAAACAATACCTTTTTTCTATTAGATATAAAATGAAAAGTCGCAGTACAAAATAAATATGCTGAAAATATTCTGCTCATTTTACTACCCAATTTACAAATTAAGCGGAGTATTTAAAAATAGTCCTCATTTTTCTAACTTTTGTATTTTGTATAATACAAGGTGATCGTCTCGGTATATCGGATTAGAATGACCTGTACTGTCGAGTTTTCTTGTAGTCTGTCTATTTATAGACCATCTATATATACAAATTATAACTTAACACCTACCTCCTTATTCTATATTTACTTGTCTATAATTAATCTTAATACATAAACAACTAGCTTAACACTAATGTTAATGGTCAGCCACTTCGTAAACAAATGTGCGCACGCACGCGGCGCGGGGTTACTGCCTCACCTGCATTGGCCGCGAGCCTGTATAAATCAGTGCTGTCAGCGGCTATTCTCTCGCGGTTGCTCCCCGTCTAACAATTTTACGGTCTATTTAGCCGGCCAACCAGAGTCGGGTCTGGATTGTGTTTGGGAGGCAGGTAGGTATTTATCAGATTCCAAATGTAAATATTTAGTGCAGCTTATGTATCGCAATTACCTGTACCTACCTACAAAGCATATACATTGAGATTGACTAGCTGAGAAGTTCAACCATTCTTGTATGCAGATGTATTCAAGAGATTATACCAAATCTGAAATATAATTTTTCCGTAAATGTAAATATTAATGTTCAGTAAATGTGAATGTTACATAAAACATTATACGCACATAAATAATTTTTTACCGTTAGTTTTTGTTATCAATAAATATGTGTTCATTTAATTTTGTTTCCCAAATAACCCTGAAATAGTAGCTAAAAATATCGCAAATTGATGAAAACCACGTAAACCGTTGGGAACGTCGAGAAAAACAAAAATAATTTGTACAATACGTAAAATATTACCTATTACCTAAAAGTTGATTTACTACAATGATGAGTGAAAATAAAAAACATTTTCCAACCAGTAAAATAGATACGCCTATTATAAATTTCTCCGTTTTGCATTCAACGGGTACTAATTGAACTTTAAAAAATGTGACGTGATTAAGTAAAATGGTAAGTTAACATATAAATTAATTGTTTCTGATTTATTAATAAGCAGATTAGTATTATAATAGGAATCATTTGTATTTATTTTCATTTTATATTTAACTACTTCAACCTATGAGAGAATGGCTTTCCCTGTGACTAAGGAAGTGACAACAGACAGGGTTAGGAGTTTTTAAATGTCTCTCTATTCTCTCGAGGCAGACTTCCATAACTGCAAAAGAGGGAACAGAAAATGAGTTGTATGAAGAGGAATACTAAGATTTAAAAGTAAAAAATAATAATTAATAATTGCATTTACAAATTTTAATTTTAGACCTTATTATGTATGTGCTGTGAAACTGTGACAGCTTTTCAATATAAATATAATGCTGCCGTGGGAGAGCCATGCTTCGGCACGAATTGGGCCGGTTTGACCGGAGTGATACCTCGGCCTCACAGAAAACCGGCGTAAAATAGCGCTTGCGCTGTGTTTCGCCGAGTGAGTGAGGGTACCGGAGGCCCAACCACCTCTTCCCCCCTTTTCCCTTTTAAAAGGCCGGCAACGCATCTGTGACTCCTCTGGTGTTGCGGGTGTCCATGGGCAACGGTTATCGCTTACCATCAGGTGATCCGTTTGCTCGTTTGCTGCCTTATCCAATAAAATAATATATATATATATATATATATATATATATTATATATATATATATATATATATATATATATATTATATATATATATATTTGTAAGTGTTCAATTATTGAAAATACAAAAGTGAAATGAAAATATATAAATACTTATAATAATTTCGCGTAGTAGAAGCGGAGCAAGAATAAGAAAAAGACTTAAGTTGTAAATTAAAAAAGACTGAAATACAAAAGATGTAACATATTATCGTAAAGAAGGGGCAAGTTGTTTGTTAGAAACATAGAGAAAATAAGATTAATTAATATTGTAATTGAATATTGTCTCGAAATAATCTTAAATTAATCAATAACAACGTTTCAAAACACATTTTTAATTCTTAAAGCAAAATTCATACCGTATCATAGTCATCAAGCTGAATTTTATTGAGATTGCTGCAATACTGAGATTGCTGGCCCTCAATCATTTAGAAGCTTGGAATATCGCACGCAGATCTGTCACTCAGAAAATCCTTCATTATGCGTATTCATTACTAATTTGACAACATAGGCACACAGGTGCTCGACTCGCACTTGACCACTTTTTTGATTAAAGCGATAATCTTGTCATCCTGATCTCCAGCTAAGCACCGACTTATCGTAAGTCTACAAAAATAAACAGCTATTAATTACTGACACGAAGAAAAACAAGTCGCCATATGTCCAAACATAAAGAGAGACAAAAAACCAAGATGTAGCACGACTGAGATGAATTATAAACTTTTTCGTACCCTTCCAAAGTTCCTGGTATAAGCGATCGATTTATAACGCGTGTTTTACGCACACAGTCATTTGTCGCGGCTGTCAAAATAGGCATTAACGCCAGACGTAATATGACCCCGCCTATCGGGCGGGCGTGGCATAAGACAAGAAATTTAATGATTTACTAAGAGTGTCCTACTAGCTCTGAAGTTTACCTATGCCACTGCTCTACTGCTTTGGTGGTAGTGATTGCAATCCGGCGTCATTTTCAGTCCGGCCGGATGCGACCGTTAATTCGGTCGGATCCGCCGATTTTCGCTTTTTAGTACAAAATAAGTGAGTTAATCAAGTGTCACTGCACTTATATGTAGGTAGTTTATAAAAAATAAATCACAAATATATAAAATCGACTTTATTTCCCAACCAATGTTAAGACAAATATACGACAAGAAAACAATTAAAATCTAGTAGGTAGTGTAGGTAACTAGTAATAATTTTACGACGTAACGAGTAGCTGTCTTTCTAGATTTCACTTTCACAGATAGATCAATTTATAAGTAACAATATTAATTATCAAGTAACTATAATATCTAATAGATACAGTTAACCTTACATAATTAACAAATTAGATCAAAATCATTATTAAAGTATTTGAGAATGCTAACAAACAAGTCTTATAGGTATTTATGATTATGACAGATACCATCCGTTCCGTCCGGATCCGTTTTTCCGGATTGCAATCCCTATTTGGTGGTATGATTATGAAATAATACTATTAATATTGAAATATTTGTCTGTTTCCCTTCGTCAGTCCACCAGAGCAACCCCAGCGTGGCGGTACAGGCGGCAGACGTCGGGAGGTGACAGCGCAAGATGCGTGCTCGCAACTCGGCCAGCCGTACGCTGCAGAACCCAGCGGTTGCGGCCCGCTGTACTCTGCGCACGCGCCTGTCCGGTGAGTACTCTATCACATGTAAACCATTCACTCAAGTACGACGAAATGGACCTTGGCTCTTTAAATATTCAAATTTTTAAAAGGGAATCTCGTGGTCAGACCGCTCTGGAGACGAATTTTCGAAATAATAGAAAATCAATTCCCATTCAAAACCGTGAGATTCGTATACGAATTACCAAAATTCACTATTTCTGAACTCGTCAATAAAGCCAGTAGGGTCAATAGGACCAAAGGCTAGGCTGAGTTTAGTCGGTAGGTCTGTGTAGTCGAGCCGTCTCGACAGTACCAGGAGTCCGACATAATCAACGCATCCCTGCTTGCCTGTTGCGTTGGTATCCATGATGGATTCTCAGCCTCCTCTCCTGAGGAAAAAAAAATAAAAAAATATTTCTGAACTTTCATTCCGTGCGCTGTGCAACGAGTGGTTCAACCCACTCGTGTTTTATTTCTACTAGTAGAATATCCAATGCTGACGTGAGCTTGACAGCGATCCGTTTCACGTGTGAGTCATCGCCGGATTTTTGTTTTTGTTGTTGTGGTTTTGAATTTTTCTGCGTGAAACGGAATTTAATTAAGAATTTCTTCTTAATGACAACACTGAATTCGAGTGATTCAAAAATCTATAAAATTGTAAGCAGTAGAAAATAATTTCGCGCACGATTTGTATTCATATTCGAATTCCAAATTCACGTCTAATGATTCAAAAATATGTCTCCTGATCGCGTGGAGTCCGACATAATAACCGTGACACTTGCCGTTGCGATGATATCTTGGGCATGTTTCGTGCTCCTTGTGAGGATTCTCAACCTCTCTATCCTGAGAAAAAAACAAGTATTCTAAATAATATTTTTGTTGCTTTTTGTACGTTTATACATTACTTGTTTTTAGGTAATGTAATATTATAACGTGTTTATACTTTAATTGGTGTGTGTTTATATATTTACAGATATCAACCCCACGCTAGCCACAACAGTGCTTACAGCGCTTACTACGCTCACAGATAGCTCAAAAAAAATCAAGAGAGACGTTGAGCAAAGGCAAAGAGGACACAGTGCGAAGATTTCTTTAATTTTTTAGAAAGAAATTTCTATCAATTGTGGAAATATGGTGGAAACCAAATCATAGTATAAGATCAATTTTTAAATGTACATATATTTAATATATAACTTTAAAAATTACACTACATTTTATTACCAAACTGAATTGTGTGTGCCATATTAGACGGTATTTTGAAGATCTATTTAGCGTTAAATTACTTTTCTATAAATACATAACAGTAATATATTAGTTGGCATATTAGCATAATTTGTCCACTCGTACTGTTCACTTAATTTCTCGCTTTTTGAAATTAATGTTTAACGTCAAACAAACGGCTGCTTGATTTATATTAGGCCCTTAAATTGTTTATATCAAAGTAGTTTTATTTAGGTAGTTTGTAATTAAATGAAAAAATGTCCTTAAAAACTAAATTTAATTAAGGTTAGATTTTATATCAAAATGTTTCTTCAATTTTTTATTTGACTAATTACAAAACAACTAATGTTCAACAATGTTCTTTTCTACAATTTATATTTTGAAAGACGTTTCAGGTTAGTTATATAATATTTTTTTAATAATACTTCGTTATAAACTACTACTTATACTTTAAACAAATTTTATATAATTAAACTTTATTTAACATAAATAAAAAAGTATGGTAACATGTTAGAAAAATATTTTTCTCTAACAAAAATATTTAAATTATTTGCAAGCACGTCTTCTTATTCACATGCGTATAGTCACGTGAAAAACGATAATAACTTTTAAAAATTTTTGTGTTAATGGAAAGGTTCAATCCAAAACAGTTTAGTATAGGGAGAGTCTTGATTCTAACGCTGTACGCGACGCTAGCTCAAATTTAAATTTGTCATTACTGGCGAGTTATCGTGTAATTTTATTTCTTATTTGCACTTATTTCCATTTCGTAATCAAAAATATTACCAAAGATGAAATTTAAAAGCAATTACAAATCTAATAATGATTTAATTATTGTTTGAAATTAGTAGTAATTATTTAAAAGTAGCATTTAGAGAACTAACATTTAACATAAATCAATTATTTAAGCCTACCTACTTTTTAGTTAGATTATATTAAGTACATATTAGCTGATTCGTGCCTTATTTCGTGTGATATGAAACCAAAATTAAAATTGTTATAATATAAGACAAATCGAAAACATAATGTAACTTAAAAATCATTTTATCAACCCGATCATTTAATTGTGTCGTTAGTTTTTAAATTTAATGTTACCAAGAATATATTTAAATTTAGTAATAGTTCGTAGTTTAAGATCAGGACACATGCTAATGTCGGCTTCTTGATGAAGAAAGTTAACAAATTGTGATCACTGTCTGGTTGTAGCGAGTGTGTAACATTTGTTGAAGGACTGTATCCGAATTAATCATATGGATTGAGATGTTTTTAAATCCTATCAATTTTTCTTGTAAATATTTGGCAGTGTAAAACCCAGAAAGACGCGCAAAGTTATATTCAATTTACTCAGATATTAGAGCATCTCTTACGAATTATGAAGTCAGTACTATATGAGGTAATTAACGTGACCCAAATAGACCCATGGTAGAAAAAATAAACAAAATTTAAGTAAGATCTTAATTCTACAACAATCCAGATATTCCGTATCTGGATTGTGATACTTACAGCTATTAGCAGATTACAGCAAATTAAGCCAAAATGTATGTTTAAGTATCTATATGTAGCAATTATGTATTTATTGAAATTAATTAAACTCGATTGAATGAAATTACAGTGTTTTATTCTATTCAAAAATGAAATTAATTTCGTGAATAATTAAATGCAATTACGTAGGGTGTCGAATGTATTAATTCCTTTTAGATTTTCTTATGAGATCCTATTATCCCAACTAATATTATAAATGCGAAAGTGTGTTTGTTTGTTTGTTTGTTTATTTGTTTGTTTGTTTGTTTGTTTGTTACCTCTTCACGCTTAAACTACTGGACCGATTTCAAAAATTCTTTCACCTTTGGAAAGCTACATTCTCCCCGAGTAACATAGGCTACTTTTTATCCCGGAAAAATCGACAGATCCCACGGGATGCGCAATAAAGGCTTCGCTCAAAAACTACTGCACAGATTTTTATGCGGTTTTCATCAATAGATAGAGTGATTCTTGAGGAGTTTTGCGGCATTTTTTATCTCGGAAAAACGGATAGTCCCACGGGAAGATATTGGGTACTTAATATTGTTTAATTTCTGAGCGATAGATTAAAGAGTTTTCAAGACTGCTCAAAGATAATGTAACATTTGTCATCTATTATGTTTGATTCCTAACACCTATGTTGATTATTGACATGCTAATAATCAAAGTGTAATCTATAAATTATAGTACAAACAAATCACGTATTTTGAAATAATAAAAGGTTCTGCTTCCTTAGGCATTGTATTACATAATATTTCTATAATAATGTGAGTGTTCTAAAATATTATATAGTAATATAAAAGAATGTTCATCACAAATCAAAATATTTTTGACTTTTTGAGCCAATTATTTATTTATTGGGAATAAGTAAATTTCTCATTGTTATATCAATATAATGTTTTATTTATTTCACTTAAATGTTATTATTTAAGAATAATCAATTATAATTATTTGACTGAACATAAATATAAGTACATATTTTGGATAAAGATTATGTTTGTCTATGATAACAATATTTCAATCAATTTTATGCTCTTTAACATTCCTGTAATAATGCAATAACAAAATTTATTACATTACTAGCTTTCTGCCCGCGGCTTCGCCCGCGTGGATTTCGGGATTGGGTGTATAGAGGGTTAAGGGTCATAGCTTTTGCCCACGGCTACATATACGCGGAAGTCGGTTTATGGTGCGAAGATTTTATCGCGCTTCCCGTGGGACTATCCGTTTTTCCGAGATAAAAAATGCCGCAAAACTCCTCAAGAATCACTCTATCTATTGATGAAAACCGCATAAAAATCTGTGCAGTAGTTTTTGAGCGAAGCCTTTATTGCGCATCCCGTGGGATCTGTCGATTTTTCCGGGATAAAAAGTAGCCTATGTTACTCGGGGAGAATGTAGCTTTCCAAAGGTGAAAGAATTTTTGAAATCGGTCCAGTAGTTTAAGCGTGAAGAGGTAACAAACAAACAAACAAACAAACAAATAAACAAACAAACAAACAAACACACTTTCGCATTTATAATATTAGTTGGGATTTATTTTCGATACAAAATAATTGTTGAAATTGCGTCTCTTGCAAAATAAAATCCGATCTTTTAAAGTCAATAGTTTTGTTGCATACAAGCTAGCTAAGCCTTTTTTAATTTGGTATTAAATTTCAATTGAGGTTAGAAAAAATCTGAACAACAACTTTGACGATTATAGTGTTTAAATATTTTAAGCGTAAAAGTTTGTCTCGCTTTCCATTAAACTTTAAAAATAATAAATGAAACTGTGAATTTGGATGTTTAAAAAATATATTTATAAAATTAACTTAATATTAAAAATGTTTAATTAAAATTTATATTAAAAGAAAATAGTACTGCATTTTTTGAGGCAGTTCAAGTTCAGGTTTTCTAAAATGCGATATTTCTGATATTGTATAAGTAGTTACATGGTTGACAGTCGCCGAACCTACGTCTTCACCTTTATCAACTATTACCCTCGACGAAAGTGTTTCTTCGAATTCTTCTCCTACCAGTTCTGGTTCAGGGTCAGGAACTTCAACAGGACTAGACGTGAAGGATTCTTCTGCTGGCGCACATTGGCTGATGTCAATAGGAGCAACTAATATTTGTTGAAAAAAATCTGGCATGTAGCTAAACGAAATTTGATGCTGAATCGGTGGTGTTACAATTTGCGATTCGACCGGAATTTCTATATCCAATATAATTTCATGGTCAGGGATTTGTACTACTGCAGCTTCTGTAGATATAACTTCAGATGGCGTACTTAGTCGTTCGTTAATTTCTTCTCCAGACTCATTAGTTGAGTATGCGTAGTAATCGTTGTTCTCTGTTCTGTTTGTTACTGTGTCTTCATCAATCGGTACAAATTCAATTATATGTTCGGCTGTCGAGTTTTTAACTGTGAACACGTCGTTGAGGATTAAAGAAAGATCTTCCGTTTGCCTACTAGAAGCGATGGCGAGCTCTGAAAATATTTCAGAATCGGGAACGAAGTCTATGCCGTAATGGTCCGCTATTTCCTTTGCCTCCATAATTTTTTCTATAGCCCTGTTTTGATGTTCATTGCTGGTTTTTATATGATTTAAAAGTTTCAATATTATGTGAGAATTATCTATTGAACTCTTGTTTGCTGATCGCTTACTTCTAGATTTATCTCCCTCTTTATCAGCTGTACCAGCAATTAATTTTTCCATTTCATCATGAATAATAAGAGTTATTAAGTTTGCCATTTCTTTTATCTCTTCCAATTGCTTTTTAGTTGGTTTCTTAACTTTAGTTATTATTGGCGTAGTAATTGATAAATCTGGCGGGAAAAACAAATCAAACCAGTCCATTGGTGATGTGTCTTCTTTTTTAACTTCATCATCAGTGGTGAAATCATTTGGTGCTGTAATTTTATCACCATATATAAATGAAATCTGAAAGAACAAGATATACATTCAATTAACACCTGTAAAAATTTGTGCTCTCAAATAATATCTTACAGCCTCGAACATTACGAGTTTCATTAATAATTTCGAAAGTGTAAACGAATAAAAGATGTGCCCTTAGTAATATATCTTCAATGCGCAATTTTTGTTATATTATATTGTACTAAAAATACTCATCACTCAAATACTCATCAATGCATGAGTTATTGCATTGAGATAGCCTTTGATCTTTTAGGAATAAGCCTAAAAGATAAAACTTTCAGTGACGAAATGAACAGTGATAAATACATATCACTTATTATTCTATACTACTTAAAATAATTTTTTTGCAAAACGTGGATGACAGTAAATAAAAAGTAAGTAAAATTAAATAAATAATGATATACCTGTATCGCTATAGCGAATAGAAACATGAACCGCGACATGTTAATCTCAAAAAAACTACTTACCTTATTTTGATCGAGTCGTTATTTTATAAGCGCCTTTATCATCAGATGATGAAATATTATCACTGTTGCATTGGTTGCAACAAACTGTGGCCGGAATATTGCAGAAATACAAAATTGCAAGTTGATATAGATTCTGAAATATTTTTTTACCTTATCAAAGTTAAAAAAAAGTATTTCAGAATGTATGTATCAACGGTGTGATAATATTCCTGATTCGTGCTTTATCTTTGTAAAGCAAATTTATAATTCTGTTGCAGGTTGACATTACATTATGTAAGTTTTACAAAACAATAACAGCTAATCATAGGTACAAATAATAGTTCGAGAATCTTGTGAAAAATAAGAAGAACCTTGTTCTTCTTATTTTCCAGCAAGTAATTTGACTTTTCTATTGACATTTTGGATCATTTTTTCGTTGTTTTTATTATATTTTAATATTTATTTATTTAAACTTTATGTAATATACTGGTGTATAATGGTCGCCTTAATGCCTTAGGCATTTTCTGCCAGTCAACCTTCAGATGATGCAGAGATACAAAGAGGTAGATGTACAAAACACATTAAAACAGATGTTAATACAAACACAAAACATAAAAATATTTATAATATAGAGAATCATATATAGAATTTATATCTCCTAGCTTAATATCACAACTTAATAGGTTATAAAAGCCTAAGACTTCCCCCGACGAAAAGTTTGAGCAATTATTAACAACTTATAGATTTATAATATATAAATACTAGCTTTCTGCCCGCGGCTTCGCCCGCGTGGATTTCGGGATTGGGTGTATAGAGGGTTAAGGGTCATAGCTTTTGCCCACGGCTACATATACGCGGAAGTCGGTTTATGGTGCGAAGATTTTATCGCGCTTCCCGTGGGACTATCCGTTTTTCCGAGATAAAAAATGCCGCAAAACTCCTCAAGAATCACTCTATCTATTGATGAAAACCGCATAAAAATCTGTGCAGTAGTTTTTGAGCGAAGCCTTTATTGCGCATCCCGTGGGATCTGTCGATTTTTCCGGGATAAAAAGTAGCCTATGTTACTCGGGGAGAATGTAGCTTTCCAAAGGTGAAAGAATTTTTGAAATCGGTCCAGTAGTTTAAGCGTGAAGAGGTAACAAACAAACAAACAAACAAACAAATAAACAAACAAACAAACAAACACACTTTCGCATTTATAATATTAGTTGGGATTTAATTATTGTATTTTGATTTGTATGATTGTATTTATTAACCGATTTCTAAATTAACTAACATTTTTTCGATATAATCATATTAAATCAAATTTAATGTACATTAATTAGACTTTAGTAGTAATATAGTGTATTGGAAATAGAATTTATAATGTTTTTTGTCAATTTTTTTATAGAATGAAAAGGAAATCATATGTCAATCGTATTCGTAAAACTCGGGTTTGTTTACATCGACCTACCATTGACTCATCAATATTTCGTCGGGTTACAAAATGACAGTTGCTCTAACAACAAAAAAAGTTCACCGCTATTTCTTTGACAAATTGGATAATATATATGAAACATATTTGTTTCATTAGAAATCATATGTTTACGTTTTAATTTTTTGTAATTTTAATTTTTAACTAAAATTCGGGTAATTGGTGTAATTTTATTTCGTCGCATAGCACTAGCGAGAGGGTGAACACGTCGTTACTTACTTCTATGCTATATTTGATTAACATATTCATCATTCATATCTTTCCATTACCTTCTTTCTGTACAGTTTATGTTCTGTTTCGTTAACTTACGAAACGTCAAACGAGAAGATGTAACATGCAAAGCGGGGTAAATTTTGCCAATTTGAAACGTCGTACAATATGAAGTGAAGATACGTCTAATCTAGTCTATAGTAAAATATGATTGCCTCTTTCGACGTACATAGGAATTATATATAAGTGGATGTCACAGAGATCGGGCGAGATCTATCTCCACCGGCATAGATTGCGGCAATGCTGGCGGACGAGGGAGGTTGGAGGGCTGTGGCCTCCTTCTGTGAAGCAGTGATGCTCCAGAAGGAGGCTGCCGAGTGAGGTCGGGAGATGGCCGATCCCGCTCGAAGGAGGCGGCGCCGGGCTCGGTAGCACAGCTGCGGCGCCGCCGCGTTTCGCCGGGGAGCGCGAGGAAATCGCACCCGCAGATATGGCCACGGCCCGGGCGTCACGTCCCTTACGTGGCCGGGGGGCGTCGTCGGTGGTGGAGATCGGAGGAGGTATTGTAGCCTCCCCCGAGGAGGGCTCCCCTGTATCGGCGGGGGAGCGGAGGCTGGGGGTTCCCGGAAGTAGCTTGGTGTTCCCGGGGGCTCCCTTCATGCCTAAGGAAGGATCTCTGAGGTTTTTAGTGGGTAGGCCTCCCCATTCTGGGGAGGTGAGCCCCACATAACCACCGGCTCGCCACAGCCGGGGTATGCAACTTAATGCATTTTCCTCAGGGGAAAAAAAAAAGATATAAGTGGATAATAAAAAAAATCATTATAGTACGTTTCAAAATTAGCATGTTTTATTTCAAGATCTGATAGTTTATTCATTCACGTGGGATCGCGAATGATGGATACAAGTTCATGGACATCTGCAATATGCAGGTCAGTCGCAGTCTTTTGATAAATTACTTGCATCATTTCCTATACACAGAAAGTACGGGCTTGTATCACAGAATGAAACTCAAGTAGCTGTTTGAGTACAGTTACATAAAGATACGTAAAATGTTACGGTCTTGTGATTGGTTCAAAAGTCACGTTAGCAACTGACGCGGTGTATTTTTAATTTGAACTTCTATACCATACTCAGCATGGCTTGTGACAGAAGTTGATCACACCATAAAATAATAGATTGTTTACCAAGGGAACATCAAACTGTGTTTTAAGGCGAAGATGGTTTTTTAAAGGACAACAACAAGGGATTCAAATATTTCACTCAAGTTTACAATAATGTGCTCCTGAGGTGGCTTGCTTTTTTATCAGAATAAGAAGAGCTATGAGTCTTCTGGTAACTATTTCATACTATGTTCGTGATCGACCCCTGATGATTGAAACGTTTACTCACAATTGTAGACTAAAGGCATTTTTTGTTCCAAACTAATAAAAAGCTATTTTGATTCCTATATACGAAAAACCGTATATTATTTATATATATATATTATAGTAGCTGAACCATTATGAAATTTAAAAATTAAAAAAAAAGATTTAGATCCATTTGATTGTTTGTCTTTTGGCTCAAGCCGACAGAATAGTGTAATAATAGTGTTCATTCTAGTTTTTATATTCGAAAGCATTTACCTTAGGCATATGACCTATTTAGCACCCAAAGATGTTTTAAGGTTTCCTTATTCATTCCTGCTTAGAGAACCAAGCTATGTACCGCACACACAACTCATATCGATACTCCTATTTCATTTAAGTGTCTCGGTGTAATGTAAAGTACATAAAAGGCATAAAAGGCAAAAACATAGTCATATATTGACATTTATTTTATTAAACAATTTAAATAATACATACAACAATAGACATAATTAATATTACAATTAGATTACAAAATAAAATATTAATATTGCATTTAAATAGGATCACCAATCACAAACACATTTAGATAGTGGTTTCCCACATTTTTTACACAATTCCTTATCCAATATCGATTTATATTCAACTTTATGTGGTGCTGGAGTGGAGATAGCGCAGGCATGCATCGGCACAGGAGGAGGTAAAGGGCAGGGGATGTGGGGAGGATGTGGGGAAGCACAGTTACAAGGTGCTTTCGCAGGTGGAATTATTTTAACAACAAGGGGAGAAGTTTGGGATTTGTGCGGTACCGCTGGAGTATAAGGATGGACTGGGAAAGGATTTATTTTGTGAGAGCTCGGTGGTTGCGAAGCATAATGATATGATGGTGGTGGAATTGGCTTTATTGGTGCGTGGTGGTTTGAGCATGGACAAGAGTTAGGAACGGCGTGAACTAAAGGCGGTAATTGCTTCTCGCATGAACACTGTGGCTTTGGAGTCGGGTAGTGATGAGGTGGACTGGGTAGAGAAGCTGGGGAAACAGTAACATAATGTGGTTTAGGAGCAGCATGTTGTAAGGGCTTGTGGTGGATTACTGGTGGGGATTCATCACAGGGCTTAGTAGGCAATGGGTGTACTATAGGTTTATTTTCATAGCAAGGTTCTGGGGGTGAAATTGGATGTACTATTGAAGGTGGGATTGGGTCAAAGCATGGAGGTTTAGGGATATCATGTGGTTTCACCGGGTGTAAAATTAGCGGCTGCTTTTCATAGCAAGGTTCTGGAGGTGGGATTGGATGAACGATAGCTGGGGGTGGGGATGGATTTGAGCACGGAGGTTCGGGAATATAGTGAGACTTCACTGGGTGGATGATTGGTGGTGCAGGTAATGAGTGAATTGATAATGGTTCGGGATGGGGCAGAGACAAAGGGCATGGCTCTGGAGGAAAGCACGTCTCTGGTTCTGGTTTCTCAGGTGGGTATATAACCAACGTAGAACCCACTAATGGACTGCATTCGTCACACTCCTTTTCTGTAGAAAAAAAACAATGTTATAAAATCAACTATAAGTAATGCTTAATTGCATATTAGATAATTTGATTTGAAGATTAAATTAAATTTGCAATAAGTCTCCTTTAAGCAAATTACAGTACTTGTCTAAATTACTTTAATTTAAATCTTTATATTATAAGCTATTCAGTATTATTCTTTGACACAAACTTACCAAATATTTTCTTCTCTTTCAACTTTTTGTTCTTGAATAATCTGCAACAATAATATGTATGAAAACAATAAAGATTTTAATAAGATATAGTAGTATTAGTGTTATAAGTTATAACACCAATTAAACTGTATTTTTGTTAAAGAATACTTACGCTGAAAGGCATGATTTCTTGCATTCCTTTAAATCTTTAAGAGCGTCAATCTGTAAACAAACAGAAAAGATATATAAACGATTTGAGCATGCAGTGCGTTTGAAAGATCGTATATGCAGAATAACGCAGAAATAACAATTTCGCAAAACTTTGAAGATAACAGAAATGGGAAGAAAAAGGCACACTAATTCAAAGACTGGTGGTATAGAAAATTATAGATAAAATATGTTTGTATAAAATTGTACGAATCATTTTTTCCATTCGGGCAAAATGTATTTTTGCAAATATTGTTTCTACAAAATCTTACCAAGTTAGTAACGTGGAAAACGTCATTAATAAAAAAGAATATGATGATCAACTAACCAGATCACACAATTTCTTGTCGTGGCAGCCATCGGCGAGTTTTGTCAGTAAAATGAGCCCAAGACAGGGCCAAAGAAAGCGAAGGACTTGCATTTTTACTGCAACTTGTACTTCCACAAGAGTCGATGTGTAGGTATGACACAGCAGGCGAAGTGTCAGCTTATAAATGAAAATCGCTTGTATATTTTACCAAATTTCATAACCTCTAATGTCGCTTTATCTATTGCATCGAATTCTTTTACACGTAATACTAAGATAGTTTCGATATAAAGTAACTGTAGTTTTGTAATATTTGATTTACCCTTAGTCATACATTGAGTCACACATTTCAGGTTATCCATGTGGACTGTCTTGGCAAAGAAGTAAGTTTCTACCGCCTCTGTGCAATCTTCAATAATTATTTGTGAATCTATTTAACCAATACATGTTGCCTTACATTTTTTCCCGTATATGTCGATAAAATATATCGCAATTATATATCTGCAGTCTGTTTATTATAACTTTGCCTCCTCCGAGCAGCACAAGCTAGATACTCGTATATCCATGTATAAGCTATGACTAGTAATCCAGGATAGATTTCCTACCACCGTCTTTACATTCGTTTTTAGGATTCCGTACAGTACTGTAACAAAAAAAACCCTTATCACTTCTTTGTTCGTCTGTCTTTACGATGACTTTTTATGGATTCGTGGAGGTTTTCGATTTGAAATGAATATGATATACTCAGGTATGTTATCTCTTGCTGCAGCGAAAAAATGTAACTTCTAAATCGATCTAATAATAAGATGATTATATATATACTTCGCGTTGTGCCAGAATCATGAAATGTAGCCAAGTACATAAAAAAAATTGATAACCGTAAATTTGTAGGTGTATCACAAAAAAATCTATAGTAAACTTATCTACGGAACCCTCGGTGCGTGAGTCCGATTCGGACTTGGCTGGATTTTTATTTATTTTTATTTTATTTTTACTATCTAATCAATAATTCTTAATAATACTTGCCAATAAACAGAAATAGATTTAAATTAGAGAATACTAGAACAAAAGAATTACACACACAACATATTGTCGCTTATCCATAAACACACGCAAATCAAATAAATATTTTTTAAACTCAAAACTGATTTTAAATTAATTTTATAAATTGTTTCACGGTGTAATTATTATTACCGTTTTTAATAGTAACATTTTACAAATTACTACATTCTGTACCTATACATATAACCAAAATTCGTAATAATCCATATTAGTCCATACTAATATTATAAATGCGAAAGTAACTCTGTCTGTCTGTCTGTCTGTCTGTTCCACTTTCATGCCAAAACTACTGAACCGATTTAAATGAAATTTGGTAAACAGATAGTCTAGAGCCGGAGAAAGGACATAGGCTACTTTTTCATGCAAAAAAGGTTGTAAAGGATTATAGAAGGTTGAAAGGAGGGATAATAGGTTATATGGAAATATTTTTAAAACTACTAAACCGATTTAAATTAATTTTATACACAGATAGTCTAGAGCCTGAGAAAGGACATAGGCTACTTTTTCATTCAAAAAGGTTGTAAAGGGTTGTACAAGGTTGAAAGGAGGGATAATAGGTTGTATAGAAATATTGTTAAAACTACTGAACCAATTTAAATGAAACTAGGTACACAGATAGTCTAAAGTCCGAGAAAGGACATAAGCTACTTTTTTATAGAAATAAGGTTGTAAAGGGTTGTAAAAGGTTGAAAGAAGGATGTTAGGTTGTATGAAAAATTGTTAAAAACTACTGAACCGATTTAAATTAAATTTGGTACACAGATAGTCTAGAGGCTGAGACAGGACAGAGGCTACCTGTTAAAGCAGAAAAGGGCTGTAAAGGGTTGAAAGGAGGGGGTGAAAAGTTGTATGGCAGTATTGTAAAAACCACTGAACCGATTTAAATAAATTTTATACACAGATAGTATACCCCCGTATATACCATCGTAAAACCCGAGGACCCAAGGAAGGAAATAAGATAATTTTACCGACGGAAAACATAATCCTTCCTGTGGGAAATTCGAATATAACGCGGGCGAAGCCACGGGCGGAAAGCTAGTATTTTTATATTTATTTGCATTTTGTTATAACTCTAGGACCAAAAGGGCAAATTTGGCCACCCCTCTTACCTGTTTAACTTGACTTGCTGTTTAACTGACAATTTTTTTACTTAAGTGATGTTATGTACTACTGTATGTATCGTCGTCGTTTCTTTGTTACTAGATACACCTATATCTAGATTCAGGTATCTACAATAATTATGTGTATCTAGGTTATGTATTTATGAAATATAGGAAATGGAATATAGTCACTCAATTTCTCATTGGTTTTTATTGATTTAAATATAGCAGAGATGGTGTCCCTCCACATACGAAATTGGCTAAAAAATAGTAGGTGAGCCTGATATGATGCAAATAGTCGAAATTTTATTTATTAATAGAGTATTTCAGAATACCAGATTTACTCTTACCCAAGGTTAAGAACCCTGGAATTAGAGTATTTATAATTACTTTAATACTAAATTTGGGACATTTTAATATTAATTGATTCAAGTAAAAATTAACATGGGTAAGCAAAAAAAATAATTACATACAAAGAACAAATAAACATCGATTGTTTGACAAATCGATACTGACTCAGCCTTTGTTTTTCATAATGTATTCGATGTAATTCAAAGACTACGAAACAATTAATTATCACTTAAACCGATGTTATATAAAGCCTTCGGCGCTGATAAGCCTTCTTCAGATTTCTTGGGTCACTTTGACAATGACGGTGCTCCCAAAGAGGATAAGAATTATTTCACGCTTACTCAACTGTTTCCCTATATTATTAGTAAGTACCTTAGATGTTATAACTTTTATTATATAATTAGTTACTTATTTGCGACAATGTAGGTATGTACTAACAACTTCCGTGGCTGAGCGCAACACAGATTTCAAGGATTCTCTTGAGGTTCGTGGCGGTAGAATCGCGAAAGCGCACCCCACCACGCGCCCACGACACGGGCCTAGAGGACACCGGGGGTAGGGGGGTTTTAGTGGGTAGGCTGATCTGTCTGACCGGAGAGCCCCACACACGGTCGGGCCTAGCCAGCGCAGTGTCATAGTGCTTTCGCCTCGAAAAGGGTTTCTTGAGGTTACGGTGTCGACTTTAAGGCCGGCAATGTATTTGTGACTTCTCTGCTGTTGCGTGGTTGTCCATGGGCAACGGTTATCGTTTACCATCAGGGGGGCAATCGCACTAACAAATCGCAGCTGAAACGAAACCAAATCGTTCCACTCAACCAATCCGAGAGCTAGAATATCACGTCATCGAACAGATGACGTGATATTGTGGCGTTCGGATTGGTTAAGCCGAACGGTTCGGTTGCGTTTCGCTTGCGATTTATTAGTGCGATCGCCCGTCAGGTGATCCCCTTACTCGTTTGCTGCCCTATGCTATAAAAAAAAATACTGGGGGCTTATGTTTGTGTGATGAATACGAGAATTTGTGCTTACGTCATTACTGCTCATAAAGATTTTCATCAAAAGATAATATTTATCTTTGTATTATTCAAATAATTACATCTTTTTGTTACTCTACATTAACTATTAGGCAAATATTACGTCTAACATTGCGATAAGCTAATTGGTGAGATTTTTTTTGTATTTATATAAATACATACGTCATGATCCAAGCCGGATAAGAAAGGAACCTGAAAGTCGATATAGTTACCTACTTCTTCTATTCAGGCAATCTTCTCGCGGTTATACGATTTGTTTCATACCTATTAGTCCCGTCCGTTATAGGGAGCGTAAGGAATTGGAGGTGCCCGTAGGATCCTTTGACATCCAAAATAGTATTAATTAATTCTAATTTTCTTATTTTTTCTTGACATTAAGTTAAAATTAGTTTTTTTTTTAAATTATTATTGCTTCTTAATCATTTGTATTGTTCTTATTACCATATATGTATTTATTCAAATAATTTGATGTATTGTATTACTTATATTGTAAAGTGGAATCAATTATATCATATTTGTTTAAAGTTATATTTAAAAAATTGTATACTTTCCGCCTCTTTTATGTGCAGTATTTTCAAATTTAATTGTCTATGTATTACCTACATCGTCACATACTATTCTCATTAGCTAACTATAAGAGTGTTATTTTGCAGTTATTAATTGATTGCATGCAAAACTGTAAAAATAACTAAAATATAATAAAAAAAAAACTAACATAAAAAATACAAGAAAAATTTCCGACATGGACTGAAAAACTTAGAACTTATCTGAAAAGTGCTCATACAAATTAGTGTACGCTAATAACAATAATATTTAACGGCGAGTCACCACCTGTCACATTTAAATCAATTAGGAGGCTTTGAGAAGGCAGGTGACCGGAGTCTCTTCCAAGCCCGGTTCTCATTACCACCAATGGAATACAATAGTTCACAAACGTTTTGACCAGTAATGACAAGTTTCTGTGCATCTATCTCGCCATGTGCCCCGCATGGGCCTAGAGAACACTAGGGGGTTATAGTGGGTGACCGGGGGAGGCATTAGCCTCCCCCGAGGAGGGTTCCCCTCTAGATAGGGGAGCGGAGGCTGGGGGTTCCCGGAAGGGGCTTGATGTTCCCGGGGGCTCCCTACATGCCTGAGGAAGGCCATCCCTGAGGTTTTTAGTGGGTAGGCCTCCCCCTTCTGGGGAGGAGAGCCCCACATAACCGCCGGCTCGCCACAGCCGGGGTATGCAATTTAATGCATTTTCCTCAGGGAAACAAAAAAAAAAAAAAAAAGGGGGTTATAGTGGGTAGGTCGCGCCGGAGAGGTGGCACAGACACACGGCCGCACCTATCCAGCGCGGTGTCAAGGTGCATAATGCATTTCCCCCCCAAAAAAAAAAAGTAAATCTTTAGCTGCATTTCATGGTGCAGATAAAGATTACACCCGGTTGGTGTAACAGTGGAGTGTACCCCACGCACACTTTCATTACTTTCGCTTCCGCGCACGCCATTCATATTCATATCCATAAAGGATCATGACTTTTAGACGCGTGATATAAGCAATAATATTAATAACAATTATTTCAGATTCACACATTGCAAAGTGTGGACTCGGGCCTACTCACAGGAGACCTTCAGCAAGAACGAAGACCAGCCATCATTACGCGACACTCTCCAGTTATCATTAACTTTAACTCAGATCAACCCATGTCATCATTACCTCCTCGAACCCTAGCAAAGCCTGCAAAGCCTCCTCCTACCTTACTAGATTCTTTAACCCTTCCATCCTCCAACCCTTTATTTTTTGCACACACGCTACCGTATTATCCCACGTTACTAAAATTACCGATTCCTATATTACCACCTCTCTTACCAAAACTACCGTTACTACCTATTTTACCGCCTATACTACCCCCGCTGCTACCTCTAGTGCCCCCTCCACTAATCCTACGTCCTCTAATTAAACCAATAAGTAAACCTTTTTTGGGAAATCCGTTGAAACCCATCACTGTTCCAATATTGGGCAAGAAAACTCCACTAGAAAAACTGTTGGAAAAGATAAGGGCGGGAAAATTAAAGAGAAATTTAATCTTGCACAAATTGCCTCCCATTTTCTAGTCTATTATACGAATTTTTCACGTGTTCCATAATTCATCTTAATTTAATTTTAATTATAAGTGAAATAAATATAAGTAAAAATCGTTTAAATGTTGCATGATTTTTATTTCATACGAGTAATATGCCTACGAGCAGATACAATTTATGCACTGATATTTAATAACTTCATTTAAATAAAGGAAAAAAACAATAAATGATATCAATTTAACATTAGCATTCTTTATGTTTGGTACTTTTAAAAAACAACTATACTATAATTAAGAGTGTTAGTAAAGACTTATCACTACTTAATAACTAAATAATAAATAGCTAAACCTTGGCAACGTAACTAATTTAAAGCATTCATGAAATTTATATTATATTACATTTATTTTGTGTCTACGGCTTAAAACGTTTAGTTCATTCGCAAATTCTTAGTATTGGTGACGATCTCCTTGAAGCCCCTGACAAACATATCCTTGATCTTGCTAACGAAGGAGATAAAAGGGAACGCCAGCGGTTCCTGCCCGCCCCGACACGTGTAGCAGGTCCCCTCGCGCTCAGGGAATAGAACGTCCCTTAACAGGCTGCCCTGTGGAGACGGAATTCAATTGACTGTAAGTTAGATTTAAAAGATTAGACGGCGATGATGACGAAATATCGTGTTTATATAAAATTATGCTTATGATGACTTGTGAATAAAGTCTACTTTGGCTTGACAAAGTACAAGGTGAACAAAGCGTCGTAATTCACGTTTGCGACGAATTCTGTTGTATTATTGTTTTAGACCGACTGATCTATCGACGAATATATTGTTTTAGACCATTATATTCATTTTTTTAATATAATTTTTACGCTGATTTATTCAGAAATACACATAGTCTGTCAAATGACTGTAAGCCAAGACTTTATGTTATGTGACAATTTTATAAATTGATTGCAAATTTTATAGGAATCACACGTACCTACTAAAAACTTCAGTGAACCATTGACTATCAGGTAGATAGTTCGATTGTTAGTCAAATTATTTTTATAAAAATATAACAATAACTGAATTGACTGTATTAAATCATCTAGCTCTAAGCTCTGCTGAATATTTTATCTGATTCATTGCTTGCAAATTATTCAAAAAGGCAAAAACTAGCGAAATAAACATTACTTACCTCTACAACAGCAATGACGAGGAGTGTCATCAACATCAAAACTTGAGAGGCGCTTAACTTCATTCTCTATGTAAACCTTCAGGTAGAGGAACAGCACGAAGCTCCCCGCGCAGCAACTCGTCACTAACCAACGCATCATGAACCCCTTTCTTTTACACTAGACGTTACAAAACCTCTTTATCATTACCTAATCGATTATCGACTCTACTATCAACTCCTTTCGATTATCGATGCATCCGAGAAATGAAAGAATTAAACGTGCATGTCTCATCAAATTAGATTTAGATAATTTTTTGTTTTAATTAGATATGAGACACGTTGCGCCTAGACATCAGACTTTAAATGGTACGATGCGATGCTACGATTAATTTCAAATATCTAGCACCAATCCCCAAAACATATGATTCTAGATTAACTAATAACATAGATTCAGATAACATAGCTGCCGGTTGCTCGAAAAATCCCATGATTCATCTGTTCGTTTATGAATCAAGTATGATTGGTACAATTTTAGTCCCCGAGCTGCTTTAGACGTATCTATAACTTTTTAGGGCAATAGTCGCTTTCTCTCCTAAGGAGAAGTAGACCTTCCGATCTCGCAGAGTTTAATCGAGAGATCGGTTCAGAATATTGCTTTTTTATAAGGTTTATATACTTGTGGTATAGACATATTAATGATGTACATTTTCTTATTTTTTTAAATACTTCAATAAATCTTTTTACTTTAACATTAAAGAGATTTTAGTTAGTTAATCGTTAGTTATACTCCTCAACGAGTGAGGGACTGAATGTATTTCCTTTTATTCGCTACTAAAATGCTATTTAAATTAATATTGTGACAACAACCTTCCAGTCAGGTGTGCTACCAACCAAACTTAAACCACCATCCTCTTTTGAATCTATTTGCAACGTCGTAATGCAACCTGCATATATGTTGTTTCACGATCTATTCCTTCACCTTAAGAACGTCAGATGAAATTCTAAAAACGAAAAGCACGTACATTGCATAATCGTTACCCTGGGCCTCCCAATGCTGAGCAACTAATATTACTTAAGAATAACTTAAATGATTTTATTAAAACTGGTCACACAACTTGCTACAAAAACATATTTTTACATAAACACACCAAAGTACGTTGAATATTATACATAAATCGATGAACGGGAGCGTTTCATATTACTGCCTTATACTCGTTGAATTCCTTGAACTAAACTCAAATATAAAAAATTGTTAAAGACAATCGGAGTAATTCCGCTTCTGCATAAAGTTTACCATAGTATTTAAGCATATTTTCATTTATTATACTTACATAAAGTCGTATTCGTCGAGTTACCAGGGACTAAGTGAAAAAAAAAAAATCGATTGTTAAATTTCAATAACGTATACAAGCTCTAATCATCATGGCGTGACCTTAATAACAAATTCCTCAAAATTGACATTAAACGAAAACGTAAAAAATATTCGGAAACCTTAGCGAAACGAGGTCAGGTAAAAGCTAATTTTATTATAGAATAACATTAGCAAAAAATAACATAGTTATTATATTTTTTTAACATTTTAAGTTAAATAGAACGGCTAGATACGGATTCAACTCGTTATAACCATCGAATGATGAAGAGTAATTGGCATTAGGATTGTTCCGCACAATACGACGGATCGTAGTCAAATCGTACTTTATAAAGTGTCCCGTTTAGGCGTATACAGCCTTGAGTGTTGTAATCTTGATAAAAGCCGATTCAGCGTTCCGTTAAGAATACATCCGTACGTGCTGATCAAGAACGCAGTGTCGTGTGATAATATGTCGCTTTATTTGATATGTGGCGGGACTGGGCGATTGTGCTGTTATTGGTAAGTTTGCATTTCTTTTAATCTGCAAGATTTTATTTATCTGATTTGCAAATTGTTACCTGAAAATGGTTTTTTTGGCAGTTAGAAAATTATTTTGGAGAAGACTGTGTGTGTGACGCCCTTGCAGGTAAATAATCCTGGTGGATTTTTATCGATCAGCAACCACCGCAAGTGTGTCTTCATGACCTAGGAAGACTTTTGGTTGTTCAAACTAGTCGAGAGAGAGAGAGGTATATATATAACATCTAGATATTGCCTTACTTCTGTGTAAGACGCTAGAATAATTAACAGAAATGTAATTAGTTTTCCCACGATCGGATATATCTACAATTTATCGACACGTTATAGTTTAACGGTGCTAACAATAGGACTAGAAAAATTCTTCTTGCTGTCGCTGTCGCTCGAAGCCATCCAAGCGGTCGGGTCATTAGGACTAAGACTCTAAATCTGAGTTTAACTGATATGCAACACTGGTCGTGCCACCTCTGGAGAATTGAGTCCAACATAATCGCCGCGGCATTTGCCTCCGTAATGATATATAATGTATACTGTGTATATATATATACAAAGAGACACAAGTAGTCAAGCTTTACGAAAAGGGTGTCCTCGTAGTGGAGGAGAGTCACCAAGTAGTGCGATCCGCTCAGGATCGACGTGAAGTGATGCAGCTGCACCGCTTAAGTTCGTCATATAATAAGGAATAGAGAAAGCTGTAGACTTTGTCTTCGCAAACTCATTCAGGGGAGAGGGCGGTTAGATATGTGTTAGGGAGAGCAAGAAATCTTGAATGTTGTAAGGATGGTAATTACTGACACGTGCTGGTCGGCGGCGCCGATGTCAATTGGAGTAGGGCTATATTGTTTGCAGGTTGTGAAAGTACGTTTTTGGGTCGTCGGTAAAGGGTCGATGACGAGGGCATTTACACCGCTGCCTCTTTAATTATAGGATTGGGGTGGTTGATCGTAGCTTTGTAGATTCGATTTCGCCGTTGTGTTGTTGTTCGTTAAGTGTTGTTGACCGGTGGGAATGTCAACGTCTCTATAGAGATCGTGACGTCATTTTAACATAACATCATAACGCGAAGGATATTTTAAAAACGTTTTGATTAAAATACAAAAATTTACATTTTAGATGGTGTTGCCCTTGGAGCCAGCTCTGCTGCCGGAGTCTATGTCTGTTGACTATTCTTCGGAGGAAATGGTAAGCTTGGTTCATTAGTCTTAACACTAGGATGCTCCATATAGTTCACTAGTTTTCTTTCTCTACTGGAGATGAAACAATGAGTTGTACTAAATATTATCTTGTTATACAGGAAAAGTAATATACAGAAAACAAACGATATGCTTTAAAATAATGGATACTAATATAACTATATCTAAAAGCATTTTTTTTTTCGTTTATAGGACTCTTTACCCATGTATCCAAAGAGAAAATCTACTTCTAAACTTCCGAAAAACAGATTCACTCAATCCCTTTGTGACACTATCGATCATTCTATCCCAAAGGCTATTGAAAATGGACATTTTATATTAGAACAGGAATTTGATCTGGACGCCGAAGGAAACAGCCTCATACCCATATCAGTTTCTCCTCCAAATGGCTTCATTCCACCTCTGCCCAAACTAAGATCATCTATACTACATGTACCTCGAATGAAGGTTCCAAAACTTAGAGCTTTAGACAAATCCTTGAATGCACCAAAAGTTGGGAATCACATATTCTCCAAATACAGAGCAGATGAAGAAGAATCCAGCGCAGAGAGAATGGAAAGGGTTAAGAGTATGGTAGAAAGAATGTTGCATCTAGTGAAGCTTCTGGACAAAGTGGACAGATACTTATCGGATAGGACAAGGATTATCATAGATAAATTGTCGAAAACATTAGCAGATTGAACACATTGAGAGTTTTAAATTATATTTTTTATGTTTTTTATTAATTACTTTGTTTTATTTACTTAAATCATCAATATTATTTTTTGTTTGAAATCATTTGCATTTTTAGACTACCCAATAGGCGGCAGCAGCCCAGTGATATGCTACCGCGCCACGAGTCGCGGGGTCAATTCCCGGACTGGACAAAACTTTTGTATGGCATGCAAAATTTGTTCCACTTTGGGCGTATCTGCGTATGAGATTCTATGTTTATAACTACACCCACGACGCAGAATAAAAATCCTAGAGCGGGGCGGAATATTATTTAAAAAAATCATTTCATTTTGTCTTCATCCGATCAGTCTTGAAATGAATTGATTTATAGTTATTTCTATGTTAAGTACCTTAGGTTTGCTGATAATATCCTAATAATGACTAAGACAATAAAATACTGATACAATGCTCTTATAGCTCAGTAGTTTTCCAACGAGTAGATATTAAAATGAACATAAACCAAAAATCACGTCGACTTCCCATGAACATCCAACCTTGCGAAGATTGCAAATAACAGGAAACAACCGTTTTAACAAGCTTTGATGACAGAGGTTCGTCATTTTACTTCAACTATGTAAAGAAATCAAATAAGTAAATGACGACACACGATAATAGTTACGGTCTTGCTGTTGAAAGCTTTAAAAAAACTGAGTGAAGGTCCATCTTTAGCATCAGCGTATGATAAAAATGTAATAACATTTATGGAGAAAGCTATATACAAAAATATAATTATGGAATTTGCACCATTTCGCTGCCATTCACCCATTTAAACCCAAAAAGCAAAGCTAAAAGGTATCAACCTGAACTCGAATTTATTCACAGATCCACATCTCCTACAGTCATTGTTAGCTTTGCTATTCACGTGTCGTGAGAAACGTGTGGCAACGACAACATATTCATCAGTTATTTTTATAAATTATTTAAAAATAAAGTAATGTGTTACGATATGGTACGAGATGCTCTGCCTGTACTGTGTGAAATATATAGAAATGCAAATAACTATATCTCAGATTTTATTGAAACTGCCGAAGCTGCTATCAGAGCGTCGAGTTTTTTTATAGGATAGGGCAGCAAACGAGCAAACAGATCACCTGATGGTAAGCGATAACTGTTGCCCATGAGGAGTCACAGATACGTTGCCGGCCTTTTAAATGGGAATATAAATAAATAATAAATAATCGTGTGTAAATGTCACGATAAAGTTAAGTGAGTTTATTTAAAAGTATGCGTAGCATATGCGAGTGTAAATCAATGCAATGCAAATGCAATTTTATCGAAAGTTTTTTTTTTCTTTTTTTTTTGTTTCCTTGAGGAAAATGCATTAAATTGCATACCCCGGCTGTGGCGAGCCGGCGGTTATGTGGGGCTCTCCTCCCCAGAAGGGGGAGGGGAGCCCTCCTCGGGGGAGGCTACACTACCTCCCCCGGTCTCCTCCACCGACGACGCCCCCCGGCCACGGAAGAGGCGTGGTCCATCCCGGGTCGCCGAAGCAGTCGCGATTTCCTCGCGCCCGCCGGCGACCCGCGGCGGCGCCGCAGCTGTGCTACTGAGCCCGGCGCCGCCTTCTTCGAGCGGGATCGGCCATCTCCCGACCCCGCTCGGCGGCCTCCTTCTAGAGCATCACTGCTTCACAGAAGGAGGCCACAGCCCTCCAACCTCCCTCGTCCGCCAGCATTGCCGCAATCAATGCCGGCGGAGACAGATCTCGCCCGATCTCTGCGACAAAGACTCGGCGCTCGGAGGCCCACGCGGGGCACTCCGCCAGCGTGTGCTGGGCCGAGTCAAGGTCGGATGCGCAGTGGTGACAATGTGTCGATCCCTCCCGTCCTATTCGACACAGATACTCACCGAAACAGCCGTGCCCGGTACTATACTACCTTCATTATGTACGTAGTTAAATATTTATAAGATTTAAAAAAAATAAGAATAATTTGCCTAATTAGAGGTTTATTACAGACTAGCTGTGCCCATGTCTTCGTCCGCGTGGAATCGTAATGTTAGGTAGCATTTTTAAAGACTGAGAGTGTTCTAAGCGTAAGAGTAGACAAATATAACCAGAAAGCTTCCAACTGCTAAGCTATCTGGAGTTACACTTGTTATTCAAGTGTAGCTCCAGATAGCTCCAGCAGACATATGCTGTCGTGAGATATTTTTTATATTATAATTTTAAGGAAAACATTTCCGTTATACATGATTTCTGTGTAGCTTTAACCATTAAGGTTACACAAGCGACGGAAGCTTAAAATATATAGGTATAACTAGCTTTCTGCCCGCGGCTTCGCCCGCGTGGATTTCGGGATTGGGTGTATAGAGGGTTAAGGGTCATAGCTTTTGCCCACGGCTACATATACGCGGAAGTCGGTTTATGGTGCGAAGATTTTATCGCGCTTCCCGTGGGACTATCCGTTTTTCCGAGATAAAAAATGCCGCAAAACTCCTCAAGAATCACTCTATCTATTGATGAAAACCGCATAAAAATCTGTGCAGTAGTTTTTGAGCGAAGCCTTTATTGCGCATCCCGTGGGATCTGTCGATTTTTCCGGGATAAAAAGTATTTTTGAAGGTGAAGGTGAAAGAATTTTTGAAATCGGTCCAGTAGTTTAAGCGTGAAGAGGTAACAAACAAACAAACAAACAAACAAATAAACAAACAAACAAACAAACACACTTTCGCATTTATAATATTAGTTGGGACTAGCTCAGGAGTATGAAAAATAATTGTACCAAGTTTCGGTAAAATCTGTCGACTAGTTTTGTTTCTATAACGGTTATAAAGACATACAAAAATTTTACTGACTGCATTTTTGGCATCAGTATCGATCCCTAATTACCCCCTGGTAGTTATTTCGGAAATATATTTCATGTACAAAGTTGACCTCTCTACAGATTTATCTATACTAATATTATAAAGAAGTAAAGTTTGTGAAATTTGTATATTTGTTAAATTGTAAGGGGTAATCTCGGGATCAACTGAACCGATTTTAAAAATTCTTTCACCAATAGAAAGCCACATTATCGCCGAGTGTCATTGGTTATATAAAAAACCGAAAAATAAAAAGGCTTTTACGGGGTAGTCCGTTTTGCAAAGTGAATCGGAGAAAAAACGGTCGAATGAAAGCGTTTCTTACGAACGCTTATATTATTCTTACGAACTATGAAAGATATATTTTTGAGTTCCAGAGAAAAGATGTGGAGCTTGAAAATGCCTACAAAAAGTCAACGACAGCATATTAAAACATACACTCTGTACTAAAAAAGGATTATTAATATTATGCCCAACGAAGTGGGCACGGGTCAGCTAGTTACCTATAAAAGATAAACATCCACTAAGTAAGACAATTACTATTATAGTTCGAACTAGCAAACCGCACATTTTCGAATCAATGAAAGAAATAGCGCCAAAACCATCGAAAGCCGCATATAAATCTAATATGTTTGAGTAAGGCCAAGGTCACATACGTTATGACTGAGCAATTTTGCAAAAAGTACTTAAAAGTATGTCGTTTATTTTTAAAATTTGTATGTGACAGGAACCTGATTTAAGTTAAATGAAAACTGATTTCGCATTCGATCGAATTTATTTGATAAACTATTTTATAACCTATTTAAGGGAAGCCTTTTTGCTTTTAATAGAATCTTATTCACTCTCAAAAAGCAGGCGAGACAGTTCACGCAGAGTGATAGAACTTTCACAATATAAAGTTGCGTTTTATCTCTCTCCCGATTCTGAATAGGATATCACAAAATAAGACCAGCTATTACAAACAGTCTCTAAAATAAACCTATCCTATAAAAATCATCTTGCAAAAAACAGCCCGGAACCGTATCGGGTCCGTTAGCAGGCTAGGCGCAGAACCTTTATTCCTCGTACCTTTCCCAAATACACTCAAGGTAAAACTGAATATTGCCATCTGCGGCTAGTATATACATATTTATCTAAGGCCAGTTCAAATAAAAGAGACACTTAAAAGTTAGAAGAGCGTCAGTGCAGAATTTTATGACTGGACATAGTGTCAAATATTAATCATAAGTCGCATTAAGAATAGTTATTTGCTCGCTCATAACTTCAATTTTTTTTTTAAGGATAGGGCAGCAAACGGCCAAACTGATCACCTGATGGTAAGCGATAACCGTTGCTCATGGACCCGCAACACCAGAGGAGTCACAGATGCGTTGCCGGCCTTTTAAAAGAGAATAAGGGGGGTTGGGCCTCCGGTACCCTCACTCACTCGGCGAAACAGCGCAAGCGCTATTTTACGCCGGTTTTCTGTGAGGCCGTGGTATCACTCCGGACCCCGACGCGACAAAATTTAATCAAAAAAATTCATACGTACGGTCAACAGCAGGCCAAGATAACCATCTGCAGTTCAAAATTAGCGGTTATACCTCCGACATAAAGTTGGCACAAAGTTCTGAGCAGATAGTCTGACACGCTTTAGTTGATACTTACGTAGTATTAAAAGTTATTTCTTGCTTTTCATAGGGTTTAGCATTTTATACTTTGAGAATACGTTTGAGGGAGGCAATAATTATCAGAACCTATATATGATACTTTCTCTGCGCAGTGGAAGATGTAAAAGCGCCGATTACACTACACTACATCTAGTGCCCTAGTTGCTGATTTACAGAGGGCACTACATGTAGGGTGTTCTGTTTACACTGTATTATTATAGCATCCTACCTAACTCAGTCAGTGACCAGACGTTGACCGTGGCGCCCGCGATTTCGAAAATACAAAAAATCGTCATTTTCCTTGCCGCAACAGCGGGCATTACTAGGCGTTAAAAAAGAAAATGTTGGGTTAAGCAGTATCTGCTTCTCAGAAACAAATTGAGCAACATGAGACAAACAAAGATTTATTCTTATAATCTTAATGATTTTTGTCCCACAATGGTGGCATATCTTTAACAATTCTATAATATTTAACGTTTCTTTTACTATTGATGTCATTTTTGTCTAATTGTCTGTTACACGCACACTCACTCGCATTGGATGCCGCGACAAGACTGAGCGCCCTATGAAGGCGCCCTACCTCCCTACCCGTGATTACATTGCACTACATGTAGCACACTAAGCCATGTAGGACAGTCGGGCTCTCACTGGCGTCCTAAGTTAGGATCCTACACCCCTACATGCATTTACACCATACTACATCTAGTGCCCTACATAATGTAGTGCACTAGATGTAGTGTAGTGTAATTGGCGCTTAAAACAATGACCACCTATATACATATATGCACCTGTTGAGAAATTTAAAGATGTATGTAATCAACCAATCCCTACTAGACCAGCGTGGTTGACTACGGGCCTAACATAACATATTTGGGGTAAGCATCGAGCAAACTTACTGTGGGAACGTACTCTTATAAAGCTCATAAGCTGTGATGATGAAATTGTTTGCGCTAATAACTCTTCTCAACCTAGGAACAAGTATCCCCAATATACAATCTCTCAGCACAACCTTTTTTTTACTCTTATTAGTGACACATTTTACTCTTATTAGTAACACTACTTGTTTGAGTAGGCACGCAGATGAAATCTAAGGTAAATCCTAATTAAATCAATTTTCTTTTAATCTTATACCGCAGAGAGAGAGAGAACGATCCTAAACCAAACAGGAAAAGAGCATTTCTGGAACTATATTTTTTTACTATAGTAAAAAAAAACACATCAAATGTGTATTAAATTTTATTTTTATCACAGTGCTAAATCACAAATTCCTCACAAACTAAAACTTTAATAGAATAAATACTATAATAAGAATAAAATGAGCTAACAACCTAAATATATTATAAGAATGTATGGAAATTCTAACATTTGAGAGTAACAGAAATATAATTCAAACCCCAAAAAAACAACAAACTTACAAATTGTTTAAATCTAAAATAACTTAATGTTATAAATAACAATAACTAATGGGTCTAATATTGAAAGAAAACGTTACGTGCAAAAAGGCCGGCAACGCATCTGTGACTCCTCTGGTGTTGCGGGTGTCCATGGGCAACGGTTATCGCTTACCATCAGGTGATCCATTTGCTCGTTTGCTGCTCTATCCTATAAAAAAAAAGCTAAGTGATATTACATACTAAAGGTCAAAATTGTATTTGATAATATGCCGTTGCTCCACCTCCGTGGACAATAATTGTAATACGTGTTATAGAACGAATTAAAAATAATAATTTTAAATAGTGACCTGTATTATCAGATTTTTTGTAAACCTGTGTTAGATAATAAAAGTATATTTTTAAACATAGAAATAAATTTACCGTAAAGTTAATTTTCTTCCATGTATAAGAAAATACTTTTCAGAAAGAAAGTAGATTTTCAAGCTTCCGGACGGGCGAATGTTGCGTTTTTAGTGATTTACTCCATACTATTTAATGCGATTACTTCTGGCCACATATATGTAATTGTTGGCAATTGTATCTTGTAACACTTACCATAATGTTCTATTTAATCTATACTAGTTTGTCGGTATATAATCTATGAATATTTTAGATCTTGAATTCTTGATTTTACTATTAAAATGTGAAACATATTTATTTGTTTTAATAAATATTCTAAGTACTAACTACATAATAAAACAGTAATATTCAATAATTTTTAATAATAGAGTCATATAATATAAAATAAATACTACTAACTACCCTAAGAACATAACTAGGAAAATAAATATGACTGTCTGATAACTTTTTAAGGAAATCTATGAAAGCGATATTTATTTATTAAAAATGCTCATCAAACCACTTCAAAACTATATAATATTAATATTCAGTATTTTAAGCAATCCACTTCCTCAGCAAGAAACTTAATACAACTGCTAACACCTTTTACAGTACTTCAGTTAACATTATTCTCTAGGCATAACCATAGCCATTTCCTTTATTTTTCTCCTGTGGACCTTCGTGGAAGCTGTCACCGGTATTTCGGTCAAGAATATAACGCCACCTCTCAGTTGTTTAGAATCCGCCAGATTATCTGTAATTAATGAAAGGAGTTGTAAGTGATACTCGCATTCGGACTTCAGAAGTCGTGCTGTGTAGACAGGCAGACGATGGCTGGCGTGATAGAGTACTTTTTTTATTGCTATATACTGACGAACAAACGGACTGCCCACCTGATGGTAAGAGGTTAGAGTTGCCTATAATATATGTGGTTGCTATAAGATTCGCAGCTAATAAGCTACTCTAATACCACAGCGTATGTTGCCAACTTGTGACATAAGGTATAAAGTCACAATACCCAATAATTTCACAGCCTATCTTACTACACACCACTCGTCGTTCAATAACGAAAATTAAACGAACATTGAATTGCCTTTTTATTTGCTTTATACATTGCGATATATTTATTATAGAGAATATTTAAGAATAAACAGCCTGAAACAAAAACAAAAGAGGTACTCAATGCATCATAAATAATGAGGCATTACGCACTCCCTGAAAGTACTTTTTTACATAGATAACTAATTTGAATACTTTTCAGAGAGAACTGGTACAAACCAGCTCATGCTTATAGAATTTCAGGTTATTCTTATTACCCACATAGCGGAAGACACACATAAACAAGCATAGATACTTGTTTTTGTTTTTTAATGCACCTTTGCTCGTAAAGCTGGTGTAATTCCACCGGTTTTAAATATGTAAAGCAAGTCATAAAAAACGCGTATGTTACCAAAGCAAATAGTTATAGTCCATATATATTCGATAACAGTATTATTTGCCATTTCGCGGGCTGTTGCTATTCAAATTTCGAACTAATCGCCGCGCGGCGCCAGTCAGTAGTATAATGGCGGGAAAGCAACATTGCATTCACAGATTGAGCTTATTTAATTGTATTTTTTTTCTGTTTCCTGACAAATGTGTTAAAAAACGTAGTACGATATACGTGCGAATTGGTTATAACGCACTAAAATCGTAATGTACTATAATAGAATAATTAACTGTGGCTGTGTTTCATCCTTGGGTGACGGCTGAAAATCGGTGATCTTGCCATCAATTGTCTGATGCATACCGAGCATTGCAATTTCGATTGCAAATTTTGTCTCTTCTGTCTAATATGTATCACATTAATATGTATGGGATGTGTGTGTTGTGTTAAAATAAACGTATTACATACATACATACATACACTCACGCCTTTTTCCCATGGGGGTAGGCAGAGATTACGTCTTTCCACTTGCTACGGTCTTTACATATCTCTTTCGCTTCATCTATTTTCATAACATTCCTCATACATGCTCGACGATTGCGGGTACTTCTGACCTGGCCTTTTTTATCTATCTATATAGCTACATACAAAACGCGATCTATATAATAACTACAAAACTTACATGACAATATCTATAACTGTCAGTTTAAGTACATCGCACTATTTTTGGTACTTTTTTTTTGTTCCGCTGAGGAAAATGCATTGAATTGTATACCCCGGCTGCAGAGAGTCGGTGGTTATGTGGGGCTCTCCTCTCCGGAAGGGGGAGGCCTACCCACTAAAAACCTCAGCGATGGCCATCCTCAAGCGTTGTAGGGGGCCCTCAGGATCGAGTGTCGCATCTGAGGACCCCCGGCCTTTGCTTTAGGGGAGCTCTTCTCGGGGAGGAGTGATCTTGCCGCCTCCTCCCCTCCAACCCCTCCCCTCCTACGACGTCACCCCCCGGCAATTTTTGGTACCTACATTGTGCGATGCCTGTATCCTCCATACTATTAATAGCTATGTTATGAAAACACTTACGGAACATTGTACTCACCCTTGACCAAATCCTTGACCTCTTGCGCAGAGATTTTGCAGCCGGGCTTCCTGACGACGCATGCCACGGGCAGCTCCCCGCACTCTGGCTCTGGGATCCCGGTCACTGCTACGTCTAGCACGTCCGGGTGCTGACGGATCACTGACTCTATTTCCACCGGTGATATCTGACAGTTGATAGAGGTAACGTGATTGATGGGTAAGCATTGAAACTAAACGAGTGATTTTCTGACAAATTATCGAGAGACCACAACAATCGAATCAATTAATAATCAATATAGCGCCGTGCAATCCTTCTAAAAATTGTAAAATACAATAGGAATAGCAGTACAGGTCGCTGTCTTCTCATCTGTACTTTTACTAAGATAATCTTGTTTTATAAGAATTGAAAGACAAACTAACATGGAGGAAAAATTTCACCGCGCAAATTATTTAACTAATAAATTGTTCGAAATAAGATCCATGGTTCCGTATAAAAACGACACGTTTAGAATTTATTGTATCTAAACAATTTAAAATTTGCATTTTCAAACTTTCTTTTTTTTAATTCCAACAAGAATCACAATATGTGGATTTGATTTGATTCAAGAGTAAAATAAATGTTACATTTTATTAAGTATTTTTTTTTTATTTCTACGATCCTATATTTCTTAGAGAATGTTTTTTTTTAACAGCGACTGCATTGATTATAAAAATAAAATGGTTAATGTGATTTTTAGTAGGTACAATTCCCGTTCGAGTAAGCTTTTGGAGCTGTGAATGCAATTGTTTCTTTTTAAAAATAAAGTACTGTTTCCTTTTGGTAAATTTAGCTATTTTAAAGATTTAAGGTAGGTACTTTCCCTCCAGGGTCCATTTATTTCTACCTGCTGGCCAGTACAAGCCAAAAAATATTGATAACAGAAAAAGAGGTACCTCACCTGATAACTTTTATATTTCAGCAACAACTTGATGCGTTCCACGAAGAAGTAGTTCCAGTTCTCATCCATGTAGAACATGTCTCCTGTTTTAAACCAGCCGTCCTCGGCAAAGGTTTCCGCTGTAGCTTCTGGGTTGTTATAGTATTCCTGAGAATAAATAAAAGTTATTGATAGTGGTTTTTATGCCTATCCTGGGAGCCCGTTGTACTCTCATAATAAAGGCATAGAGACATACCAGCGAGAAAAAAAAGCGGCGATAGCGTGTCTAATTTCCCGAAATCTATATCTTAACGATTTTGTCAACTACGTAGACCAAGGAACATTTATAAAGACCTCCCTGAATCAATAACGCACGTGAACGGACTTGTTCAGATCTTTTGAACGGGTCGTGACCAATGCATGCATCACCACGAGGTAGTCTCCAAAAACCAGAAGAGTCACCAAATAATATCACATGCGTTGTTAAAATTTTGTTTGCACAATTCCTTGTGTAGTGGGAGGTTCCATGCTAACACAGTATGTCGGCACTGATTGCCACTGTGTACATCACAACATCATGTTGATTATATTTATTATATTATATTTATAAACTTTGGCGAAATTAATTTCTTCCGTAAGGAAAGGGCTGAGCCTCAACAGCAGAATTTATTTTCAATACAGAAATAGCAATAAAATGTATATTTTACCTTAATAATACCCGGTCCTTTCATCCATAATTCTCCAGGCACGTTTGGCTCCCGAATATCTTCATTGGTTTCAACATTTATCAACTGAAACAGGCAATTAAATCTCCCAAATATAACATATTCGTACATTCGGTGGGAAAGCTGAGAGCTTATTGTAATCGTGGTAAAAAAACTCACTCGGTATTGAAAACATCCAATGGGCTTCCCGCAGGCACCTGGCGGTGGATTATCCCCGTGGAACGCTAACGTGGTCAACTCGGACATTCCGTAGGTGTTCACAACCTCTGTACTCGGCGTTACTTTCTGGAAAAAAACAAGACTCATGTATTTAAATTAAAAATATTCATGTAATCAATCGTAGATTGCAAGATTTTATGTTCGTTATTTTTACACTGCGATTATAAAGAAATAAAACAAGAATTAGGCAAATAGTACCGTAAGAAAAAAATTTGGAACTTTCCGAAAAATGACAAACCGGGCTTTGGCCACACGAATCGTTAATGAACTAAATGCTGTTTTTGAGATATACAAAAAAAAATTGAAATGCATTTATCTCAGCAAGTAAGAACGAGTATTAGTGCTAGCGACACCGAAAAAAACGGGTCGCTAGCACTAATACTTGCCGAGATAATTGCTTTTTTTTTTATTTTCTCAAAAACAGCAATAGGGCGTCTGCCCCCACCGGGACTCGAACCAGGGACCTCAGTGATAGTGACACCTTGAAACCGGTGTACTAACTTTAATCATTAATATATAGGGAATTAATCATTAGCATAGCATAGTTACTTATTATATACCAGTATTATTATATTATATATGATAGATTGCAAAGATTTAAAATAGTTAACAGTTCAAACCTTGATTTCATCAACCAAGTCAGGCGGCACTGCACTACCGGCTAGCGACAAAAGCTCCAGGCAAGAAAAATCGCACTTCTCTCGTTCTCCAGGCTTCAATAACGATGTCATCGTAGTTGGGCTCAAAAGCGTAAACGTAGGCTAATCATAAAAACAAACAACGATTAAATATAAGACCAATTTTAAAGAAAAATGCAATTTATGTCTACTCAATGATTTACGCGGTGCCATCAATGCTTTTATGCGATTATCAAAGCTAAGTACTTACAATCTATGCACTTAGTCAGTTCTATCCTATTTTGTTTTGTAGTGTCTGGTATTATATATATAATATTTACGGCATATAATATATCAAGCTCTTACGTAGACCACTGAATTACAAGCTAGATAAAGTCTGTGTTACAAAAGTCAGCGGCTTGATAAATGTATAACATTTTATTACAAAGTGACATGGCCATGAACTGAAAAATTGTATAAAATTAATACTAAGTCTTTGATTTTTAATTAATTACACTTATAATAAGCTCTAGTGTATAATATAACATTTAGTTTTAATTTGCCTCTATGATCAGAAATACTAAAATAATGAAAAAATCTTAAGTATTCATAAAAAGTTTTTCATTTCACATACTCGGAAAGTTATGTTGTTTTGATCTGATTATTGGGTGGAAAATGCTGCTTCCCGACATAGGGAGGGAAAAACTCATACAATTTACTTCCCACCCAAGGGCCGAAATAAACTTTAAAAATAGAACTACGAATATCAGCTACGAACTGTCAGCTGTGAACTATAAAAAAAAATGCTGCGGCTATGTGAGTTTCTAAACAGCCAGTGTGAACTTAGCGCAAACTACTTCCAGCGGAATAAGCCGCAACAAACACGCGGTGAGTTCCATATTTAAAATTTAAACAGTCGACATAAATTGGCGGGATGTGAATGTATTATATATCTGTGACGGAATTTGAAAAAATTCAAATAATCTCTACTAGTTAAGATTTTAATTTTAAAAATGAGTTCAAGCGTTTCCGAAATATTGACACCAGATTCAATTAAAGACGAGGCAAATTGTGTTCTGCCTACTGATGGTCTACTGATATTATCAATAAATAGATTAAATAAACAACCAATTTTTTATTTTCCTCATATATTCGAAGTGAAAAGTAGAGTGTTTAACACGGGTAAAAGAATCAATTCCTTCTCGGACTATAGCCGAGAGTCTAAATACCTCGGGAATTGATTCTTTCCACCCTCGGTTAACAATCTACTATTACATAAACTCGTTATAAAGGACGACCAATTTTCCATTAGCCAAGTACCTATGCAATTTACCTACCAACATTTTTGTATATCAAAATATTATTTAAGGTATGTAGAACCTTATATTTGTTGAACAAGTAGTATGTATGTTCCGGAGTCTGCGGGGCTGACGTCTGCAGTCGGGTGTATCGAAATATCGGCGATATCACAAAATTTATGATCGCAGTCAACCACTGAAGGGGAGAACCGACGTACACCATCTTTGTTGGAGTGGGAAACGTGCTGAATCGGGACCTGGCAATAAAAATAACATCTTAATAATATTTTTCATTTGCTAACGTTGCTCACTGCTTTTATTAGCAGCAAATGATTCATGATAAGCGATTGCTTATCATGAAACGTCAAGCCAATAAAGGTAAAATGCATGTTTCCCGGAATAAAAGCGATTGCTTGGTCTTTACCGATTTTAAAATTCATACTTACCTCTGTAAGTATGAATTTTAAAATCTGAAATCATTAATGAAATCATTAAGATTCCGAAAGTATGAAATTTTAATCATGTTAATGCTTAAAATAAAACATATACATTTTTCCTTCGTTGTTTTGTTTGTTTGATATTAATACAAAATGGATGGCAGCTCTAAGTAATAGCAATACCACTTTTCATATATTACAAGCAAGTCAAAATTCGACCAAAAACCAGAATATCAAATTATTGTATCAATAATTTAGTATTCCAAACTAAATAATTTACAATCACATCACATCTACGAGATGAACACAAAACATAATATGTAATAGAGAATAGCTATTATCTGTTGTTATACGAGTTTTTATTTTTGTAATTGTTGCTATTAGCCTCTAGATTACCTTTATTACGTAAATGGCTAAAAATAATTAGAATAATAACATGTTTAAAATGAAATTGATCAATTATAATTAAATTACATTCGAGAGAACGAATGCATGAAACTGTAGTAACAAAATTATTTTCATTGTTCTGTGTGTTAAATGATAGTTTTGTGAAAAAAGAAACTATTTTTAACATACTGATTTTTAGCGCAGAAACTTTATAAGCCATGTACTAGCATTTACGTCCTTTTCCAATGCGGATGACAAAGATTTCATTCAATTCATTTTAATGAAAGTCGTCCATACTGGACAAATTTCTTATCCAAGGGCTTATCGTTAACATACAGATATTAACGCAAAACCGAAAGTATGTTGTTAAATATAATGGGTCCTCTTTGAACTGCAACTGCAACTTTGAAATTGCAATAAATTGGCTTGTATTTTTAAAACATTATGACTTTTTAAATTTAAGAGCCATAGAAAATAAATATTTTTTTTTTTTTACCCTAAAGTGCAAGTTTTGATTACAATTAAAATCTCTCTGAATTAGAATATTTTAAACTAATAAAAAATCTCAAAAAGTACCTGCTGTTGTTTTACCTCAGAATTTTTATCGATTATAACTTTATGGCAGCCTAATTCTTCAAAATCTCAATATAAAACAGGAATTTCACACTTCACCCCTAATATTTGATATTTCATAAATTTAGAAATTTTATCTTAATCGATGAATTGATTAATGACTATTTATATTTTCCATTTAATAATATCATAAGATTTGTCATTATTTCTTATAATTCATGTTTTATATATATATCTATATATATATATTATATATATATTATATATATATATATATTATATATATATATATATATATATATATATATATCCCGTCCCGGTTCCCGAAGCACGGTCACCCTACCGGCCCCGAAATGGAAACACCACTCTAGTAGATGCAGCAAGGGCAAGACCGCCGCACAGAAGATGAACAGGCCGGGACGGAGATGACCAGGTAAACTTCTAAAGGTAAAAAATCTCGAGTACCTGGAGATTCTGCGGGTGACGTTGCAGGTGAAACATACTACCTGCAGCAAAATTCTGGAAGCTTTTCAGATAAATGCCCGCATGTTACTACAGGAGCTCCTTACCGAGGCGAGGGCTGTGGTCTACAGCAACGATACCGGTACTGTGCTGGCAGGAAATCACCCTATTGACAGTAGACAAATGGCGGCGTACAGCGGCACGTCAGGCATAGTTGCTGTGGATCATGTAGGAACTGAAGAAAGAGGAGCTCTCACATTCTACACACCAATCGAAGACCCAGTGGTTGTGATCGCCAGGTGCACTCGTTTCATGTTGGAGAACAGGATTCTTGAAATGGCGAAAACCGTGAGCGGATCCTGGATCACCGAACCATGGGGCTAACTGGCGATTAGATGCATAGATGGGGTGCCAGGATGTGGGAAAACCACGTGGCTTCTTAATAACTTTCAAATGGACATGATCATCACCAGTACGTTTGAGACAGCAAAAGAAATGATGGACAGAATAACGAGTCGGTTCGGAGCAGTCGCCAAAAGGAAGGTAAGAATAGTGACTTCTGTTCTCATTAACGGGGCGGGACCGACAAAGCGCCTTTTGGTGGATGAAGCACTCTTGGTCCACTTTGGAGCCATAATAATGATAGCCAGGCTGACCAAGGCTCAAGAACTCGTCCTCATGGGCGATACTAACCAGATCCCTTTCATCGATAGAGACGCCATGTTCGAACTGCGTTATGGAAGTCCAGCCGCCATAACGTCTATAACCGAGAAACTTCTATGCACACACCGCTGCCCGATGGACGTGGCGTTCGCCCTCAAAAATATCTATGAAGGTATATATACGTCTCGGCAAATACTGAGGTCTCTGAAATGCAGAATGTCATCGGAATCGAGACTACGAAGGTGCGACCCTAGCACTCTCTTTCTGACTTTCACTCAAGACGAGAAGGAAAAGTTCAGCAGGGAAGGTTATGGCACCGGCGAAAAGTCAAGATTGCTTACGATACATGAAGCGCAGGGGCTGACGTACGAACACGTAGTTCTGCTAAGAGGAGCTGAAAGAAAAAACCCGGTTCACGACAGTGTCTCCCATGCAGACGTGGCCATATTCCGACATACAGTGTCCTGCACCTACTTCTATCAGGACCTCAAGGAAGATGATGCCATTAGACACCTCATTGTTATTCCCGGCATGGCGACGGATCAAGAGGTAGCAGACTATTATAAAAAAATGGCGATCAGAGTGCGGGGCCATCTAGGTACAACAATGTGCGATCATCTCGAAACCTGTACATAATCATTCTCCGAACCTAGAGCTGAGTTTGGCGGCGGTCTGTCCTTGTCATACTCTATAAAAAATGACAGGGGTTGATTGTTGTCGGATTGGTTTTTGGGTTTAGAGAATCACACTAGAATTGACACCATTGCAGGGTTAACTTAATTATTAATGTATGTTACGATAGCTTATTATTATTAGATTAATTAATTTTATTGTATAAAGTATTGAAATTAAGTGTATTGATGGTTGTATGTAGGTATATATTAGGATAGTTGTTTTATTAGATAAGAAAGTATTATTGTAAGATAAGTAAGTGCTGCGCAACTCACGTTAATGTTAAGTCACGGAACAGTATTATAAGATAATATGACGCTGTACGTAGTACATACAGTACGTAGTAGATCCAAACGAGGACAGTTTAAAAAAGGACGGACTACGAGTCCGTGGAGTAGACATATATAATATAAAAAAAAAAGTAATTCTTCCTACGTATCTAATAAGGTATATATATGTTATTAGAATGTATGGTCGTGATATTACGATTTGATATTTATTTACGTATTACGTATAGTTATTAACATTTATATATAAATGTAAATAACTATACGTAACATACATACATATGATATCTTTACATATGATACACATTCGTGTCCATACTTTGAACTCCAATTGGATCGACGGTTTAATTCTAGTATCTAATTATTTAAAAATTTAGAACTCACCACATGTGAGGCCCTGTGATCGCCATGTTCTTGTGAGTGACGGCGGCAGCTTTAGGCATACCTGTGGTGCCGCTGGTCGCAATAAGCAATGCAATAGACTCCTCGGCATCAAAGTCCTCCGCTCTGATAACGAACAAAAAATGTTCCTTAGTTGGTTAAAAATTTGAGAAAATTATACAAGTTACTATTAAACACCAGTTAATAGTAACGGATGGAAAGTGTTCAGAATTAAGTAGTTACTGCATCTACAATCACTTCATTTCCCAGTTTAACAGCAGACTGTTTAACATATCTTCCAAAACGCTGAGAATGTTTCACGTTTTTGGTCACCCTTCATAGGATTGACCACAGCCAACATTGCTTGACTTTAGCAATTGTTGTAGTATATGCTAAGGACATGCTACTGTACCATCGGACGCCACGGCATAAGTATTGACTTCTTAAAATGAGTAATCACTTTTGCGGCCTTGACGATGACATGCAAGATTAACACCAAACTACTTCCTGTATTAAGTAAATAAGTATTGCAAAGATGTATTTTGCTGTTGTATCGCTCGTATTTTGATTGACTAATAAATAATTTATCGCATATAGTCGACATTGATTCTATCTAAAAATCGAAAGCCGAGTAAATTAATTCAAAGTAAGCCTGAAGTCGAAAAATGTTTATTTATTGTCTTAAACGTTAGATTGAAAAGGGTTAAATGTGTAAAACAAAGATACACATATGCGTAGTACTTTCAAAACTAAAGAGTTTGTTTCATCGTCTATAGTAATTGAGTTTATTACATAAGTATTATTCATGTGTATGGTGCGTGGCCAGTAGGTACACAAATATAAACAATCTTTTTAATTGAAGCTAGAAATTTAATAGATCTAACAAAAATATGTAAACATCTGTGAATTTCATTGTTATAAATATTTATATATTTAATATTGTTTTTTATTTGCACGACCAATACATAGATGAAGTATAAACGATATAAATCTAAAAAGTTATCTCATTTCAATGTATAAGTATATGTAATTTTTATATACGAACGTGTGGTTAAATATTATGTGACAAAATTGAATACGTTGTCTACATGATTATTTCAATTATACAAATCGACGTATGATCAGCATTGTAAACCTAGAACTCCTCTATACTGAATAATTAAATTTGAATGAAAGCAAATGCAGCGAATTCACACTGTAAGACCTAATTCGTCAGGACTTAGAGCAAATTATTCAATATGCCAAATTTACACATACATAAATATACTTTAATACATTTTATATTCGTTCTTATTGAAAATCAAATAAATCATAATAACAATAGATACCCGACCAGTATTGTACTGGTATTCAAGAAAACGCGTTCAATAGCGCTCGGTCGTCAATTAAACGAAGAATATCCATTAAGTTACCATTTCATCAAAACTAAAAATCAAACAAGTTTTGACTTTTGGATTTAATTGTATAGTACTTCTTTGTTTACAATAATGGTAACATATAAATTACGAGTTATAATGAACTTGTTTTCATTTACGTTAATTGAAAATTGGCCTGACTTTTATAGCGGTGGAAAATTTTATTATTCAATGAGTGAGTGTTCGAAAAAATACTGCGCAATGAAAATCTAAATTTTTGAGGTTAAATTATTTGTATCATAATTTGAAAAATGCAGCCGTAGGCTAATCGATTCGACACGTGATCGAAAGGCTGAATCATATCTGGTACAGCGGAAGAGCATTGCCATACAACTTGGTAATGCTGCCAGCCTTTTGGGCACGTTGCCGATTGACAGCGATTTGGGCCAGATTTTATATTTATAATCTAGTTTTATTTTAAGGTTTCTTTTTAATCTTCACTTTTAAGGAACTTAATACTACTTCCCTATAATTTGCTTTTAAAACTAATATATTTCAGTTTTTTCATACTTAGTTTGCAAATTTTCATTGCCAATAATATTAAATGTGTATTTTTTTCGATTGAGCTACACAGTTTTATCTTGAAATGTGCTGAGATTACGTAAATATATTTCAGTGTTAAAAATTCCTCCAATATTTAGATTATGTAATCCCTAAATAGCAATGCTTTTCATTGATATTTCTTAACCGAAGATATAACGTACGTATTAAAGTAGATGATACTGTTGGCCAAGTGGTTTTCGGGACCCAGGTCTAAATTTTGGATATGTTGTTCTCCTGGTCGAGCTGAGCAAAAAATGTCATGGTCGCAAAAAAAGTTAAAGACAATTTTCCCGCTAGGTGGCTCTGAAGTCTAAATTAGAAAATCGTGGTTTTCGGCAGAATCAGCAGACTTTTGGATATGTTGTTCTCTTTGACGAGCTGATTTAGAATATTCAACTTTTAGAAAAAATTGAATATGCCGAAATGATTCTGTCGAAAACCTAATTCTAAGTTTGCAGCATGTTACTAATTGTTTTGACAATATTATTAACAAAAAACACTTTTCACCCCTTTTCAACCCTTTCCGTACACCCAAGAGTGCTGCAAAATCACACGGTAAGGTATTTCACCTTCCTTAATTAAGATTAACGAGTTACTAATTTCTTTCGGGTTTCAAGCTTTAATGACTACCAATTGTTTATATGCGTTTGACAGTTCACGGATTTGAGAGTTTCAACATCTGACAAAACTGTCAGTAAGGCTGTTAGCTATCAGTAAGCACCTACCACAGAACATATTTCTTGTAAATTAGTATTTTTAATAATATCGTGTTACCTTGCATCAAAATGTAAGTTCAATCAAAAGAGGTTCTACCTGAAAGAGTCCACATCAGTATCACCGCCATACTTCTGCAGGAACTCTTGGAAATTGCAGAGGTAGTCCCCCTTGTCAAAGGTGACAATCTGCGAGTCCAGCTCCAACTCATTCAAAGCTAACTGGATGCTGGGCGCCTTCTCACTTTGACAGAATATTATCTTCGGCCTGTCCACTTTGAATGTGTTTTTCAACTCCACTGTAAAGTTTTGTTAGAGCTAACTTTATTGTAATTTTACTTACTTACTCTGAGTACACTCGAATACATACCAATAGAAATAATAAGACACAAAGTTCAAAGTTCTTGAAAACCGTATACCACTTTTACAACTCTATACGACATCGAATTTGGTAAAGACTGGACCATTTAATGCAGACATCTTTTCGTTATTTCCATTTCCCCATAGAAAAATTGTCTTATGTATTCTATATCCCTTGAAACTATCTCCATGCCAAATTTAATAAAAGTAGACTTATGGCCGTTTTCACCAACCTTGTCTTAGCTTAAGTGACTCCTAAGTGACATGCTGTCACTTTTTATATTAACTGAAAAGAGTGAGACAGCATGTCTCTTTGGAGTCACCTAAGCTAAGACAAGGTTGGTGAAAACGGCCATCAGTGCCCCTAGACTAATTATACTTTGCGTTCAATTCATCATGGAAATCATTTCGATGTTTAACTACAATGTATACGTAAATAATTCCGAATTACGAAATCATTTTCATATATTTCGTTTTAACTTAACGATCGCAAATATTATTATTGTTATTTTATTCGTAACAGACAGACAATTACATTAAAATGTACGATTGAAATATTAATAGAGGTAAGAAGCTGCAATGGTTGAAACACCAGCACTTTTGATAATGGGCAAATTTATTTGCACTGATTATATTGATTGCTGATTCTGAGCTGTTGTAAGGCTCCTAAAGGAAAACTTACAAAGGTTTTGTTCGTGTTCCATTAATTAAATTGCATCATTAGCAGCCACCCTTTACAACAAAACCGATGAAACAGTCATGTCTTATAACAGTACGATATACATTTATAATTGTTCTTTAATATTCTAACTGATAAATACACATAAATTCATATGTAGTAACACCAAATGGCAGTCCCTTACATTCAATATTTTAGTAATGCATACTCACAAACTCCCAACGTTCTGTCCACAGCAGCCACGATCACCCCAAGGTAGAACCCGGCGTACATCGGTATAGCAATATCGATGTGGTTGGGAGCCATTAGCACGATCACGTCTCCGTGGCCGAGCCCTAGATTCTTCATGGCTACGGCGCACTGCACGGACCTCGCTAAAGCGGATCCGTTTGTCTCATGTTCGTCTGTTGCTCCATCGATCTATAAACATTTATTATAATCATCAACATTTATTTCGGCTGCTGCCAAAAACTCAGCAAGCCTAGTTCGACTGCATCGTAATAACAGCTTGTCCTATTACGATGATAATTGAATTAAGTTTACCTACATCTCAGAGGCCTTGAGCGAGCGTTGGCACGTGATCGTCTCTTGTATACGCATAGTATAATCTAGGTGATAAATCAAGTTTATTTCGATGTTGTAGGTATACGCATTTTTTTAATATATCAATAATTTCAAACACCTCTTTTTCTACACCGAAAGAAATTACAAATGAATATATGGTGATATTTTAATTATAATAGAACTCAAAGAAACATTAACTAAAATCAAGCTCAGATGACAAGTAACATCTTACAATCATAAATTTCCTTTGGTAGATTACAAACCAATCTATACATATAATAAGACAGTAAAAATATTTTGTCTGTACATTTAGTATTTTTGACTGAAATGGATAGAGGGGCACTTCAATAGATTATTAGAAATCAAAAAAATTTTTTTGGTTTTTTTTGTCTGTCTGTCTGTCTGTATGTTTGTTCACGTTTATCTCCGAAAGTACTGAACCGATTTGCTTGAAACTTTCACTATTTGCTTTGTTTTAACTCAGAATAATATCTAAACTTTGTTTCATCAAAATCGGTTCATTAAAAAAAAGTTATCGTCATTTTAATGAACTCAAGGCATGATAATATTGCGAATTATAATGTACACCATTCTTACATAAGTTACATGGGAAATTTAAAATCTAAAGACAATTCATCATCATGATACAATACATACATAAGATAACGTCTTTATCCCCTGCGGGGTAGACAGAGCCACAGGTTATAAGACCCCAAAGGCCACGTTTAGCATGTTCGTGGGCAGTGAGATGGAACAGGGAACCAAAATACGATGAAACGAAACCAGTTTTTATTTAATCGGTAAAATCGTATATTAATATGATTTGTGTATCAATAACATTCAACTCGAAATTTACGCAGACGAAGTCGCGGGCAACAGCTAGTATAAACTAAAATCCAAAAAAATTATCCATGAGGTTAAATTAGTCATGCGCACAACTACATAATAAATAACATTTGGCACTTATTTTTCAAATGCTATAATAAGTAATATGCTATAATAATAATTATATAATTTATGAGGGCATGGGTGAGTGACAGAAAATTAAGAAAAGGATGCCTCTAAATAATATTTAATTTTTAAATGACGAAAACATTCAACAAAGAACAGCCAATAAAATTGGAACATCTTTGTGGTTGTTTCTTTTATCATCCTCTTTTAAATCATAAGCCAATAGTAGTAATTGTTATATTTTTACTAAAGTACCTATAACAATCAATCTGCAAAATAACAGGTGACACTCAGGCCTCCAGAGCGCTCTGACGCACGTACAGTGTTGCATTTACAGCCTTTTTTTTTTTTTTTTCCCTGAGGAAAATGCATTAAATTGCATACCCCGGCTGTGGCGAGCCGGCGGTTCTCCTGTGGGGCTCTCCTCCCCAGAAGGGGGAGGCCTACCCACTAAAAACCTCAGGGATGACCTTCCTCAGGCATGTAGGGAGCCCCCGGGAACATCAAGCAACTTCCAGGAACCCCCAGCCTCCGCTCCCCTGCCTAGAGGGGAGCCCTCCTCGGGAGAGGCTACACCATCTCCCCCGGTCTCCTCCACCGACGACGCCCCCCGGCCACGGAAGGGGCGTGGTCCATCCCGGGTCGCGGAAGCAGTCGCGACTTCCTCGCGCCCGCCGGCGACCCGCGGCGGCGCCGCAGCTGTGCTACACCCACCGATGTCCTGGTGATTTTGGACACCCTTGGCCGCGGCGTGTCCGGTCGTAAGAACGACCGATCGATTTCCCCGCCGCGGCCAGTTTCTCTAACCCCTGAGGTGGTGGACCCCCGTGAAGGGGATCGCGACCTCCCACTCTCCTCCGTCCGGTGCAAGGACCGGACACGTCGTCTCCTGGCGGGATCATCGGCTGCGGCCGAGGCCGCCGCCGGAACTTCCGCCACTTCCGCCTCAGCAGGCACTTCCCCTGCGCCCACCTCCTTCTCCTCGGTTTTTTTATCTTTTAATTTGAGAACATTCATAATGAATCCCACGAGTATGGGGGATGAAATAGTCCACCCGGGCGGTGCCCCCTGCACCCGGGTAACCCTAATACACTGGGGGGTCGGGAGGTACCCCAGGTTGGCGCTAGCTGGTGGACTGTACGCCGCCCACCACCCGAAGGCCCCCTGCTGTCGCGGTCCCCAACAGCAGGGAATTGCGGTTTTTTAACGTGGTTTTCTCCACTCGGCCCGGCCGGTTAAGGCAGGGCCCCTACACACTCCGATCAGCCGCGAGACATGATCCACGACACCGATTGGAGCGCACAGGTTGCCCGACGGGGGTCCGAAGACCTAATCGGCAGCCACACCCGTGGCCGCCGACCCCGCCGCGCCGCGGACCTTGAAGGTCCGCCGTCCCACGCCACCCGAAGGTGGCCACTGCCCCCCAAGGGGGGCCCCACAAGCGGTGCGAGCGCACCAAGGCGCGAACGCACCATCAGTCATGCCGCCGGAAGAACGACAGCCGCTGAGTAACACCATCCCACAACCTGAACAGGTCCAAGGAGCGAGGTCTCTGACCCCCTCTCAGTAAAGAGGGGGGACCTCAGCCCCGCCGCCTGAAGCGGCTGGCCGCATGAAAGCAGCCCGCCGGGTAGCACCCGGCCATCCCACGACCCATGAAGGGTCCAAAGAGCGAGAGCTCCACCCCCTTTTAAGAAAGAGGGGGGACTTCGCCCCTTCCCCGCCGTTTTTGGCCCGCGCCGGCCGAGGCCGGTACCCCCCATATCTGGAGGGCGTTCCCCTATCCACCACCTGGGGACGCGCCTGGTATGGGACGGCAAACCCACGCAGGTGCATTTACAGCCTAATTTAGTTTGCACGCCAGTTGCGGATATACTAAGACGTATTAAATAAGTTTTAGGAGTGGCAACATGCATGTTCGTTAGTTTGGGTCATTGTCGCTTTTTTAGTGTTATTATTAAAGTTGTTGTGGTATTAATCTTCATTACAAAGTCCAAATCTTCTCTAATGCACCAAGACCATAACCAGTCAGCATCCTCGTTGCAACTTTACTAATATCCGTAAACAACTCGTACCTGCATTATAAAATCGGGGTCGTCCTTGAGACTCTGGAGTATAATCTTTCCGAGGTGAAATCTGTCGCTCGGTATCCCGGACTCCGCGACTATCTTCGACGTCCGTTCGTTGAAGTACCATTGCGCGGAGTCGTTCATCCGCCTCGGCAGCTGCATTTTTCTAACAACGGGTTAAAATATGTATTAGTGACTAAAGTAAAATAAAAAATGTCATATTAGATAACCTCACAGACAGTGGGTTTACATTGCATCTCTATTAAAAATGTAAAAAGAGAAGAGTTAATTAAACAGTTATATAAAATTTGGGTACAGGTATCACCGTCTCTGAGTTCCTAACAAAACAACGTCATAGAGTCTTTATAGCTGCTAGGGAGCGGTTTGGCATTTCTAATTGCTGGACTAAATCGGGCCGAATCGTTATTATGGACTATGGTGGCAAACGTCACACCATTGAATCCGTGGGTGACATTGAAAAAATAAAGGCTTGCAGTCCTCGTGTGTCACCTGAGGCTTCTGGTTCAGACAAACCTACAACATACGTGGTTGGCAACAAGAAGAAAAGGGCACCATCTGCAAAAAGAAACAAGTAATTAGATTTCTTTGTTATTTTTTCTTTTTATTTTGTACCTACATAATACTTTGAGCTAATAGCTTTTTAATACTCACCATGATTATACCCGTGAATTTCACGTCGTTGTTTTCCCGAAGTATGCATGTATGTATGAATTTTGTGGTTGTAAAAACCAATCGTTAGTCTCTTCTCCTTACATTCAGTATTTTGTTTGTTTTACATGCCTTGTTTTAGTGGTAGGTAAGCCTTACATGACCTAAAGTTTTGTATTTTATTTCTTTTTATTATTCTTAACACGGCCTGAGCTAGATATTTTAAATGGTAGGTAGGCGTTAAATATAATGTTGTTTTTGTTTTTTATTGTAATATTCTTCTTTATATGTGTCATCGTTGCCAACAACAATTCTGCCATACAAGTGTCTTAACAAAGCATGTGTTTTTCATTTAAGGATTTCATACTTGTCTTTGTGTATTTATGCTTATTGTTAGTTTTTTTATTTGTTTGTTTTTAGTTATAGTTTTTTTTATATTATTGTTTATTTTTTATTTGTTAATAGTATTTTGTTATTAGTATAAGACTATGGATATCTCTATTAACGATAGTGATCTCTTCCATTCCTGTTCATCCACTCCGTCATCCAACTCTAGCTTTTGCAGCCTCGACAAGGCTCTCGGTGAGAATTTACAGGATTCGTTCAGCACTGTTGCGGGGAACTTTAATGTCATACATTTCAATGCACAAAGCATTCCTTCTCACTATCCTGATATGCTCGATTCTTTTGATAATAAGAATATACATGCTATTCTTATATCAGAAACTTTCTTAAATCCCCGGTTACCTTCAATTTCTTTCTCTCTCCCTGGCTTTAAGTTAATTCGTAAAGACCGGGTAAGTTCTTCGCATGGGGGGTGGCTATATATCTCCGTGCAGATATTTCGTACTCTATTGTTAGTCATTCCGCTCAGCCACCACCACCTAACACTGCTGGACACCTTTTTCTAGATATTACGATGTCTCACACTCACATCCTTCTAGGTGTCTATTATAGTCCATCCATGAGAGTAAACTACTTTACTTCGTTAGAACAACTTCTAGAAACCTTTACTCCCACTTTTAAATATACTATTCTCATGGGTGACTTTAATACATGCTTGGTTAAAAATGATTGCCGGTCTAAAAAATTAGTATCATTAATAAATTCTTACAATCTTCACATACTACCTCTCCAAGAAACTCATCATTTCCCTAATTGCTCCCCTTCTCTCCTTGACCTAATGGTAGTTTCTTCTCCAGACATGGTAAGTAAGCATGGTCAATTTTCTGCTGAGGCCTTCTCATACCACGACCTAGTTTTTCTTTCGTATCGTGTTCGTCCCCCCAAAGTTAAACCACGTATTTTGCTACGTCGTAGCTTTGCCAACATGGATTTGGAAAAACTCCGGGAGGACGCTGCTGGCATTGACTGGTCAGATGTGTTGAATTGTGATACTGTCGATAAACAAGTCCAGGTATTCAGTGATCGCTCAAAAGTACTTTATGACTCTCATGCTCCTCTTAGGCCTATCAAAGTCAAACATCTCCCTGCACCTTGGCTAACTCCTGATATTCGCGTGCTAATGACTAAGAGAAACAGAGAAAAATCCAGATACAAGCGCAATCCAACACCTGAAAATCAGATTAGATTTAATACTGCAAGAAATCGATGCAATAGAGTGATAAGAGACGCACAAAGACGCCATATTTATAACTCTATAGATAGTGAAAATCCAGCAAAAGTTTGGAAATTTCTTAAATCATTAGGTATTGGCAAATCTCAGGTACGTAGCAATCACTTCAAGCTTGATATAAATCTTCTTAATTCACATTTTACGTCATTATCGCCCTTTAGTGGTGATCTTAAAACTGAAACTTTAAATTATCTTTCCTCGTTGCCGTTACGTAATTACACTCCGTTAAGCTTCGAGGCAGTTACAGATAGTGATGTCAGGAAAATAATAACTTCAATAACTTCTGATGCCATGGGCAGTGACTGCATTAGTCGTAATATGATCCTTCCTATTTTAGATATTGTCAATCCTATCATCACCCATATTCTCAATACCTCCATCACATCTGGAATATTTCCCTCAGTTTGGAAGGATGCATTTGTTATTCTTCTTCCAAAAAAAGTAAATCCTAGTAACTTTTGTGATTTCCGGCCTATTTCCATCCTCCCATTCCTTTCCAAAGTTCTAGAAAGCTCGTCTATCATAAACTTATCAGATTCCTCAACATTAATAACCTCCTAAATCCTTTGCAATCCGGCTTCCGCGTGGGTTATAGTACGACTACTGCTTTGACTAAAATTACCCACGATATTCACCGGGGTATGGAAAACCGCCAACTTACGTTGCTTACACTATTGGATTTCAGCATTGCATTTAATTCGGTGGATTTTGATGTGCTTACTGGTGTCCTACGTTCTCTTGGCATATCTCCTATCGTAATTGCTTGGTTTCATAGTTACCTGTCGGGCCGTTGGCAGCGAATACACATTGATGACTCTTTGTCTGATTGTTGTAATATCAATGCTGGTGACCCGCAGGGTGGCGTTCTTTCTCTGCTACTTTTTTCAGTATTTATTAATACTATTACACAATCACTTTCATGTCTCTATCACTTGTATGCTGATGACTTGCAGATTTACACACAAGCTCCACTGTCTGATCTTTCGCAAGCTATAACGGTAACTAATAGGGACTTCAATATAATCGACAGATGGAGTAAGTCTTACGGGGTTACTATCAACCCTAGCAAAACACAAACCATTATCATCGGCAGTTCCTATTTTGTTTCGCGCATTGACTACAGTCTGTTGCCGGCGGTGATTTTTGGGGGAACAGCCATTCCTTTTAGCGAATCGGTGAAAAATTTAGGGATAGTTTTTGATTAGTGCCTATCATGGCGACCGCAAGTTGAGGTGGTTCGCAAGAAGATATTTGCAGCCTATGGTTCGCTAAACAGATTTCGTAACTTCCACCCGACGGCGACTAAGACAGTGTTAGCTCAATCTCTCTTATTGTCCTTAATTGACTACGCTGACGCTGCCTGGGTGGGTCTGTCGGAGGAATCACTTGACAAGCTTGAGCGTCTGCAGAATGTGGCATCAGGTTTGTTTGCAATCTGCGTAAATTTGACTATGTTTCTTACCATCCAAACTTCAATGGCTTCCTATTCGGCAGCGCAGAGATTTGCATATTTTATCTCTTATACGAGCGAATTTTTACTTGACTCTTGATATCCCTTCTTGCAGTAGTGATTTTCTCTCTTACTCTTTTCCCTCTTTTGCCGTTCGACTTTGGAATTCTCTCCCTGAGAGTATTAGGAGAGCGCAAACGTTAGAGTCCTTTAAGAACCAAGTCCGTATCCGTTTCCTGTCCTTAAATTCTTAACGTAATTTTACTTTATTTACTTTCACAATAATTGCACCTATTCCCAAAATTCCTAGTTTGTTTTCGTTTTTCTCTTATCTAAGGTTGCCTGGAAGAGATTGCTTTTAGCAATAAGGCCGCCGTTTGCTCATAATTGTCTTTGTTTGTTTACTTTATTTCTTGTATTTATTTTGTGTGCAATAAAGAGTTTATTATTATTATTATTATTTTAAATAACAGATAAATTAACAATTAGTGTTCAATCAAAAAGAAAAATAATTTATAGATTGATTGAAATATAAAAGTATAGAATATTAGGCTCATATAATATAAATAATCCAGCTCACATACCGACATAGTAATTTAACATCGCCGGATAATTTTTAACGCAAATTTCCAATCTATGTTATCATTGTTTATTACACTTCTGGGAGTAATAACCACCCTGCATCACATGTCTATACTATCTGTACTTACTTTGAAATATATAGCCTTATAGATTATTTTATTTACTGCGCAATAAGTAAAACTGTCACAGTTCACCTTAACTGTGAAATAAGTCAAATTAGCGAACCGCACACTTCCCAACCAATGAAGGAAATAGCGCAAAGATATCCAAAGCCGCATATAAATCTAATATGTTGAGTAAGGCCATGGTTACAACGCAGGCCGAGCGTCGGTTGTTTTTAAAAGTTATTTATCTATATAGCGCTCTGACTCACGTACAGTGTTGCATTTACAGCCTAATTTAGTTTGCACGCCAGTTGCGGATATACTTATCTATATTAATTGTGACTATCTGAGAAGAATTTATTTTTTGATTCAAATGAAAAGCTTGTTTGATCCCGGCTCTAAACCTTTTGGCTCTATTAAATAGGAGAAAATTCTTTCTCGATTTAAAAAACCCAAGTGGTCAGAATATAGGAACACAAGGAGATTAATGGGCAGTTAAAGGTGCCGAGTCACTTCGTGTGAACTTAATTAGAAAAAGGTATTAACTGAGATACAGGAGTCTCCTAAACAACCATACCCAAACCAGGATGATGAGCACGAACGTAAAGAATTTGTAGGGAGTCAAGAAATGTACAAGGCAGTGTTGTATGCAGGTTCCGCGCGTATCTACCGCTGTTTCGCCCCGTAAAACTTTGATGGTTGATAGGAGGTTGGAGGCTCACTTCTGTTACAAAATCAAAGATCGTCAATCTATATTCATATGAACGTAACCTTAGTGTACATGCCGAATACATCCGTAATAAAATATTCACAAAGTACATAAAAATATCTATGAACGTTGTGAATATTTTACTAAAATCGGAAATAGCCAAACTGACATGAAGATTATACAAAAAGTTCAAAATAATGTTTATCCATTTTTTATGTTCAACTTTCAGTGACTATATACTTATAGCTTAGCTCTGTGTGCCATTATATAGCTTAGCTCTGTTCAGCACACCTAGTTTATTGTCGGCTACTTAAACGTGTCATCGAAGGGTCTTCGGAATAGGCGTCACTGGAGATGGCGACATCTAGGATTCTAATACTATTTGAGTAGTAGTAGTTAAAGTTGTGTAGAAAAGGGATTCGTGAGTTAACTATTTCAATTGCCAATGAAACTTTGAGACATGTATTTACATAACGTCAAAACTCAAATACAGGTAAATGTTTTTCAATCACTGGAGCTAATGAAAGAAGAAGAAGGCAGAGAATCCCCACAATGGGTGGGAATTACCCCCGTAAGCAAGTGCCGCGGAGATTATAGTGACTCAGTCTGAACTTTGCCTTGGTCTTGTTGACCACGTCGTTTGTAGTAAGCGCTCGTCGGGAGGGCAAAGTGCAGGGACATCATATTGAAAGCAGAGTTTCATAGTCTCATTTATAAATTATCACTGTCAGCAATTTATTATATTGTACTATAAATAATCTTAAAAAAATACTGAATACAAAAACCAAACTAGTGTCTAAGGATGACTATAGGCATATTTTTATTCATCTGTCTGTACTACTTGACTACATTGGATACAGACTTTCGCCATTTCAATTGTACGTTAATTGCAATTTTTAATCGGTTCTTTAGTAATTGAACGAGTTTGCTTAAGATTATCGGTACTAAGACCGGTAATCACTTACCATCAAATGATCCGTCCGTTACTTTACACACCTATCTTTCGCACCCTTGGTATGCAATTACTTTATTATAATTTTGTTAATATATAATCTGTGTCAACACTTTAGATAATCTGTCTGTCTATGATTTACTCTCTGCGTGGGAGACATCTTCCATAAAAGAACTAGAATGTGATTCTCCAATTGTTGTAATTGATTCATTAATTAATAAACAGTGTAAAAGTGTTAATAAATAGTTTCATTACAATAATAACTGCGCCTAAAATAAAACCTATCAAATTTTACTAGCCTTACAAATTTCATACAAAGTTAAACACATAAATATCATAAATAAATTTAACTGCAATATGTAGCAAATTTTCTAAGTTGAAAATGTCATCGTGTATTTAAACCGGTTCTACGCGGCGATGCGATCTATTATTCACGACATAATGAGGGAGTGAGCTTCTTTGTCTTGAAATTACAGGTTATTTCCGTGAAGGGCATGCTAACGTTCCTAAGTTAATCATTAGGTACTACAGACCCCACGTAATAGGATAAAACATTTACTATTTCGTTTCATTTGCATTTTTATTGATTAACAATAGATGTGCGGATACCACAGGCTGTATTCTTCTTTTTTTTTGTGAACTTACACTGATAGTCACTGACGGACCTTGAGATGTGAATTATTGCAAGTAATAGGCGAACATACCGTGGGAGAGCCATGCTTCGGCACGAATTGGGCCGGCTCGACCGGAGTGATACCACGGCTTCACAGAAAACCGGCGTAAAATAGCGTTTGCGCTGTGTTTCGCCGAGTGAGTGAGGGTACCGGAGGCCCAACCCCCCTTATTCCCGTTTATTCCCCTTATTCCTCTTATTCCCTTTTAAAAGGCTGGCAACGCATCTGTGACTCCACTGGTGTTGCGGGTGTCCATGGGCAACGGTTATTGCTTACCACCAGGTGATCCGTTTGCTCGTTTGCTGCCCTATCCTATAAAAAAAAAAAACAATTCCAATAGATTTCTATCGATCATCACCTCTAGGTGTCATTTTGACCCAGTCACCAGCCCGTTCGAACCGAAAAGGAACCGCTGCAATATAGGCGCATTGCTATTGTGTGTAGCAGAGGTTGTGGAGAAAATACCCGGTACGAGTCTGTATTAGATATAATATGTAGGCCGTGTATTCGCACACTTATTCAACGAGCGCAGTGTGTGACTAATGCGTGTAATGTTAGAGATTATGCTACAAAGCGCGACGAGTCCTTTCGTGTGCAGTGCTTATTAACCCAGACGCTATTTGTGATAGTATAGTTAATCGCTTGGCCAGTTAGCGAGTTAAGATTATTAACAAAACTAGCGAAGTAGCATAGTATAGTATAGATATAACATATCTTTGATATGGACTTCTATAGAGATGAGAATATTCTAATAGATGACCTTTTAGCGCTAGTACTACGTTGCACCCGTAATTCAGCGCAGGAAGGTTTTTCACTAGTTAAAATCCATTTTTTTTTATTATTCGATTGAAATCGTTATGAACTACGTTAATTTTTGTATGAAAGCCTTTGTACTGCGTCACCAGTGAAAACTTTTCGTGTCTGCTGTCACCTATGGCACAGCCAACTACAAACAGCACCGGAAGATTAATTATGTAACTAAGCAACCAGTCACGATCGCGTCGGTATCCAGTTGCACATCAACCATTGCTTGTTTTCTTCTCATACAAAATAAGTAAATTGCAAGCAAACATACGATAATTTTTGCTCAAATATGAAATCACACAATAGCGACGCGATCGCGACTGGTTATTGAATTATAAAATAAGCCTACCGCAATATGTATATTTGTTGCTATCAAGCTAAAATTGAAACTAATAGTGAAGATATATAAGATAATAGTCACATTGAATATCTTAGTGAAATAGCAATGTAATTGCACTATCTGGCAGTTACAAATTTGATAGCAATAGTTATGTACATAATTAGCCTACCGATCCATGTCATACTTCTCCGTCATATAAAATTGTAAATTATTAATAACTTCGTGTTAAATACGACGTAGTTAGTTCCACTGCCATATCTTACTGTTTGTCGTATGTACCTTGAACTATTGAGCGTTAGTGTGGCTGTGGTCTCGATCAATAGAAGCCGAAGTAGTCCCATAATAATAGAAGCTTACTTAGTAGCCTGTACCGAAGAATAAAAAAAATAAATAAATATTTGTTACACTTACACCAATTAGCCTAGCCCAAAGTAAGCTCTGTAAAGCTTATATATATATATATATTGAAATATATTGAAATATATTGAAATATATATCAACAACCATGACTAAGGTACAAATGCTGGCATTCATCACACAAACATCTGCCCCCACCGGGATTCGAACCGGGGACCTCAGAGATGGCGACACCTTGAAACCGGTGTACTATCCACTCGACTATGGAGGTCTATGGAGGATGAATAATAACAGAATGAACACAGTCATTTAACCCACGGCTTCGCCACTGTTATACCCGGTTTTCCAAAAGGAAATAGTACATTATGATACTAGTGTGCAAAGTTGTTCAGTGCATACGAGGCGGTATTGGTCGCGCGAGCCGTAAGGTGAGCGCGACAATTTAGCCGAGGATGCAATTAACAATGCTCACGTGTTTCATACGACGTTTTTCAACACAAGTTCAGGAAAAAAGCTAATAAAATGCAAATTTTTATTTATCAATGAAGAAAAGTTATAAAAGCGCAATAATGTTCTTGAACGGCAACAACCAACTTTCATTTTTACCGCGCAATCGCGCATGCGTGCGCCGCTCAGCGTAATGGCGGCATCGGCACGAGTCAAATTATCATTCAGCCAAAATTTTATAAATTCAAGAAAACAGCATATGATAATATAATGTATTTAAATAAAATTATTGTGAATCTTTGATTACTATTGCACCTCAATGCAAGTTTGTTGAATGTAAATTTAGCTATTAACTATTTATTAAACATTAGAATACATTTGTTCGAGAAAAGAAAGTGCTACCAGACTAAATTAAGAATGCATTGTACGTATATAAAAACGTCTTGTAACAGGGCACAACCGAATTTTATCGGGTTATAAATATTACACACTAGTGCGTAATGAAATTGCGCACTAGTGTGCAATATCCTAGTTTTTGAGATTAAAAACACGCATGAAACAGCCCCGTTATGAGAACGTGTGTTAAGATAAGATGAGATCATTTATTTCGCTAGAATGTGGTAGGTACATCAGGTCTTACGGGAAGGAGGAGGTCACCTACCGATTGACTCAGATACTCACCGGGCACGGCTGCTTCGGTGAGTATCTGTGTCGAATAGGACGGGAGGGATCGACACATTGTCACCACTGCGCATCCGACCTCGACTCGGCCCAGCACACGCTGGCGGAGTGCCCCGCGTGGGCCTCCGAGCGCCGAGTCTTGGTCGCAGAGATCGGGCGAGATCTTCGCCGGCATTGATTGCGGCAATGCTGGCGGACGAGGGAGGTTGGAGGGCTGTGGCCTCCTTCTGTGAAGCAGTAATGCTCCAGAAGGAGGCCGCCGAGCGGGGTCGGGAGATGGCCGATCCCGCTCGAAGGAGGCGGCGCCGGGCTCGGTAGCACAGCTGCGGTGCCGCCGGCGGGCGCGAGGAAGTCGCGACCGCTACGGCGACCCGGGATGGACCACGCCCCTTCCGTGGCCGGGGGGCGTCGTCGGTGGAGGGGACCGGGGAGGTGGTAGCTTCCCCCGAGAAGGGCTCCCCTCTAGAGAGGGGAGCGGAGGCTGGGGGTTCCCGGAAGTGGCCTTTGTGTTCCGGGGGCTCCCTACATGCCTGAGGAAGGCCATCCCTGAGTTTTTAGTGGGTAGGCCTCCCCCTTCTGGGGAGGAGAGCCCCACATAACCCCGGCTCGCCACAGCCGGGGTATGCAATTTAATGCATTTTCCTCAGGGGAACAAAAAAAAAAAAAAAAAAAAAAAAGGTAGGGTCAGCTGGTACTCAGTGGATCACTTTTTTTCCGAAGGCTGTAACTCAGCCATCAGCAGTGTCAGGATATACCAATGCTGACCAATGTAGGGTGAATATATTGTAGTTTCATAAATACGATTCGTTTTGTCGTTATTTTTAATAGAAAAATTTATCAGAGATTTTTTAAAAACACAGAAATGAGCCACTGTGTACCAGGGGGTCGAAACAGTGGCTCGGGTGTAAATACACAGTGAAGGGTAGTACACATTGGATCATGGTCATAAATTTATTCGGTTTTGTCAAAAAATTAAACAAATTCATTCATATTTAATCAGTCTTTTATTTTTGTACGCATAATAGTTCTTTTCTTATAACAGCGAACTGGTTATACCTACACATTATCAAAGAAAAACAAGAATATATGTGCGTAACATATTTCTAACAAAACTAAAAAGAAATAAACAATCAATAATAAAAAAAAAACATAACAGTCTTAGTGCTTTTAAAATTGAATCAAATATGTATCTCTCTACCCTCATAGAAAAGATTAATAACACAAATGTCATTACTAAATTGACACATAATAGTAAAATCTTTAAACAAAGTAACAGTTTTAATAAGAAAAAGTTACAACTGTCATAAAACAACAATATAAAAAAAACTTATCAAACCATACCTACTTAATTGGTAATCAAATCACATATTTAAATGCACATTAATTTGTGACTAGTAATTGAAATAAAAATAATCAAAAACCAACTTAGTTCAAAAAATTGGCAAAATAAAAAAAATAATCAAAAACTTAATAGAAACATTGTTAGAGCATATTCAGTTGCGACAAATCAATAGAGAAACTGTAATAATTCTGCTGGCGTGTAGTACTACCGGAAAAAGTGGGTTTAGGCAGTATAAATTTCACATCATCATCTTTTACATTTGACAAATCTGGAATAGCAGGCAAATGGTATCTATTACAAGCTTTCTTCCTGAGAAAACTAATATAGTATTCTAGATTTTCATTTCTTTCTTCAATAACTTTACCAATATAAAAAAGCTTTTTCTTCTTTGTCGTAAATTGAACTAAAACATATTCTCCTTCCTTGGGAAGTCGCGGCAGAGGCTTATCAATATCTTGTTCAGTCAACATTTTGTATGTATTTTCGTTTTCTTCTTCTATCCAGTCTTGATCTTCATCAGATTCTTGATAAACAACATTATCATCCAGCTCTTCTTCAGATTCGCTTTGTATCGGTTTCTTGACAAATTTTCTTCTTTTCTTTTTCTGTTTTTCTTCATCCGAATCATCCTGCATTACTTTTCTGACACCTTTTTTTGGTTTAGCTTCCTTCATCTTAGTTTTTGCCGATGCTTTGACAAGTTCGATTTCGTTTTTTTCTGGCGTATCGGTGGCGATCATACTGCGACCTAATTTTCTTGGCTTTCGATTTGATTTTCTTGGTCCAGCTTTTATTTGAGATCTGAATTCAAATGGAGAAATAACCGTTTTGGATTTCTTATTTTCAATAGCCTGTAACGGTCTCTCAGTCGTAGAATCGTCTTTTGGCAGAGCTGATATAGATAACGCTGCGTTTATAGAAGTAATTTCAGCAACAATGGTTGGCTTTTGTTTTTTCGATATTTCTGAGTTTTCATTTGAATCTGCCACACATGGTATGGAGGAATCATTATTCAAGGACAAACTCTGCGTAACAGAAGGCAAAATATTGCTGGCCACTTCAGATAATCTTTTTAATGCCATTGCAAATAATTTCACAGGTTGGTGCAAAGTACTGTTAGATTGGGTTCCCTGTATACCTTCTTCGACTTCATCTTGGTCATCATTTATACAGTAAGGTCCAGCAGAAACCATTTCAACGTCATCATCACGGGTTGTTTCTGTTTCTTCACTAGCAGCAATCAAAGCAACGTTATCATCACGAGTTGTTTCTTGTTCCTGGCCAGCATTGTATGATCTGTCAGTGACTAAACTTGGCATAAAGTCTTCGTCACTGAACAAGTGGCGGTCGAAGGGGAAAATACCACATTTTTTGAATGCGCTTACAATGTTCGTAGGCGTCATTGACCTTAGAAATGCTGTTCCAACTAATTCACCAACGTCGTATATGGAAACTGGCCTGCCTGGGTTTCTCAGTAGCCATGAATCAATCGCCGCATTGTAATAGGTCTTGAAGGGTCCAAAAACACCAACGTCGAGAGGCTGTAGCTTGGCTGATGTGTGGGGGTGGAGAGTCAACACATGAACACCAGAAGCTTTAGCTAAGTTCAATGCAGCTAATGATAAATGTGATTCATGATTATCCAATATTAAAATTGATGGATTTTCAGGCGATGAATTTGTATATTTTATGAAGTGTTTGATAGCTTCTGGAAATATATCAGCATTCATCCAACCACTAGGTGCAGCAAGACCTAAAGTGCCAGCGGGTGTATTCTTAGTCATGAAATTTTTGAAGTTCTTACGGGGAAATACCATTACAGGTGGCAAAGCGAATCCACCTGCACTAATAATACAACATGTTGTCACTAATGTACCTCGCTCGCCGCTAGTCACCTTACCAACAGTACGTTTGCCTTTTGTTGCAATAACACGTTGTGGTTTTTGTACTGTAGTGGTTGAGGTTTCATCTAAATTAAAAATTCGCATGCCATCTTTGAAGCCAGGGTGTCTTTGCATTAATTCTTCTAAGTTTTTGTAAAATGTTTCTACGTTATGCCTGTTGAAAGCCGTGGCTCTGGCTAGACTGCATGGTTCGGGTCTGCGTAAACTCAAATCACTATGTCTTCGCCTAAAACTTCTTAACCACTCTTTACCCGCTATTCGATTAGCTTTCCAGCTTTCAGGCATCTTTAAGTTATTAACTTCCGCCATTTGAAAGGCGACTTTTCGGCATTCCTTTTCTGATAGCCCATAAAATAATGATGAACAGTATTTAAAATATTTTTTCAGCTCTTTCTCTTGTTCATCATGAAAAACTTTGTTCACCTCATAATTCGGAACTAACCTCATTGTATTGATGTCGCTGCCACTTTTTGATTTGTGATAATAGCGTCGTAAAGTGGTAAAAGCAATGCCAAATAACTTCGACGCCTTTCTACAACTCATCCCGGATTGCATGTGTTCTAGAGCTTCCTTCATCATGGCTTCAGTATGGGTCCCGATAGACCGCGGCTTATCCGGGCGAGGCATTCTATAAGAAATAAATCTATGTTAGTTACGATATTGTGATCTTCTTCAGCCTTTAAAGAAATAGTTAAATAATTACAAAACCATTAGCTGACCTGGCTTTGCCGTAGAATATTAGGAAATTTCTAGAAAAGTCTATTAAATATAAGGGTTAGTGATAGAGGGGTGAAAATGTAGGGTTTGTATACATTTTACAATGCAACATTATAAAAAAATGGCCCAAAAAGTAAAATGCTATTGGTGGACAACCCTTATCACTTAGGGGTATGAAAAAAAGATAGTAGCCGATTTCAAGACCTATTGAATATGCATAAAAATGAGATCCTAATTCAAGTCGAATCGTTTGGGAGGAGTATAGTAACTAACACTGTGACACGAGAATTTTATATAAAAGAATGTCAAAGTACACAGTGGTTCATGATCCACTGTGCACCTTTCGAAATTGAGCCACCGTAGACGCTTACGCCATTTTGAATTTAAAACGGCCCTAAGAAAAATATAACCTACAAACAACACGGACATGTGCATCCATTTAATCTTCATTAGACATAGAATCTACAGAAAATAACAGCTACCCATAATAACACATTAATAAAAAGTTGGAACACAATATTTCTTACCTTGAAAATGACTTTTTTCCTATCAAAAACTACAAAATCCACTAGCACAGAAATTTCGCACAATTTTCGCCAGCCAACTGGTATGAACTTGTACACACGTCAACCGCCTTCGAAGAGTGAATATAGCGGATAGATATCTCTGCCCCTTTTTCAATTACTGTTGCTGAGCCACTGTTTCTGGTATAGCCACTGTATGACAAGTGACCCTACATCAGGTCTTAAAGTAAGTAATAAACACTTTATAATATCCGGCACATTCACCAGACGCTGGCATGCAAAATTTTGTACAAACCATGTTATTATGCTTAACTAAGCCTATTTGCGTTTTAATAAATTCAATGTTTAGTCTCTATTACACATGAGTCAAAACTTAAATTAATTCATGCACCATGCGGTCTCATTTTTTTTTATACATTTTTATATAATTTTAATAATAGATTGCAAATATTAAATTTAATATACAATTATACATTTTAATATTTAATATCTACACAAATCATCATATTTTAATATTTAATTAATTACTATATATTTTTTATGACATTAATATTTATTTGTCATTGGATTCTAAGAATTCATTGACAGTGTTCTCAATGAGCCAATTCTTTAGTGATAATTTAAATCGACTATGAGGCAAAGACCCTATATTCGCAGGCAATTTGTTATACAGTTTTATGGCCATTGCGTATGAGTTTCGAGATCGAAGCGTAGTTCTCATCATTGGCAAAATTAACTTATTTGGGAAACGACATGAAGCGCGTATTCCTTCACCAAAAAAAAAATGTTGAAAAATATTTTTTTGCGCGTTGATAATTATTTTGTTCCCCGGATGTCTAAACTATCTCCATACTAAATTGCATCTATCCCGTCGATCTATTTTCATCAGATTTTCCCGCTGTACAAAAATATTTTCCGGTGGTGAAAATTTCATGTTCCGGGTGTAAAACTTTCCCTTTAATAACATTCTTCATTAACATTAAAATCGAATGCCGAATTTTTGAGCATATTCAAACAAAATCTCTCGTCCTTTATTTTACCCCTTTAAGGTAAAATGTTAAATGTCATATTTATATCTAATCCATAGCCTCAAAAATTTACGTACGTACTTTTCAAACAAACTTTCATCCCCTATTTCTATCCCTTACAGCAACTTTTTTCGCAATAAAAAGTAGCCAATCTCCTTTCTCAAACTCTTAGACTGTCTCTATATGAAAATTCAATTAATTCACAGTTTAGGTGTGAAATCGCATGAAACGGACAGACAGTCACTTTCTCGTCGGTGACATTCCACTGTAAATTTGTTGGTTCATGCTTAGGCATCTATTCTAACGTAAAACATCTCAGTCGACATTAAACTAACTTAAAGGTAAGAAAATTTCTTATGAAAACTTATTAAGTAAGAAATTCCATCCAATCATTCCAAAGAAAGTATGAATTGTTATTTTCACAACTAATCAAAAATTGCACTGTAGAGTAATGTTAAATTAGTTTTTTCTAAATTTATGAACTATATAAATTAGAACGTTATTAAGTAGTATGTACAAAGTCTATTCAAAGTGTTGATATAATGTACATTTTATAAGCAACACTTGAACGCATCATTTATCTTTGCTTAGCATTGATAAACAATCTGTCGCTGTCACTTTCTCTGGTGCTTTTGATTCAGAATGATGTTCCCTAATGAGTACAAAATAAAATTATAACAATATGTGTTTGAAAAAATGGTGATTCTTTATTAATGTAAACTCCATTTAATTTATATTACACATATTAATATGTTAACATTTTATGATTCAAAGAGGAAGTTTTATCTGTCGAAATTACAAACTGCATACAAATATATAATATTTATTTGAATCAAATACAGTAAAATTAAGAAACTCTAAAAATTACATAACTAACAATTCCTGTATATACTATGAACACATTTTAGAAATTAACTTTTAGTGAGAAAAAATTCACTTTCCTGTCAAATTTTTATTACAGTACTATAATTAGACAAATTTACTGCTCCGTCAAGTGTCTTCTTTTGAAGATTCTGTAAGGAAAACATTATAAATTAAAAGACATTTTATTTTTAATCAGTAGTGGCAACTTCAAATTAGGATTTATCAAGAAATCTATTTTAATAGATTAATCATCAACAGATGTCTTACATAAGATTTTTTGCTTTACTATTTTTCAAATAATTACCGTAATTCGTGTTAGCGTTTAGAACGGAGTCGGTTATTTTCTTAATATATAAGAATTCGATGACAAGGCATATTCGAAGACAAATTTCGATCACCCTAACGCAGCGGACGGCAAACAATGGAACCAAATGGGGTAAAAATGATATTTTTGAGGGTAAAAATGAAACTTTTGTAAGTAAAAAGTATACATTTTTAATTTGCTATTTTATCAACCTGTTAGTATTTTTTTCAACTTAAACAATTTTTGTTCTCGCGTTATATCTTTGTGTATTAAAGCACAGCCATTATTATTATAATTTGTTACAGTACCCCAAATTATCAACCCTCAATTGTACCCCAATGGGTTTCAATCTTTTATATATATTGGTTATATTACTATTATTACCGTTATGTATTACTAGGTATTACATTAATAAATTGAATAAATGATATTTAAATTCTTATTTTTTATTTCAAAATTGTCATTATAGCCCCTATAATATGAAAGATAGTAAAAAGGGACGATTTCGTTTTTTTTTTCTCTTCGCCATGAGGTAATATCAACTTACACAAAAATATTTTAGGATAATGATTAAAAAGGTCCCCGACCGCTGCCCTGACGTAACTACTTAAGGTATGCACTTGTCCCACAGATAGGGCAGAAGAAATTTAATGATAATGATTTGTGTTTAAAATGTTAATTAAGAGGTATAGGTAAAATGTGTTAGAAAACTAATTAAGTTACCTTTTTAAATATATTCGCCATCAAAAGATTTGTTCTTTTTATGTTCTCCTTCCGAGCTTTTTCTTTTTTCTGTACCACTTCAGGTAGAGATTTATATATTTTCTCAGAATGTTTTTTCATCTCACGTTCACTTATGAATTTTGGGGCAACTGTGGAGAAAAGAAAATATTTCTTTTATTTTTCTTAATATTTTTGAATATGTTTCATTTTACTGAATCATCACATGACCATAAGTTATAATAGAATACAATGATGTCTTTCATAATATTACCGTGCCAAATAATAACGTATAGACCCCCTACTAGATAACATTAATAATGGACATTTCATTTTGTTATTGTACTAAAAGGACATGGACAAAAAGTGGGCCTCAATCATGTGCAGAGACGTAAGATATATCAATCGATAGGTAATTTTATGTTCAACAATTTATGATTTATTATATTTTTAAATCCCCCGTATTTTTGTAAATGATGTTTGAAAGTACAGTAAAATTAAGTTTTTTCTTTCCATTTTAGATCATCTTTAGACTAAATAATATCACAGTAGTATTTCTTAAATTCACGTGTTACCAAATGACATAGAGATTTATTTTATATAGGTATATTATACACACAAAAATATTAATAGGTAACTTTTATTTCTCTAACTTGAATAATCTATATACATATATATAAAAATAAATTGTTATTCGTTCGTCTCACTAAAACTCTAGAACGGCTAGACGGATTTGGCTAATTTTGGTCTTCAATTGTTTGTGGAAGTCCAGAGAAGCTTCAAAAGGTAAATAAATATGAAAATACTAGGAATTAAATAAAAACAAGTCTTTCATTTATCGATTGAGGTAGTACGCAGTCTGCCGGGTCAGCTAGTTTTGAATAAAGAGCACTTTGATATTAACAATGTCGTTCACTGGTAAATAAATACATTAATGTGTGTAATAACAATGTTTTCACTAAGAACTTACGATTTTTCCGTCGTAGTTCAATGCCGAGGTCTTTCGCCAGCCGGTGAATTTCAGTTTCGCTAAGGGAAGTCAGCGCCGGCTGTCCGGCCAGTTGCATCGACAGCAATTGTCGCTTCGCGGCATCGTGGATTGCTCTGGAAGAACAGATTATTATACTATGAATAGGATAGACGACTACACCTGATTATGGCCGTTTTTATACTATAATTATCTGATTTGAGCAATTTATATCTCATGAAAGTATGTCAATATAGAAATTTCAGTTTAATTATTAATTTATATTGTTTTTAGATTTCTAAAAAATGAGCAATTATTATTTCCGTAATTCTAATGAAACGAACACATTTCTAACATTCTCACATTAAATGTAACATTTTTTTTTATATTGAAAGTATACCTATAAACGTAGAAATAATAATGTTATTTTAAAATTTGTTTATTCGCTCATACAAATTAGGCGAGTTTACTTAGTTGTGACGTCACGATTGCAGTGTTTTTAGTATGGAGCGTTTTTGAGCGACCCGCGACAGCGCCGCAAACATGTCGATGTATCTTCAAAAGTAATAAGGTGCAGGTGTACTGCTGGTTCTACAATATTTATCACTTACAAGAGTACTCTTATTATATATAGAATTTAAAAAATTGTCGTCTACCCAATTGTATACGTCATGATAACCGTATCATGGTTCTTCGTCGATCCGTCCTTACAAATCAATATATGAAAGGCTATATAAATTAATCGCTCGTCTTTAATGAGCAGACTGCTTGTTTCTATCAAGGTACAATCGAGTAAGGAGGGCGAAACGAAAGTTGTGACGTAGTTTCTGTGTATTCATCGAAACAGGATTAGAAGAGATTTTTTATGGCAAAGTCACAGTACCCGGTAATTTCACTACCTATCTTACCCTTCACACCGGAACATAGCAACGCGAATACAGTTACTTTGTGGTAGAAAGAGGTAAGCGAGAAGGCATTTCATTAATAAAACTGTCATACGATGTATGTATCCTGGAAAACAGATTAATATCGATAACAATATTAGGCGATGCAACGAGTTTCGTATTATCCAAAGGATGTCATAGAGAAATTAAAAACATTTCTGTGAAAAAATTTGGATGATTTTCAACTTTAAATGATGCTGTGAAATGCACCATTGTTGAACCCGGGACCTGAAATATGGCGATCCTCAAAATTCGGCCAAGGAAGTCGTCAATACATATTTGTATTGACGACTTCCTTCAATCATGCACAGATAAATACTATTGTATTTATCTGTGCATGATCGGCCTTTAATGATTGAAATGTATAAAACTTGGTAATAACTTGTTAATAGGCTATATGGATGTAAAGTTTCCCGCCAAGTACATTAATTGCATAATAACAATCAAAACAATGAGTCACTTAAAGTTATATAGAATCCTCAACAAAGTGCAACTGAAATAAAACTCACCAATTCTTGTTAATTCACCACGAACACAACGAACGCACGGATTACAATATCTGTTGCAAATTATTGGCATACCTATAACATGAATTTACTATGAGAAACTAGACATACAAAGGATCCAACTCGGCTGGACATTGTGCAGGGACTCAAGCGACAAACTCTCGATCTATTGCAGTGTTACCGAAACCTAACCTAAAGCCATTTAGAATGATCACCCGATTGCAATAGAGAAAGTTAGGTTAGATTCTTTTTTGGTAATCGAATTAAAAAGTATGAAATCCACAGATAAACCGGCAGCGTCGACATAGGCCCAAGAATTGCGAACTGAACATTGCACGGACTGACGACCATTACGGCGGAAAGGTCTAACTGTATGCCTTCCACAAGATAAGCCGATGATTTGCTTAAAATAGCAGAAAGATGTTGTATGCTAGCAGCGCAGGACCGATCGACGTGGGATCCTAGATGATCCCGACCGACGTGGAATACTGGGTCAGCAGTGGGCGTCTATCGGCTAAAATGTGACACCAGGTATCTATCTACTTTGTAGCGGCCTGGCGTGCGTAGCTCGAACTACGGATCTGCGCGCGCCAGCGGCCGTCGGTGCCGTACTCCTACATCGAAAGCTTTGCTGAATGCTGCCGGACGAGGGAGGTTGGAGGCTGTAGCCTTCTTCTGTGAAGCAGAGATGCTCCAGAAGAACGCCGCCGAGCGGGTCGGGAGATGGCCGATCTCCCTCGAAGGAGGCGGCGTCGGGCTCGGTAGGACAGCTGCGGCGCCGCCGCGGGTCGCCGGCGCGAGAAAGTCGCGCCCGCGAATACGGCAACTCGGGAGGGACCACGCCCTTTCCGTGGCCGGCGCGGCAGGGGGGCGTCGTCGGTAGAGGGGATCGGGGGAGGTAGTGAAGCCTCCCCCGAGGAGGGCTCCTCTGTATCGGCAGGGGAGCGGAGGCTGGGGGTTCCCAGAAATCGCTTGGTGTTCCCGGGGGCTCCCTACATGCCTGTGGAAGGCCATCCCTGAGGTTTTTAGTGGGTAGGCCTCCCCTTCTGGGGAGGAGAGCCCCACATAACCGCCGGCTCGCCACAGCCGGGGTATGGAATTTAATGCATTTTTCTCAGGGAGATAAAAAAAAGGTATCTATCTACTAACTATATGTCAAAAACATTTAAAACTAATAGTGAGAATATTAAAAAGTTTAATAAAATAAATCTTGGTTAGCAAAAACATTGAATTCTACAAACAGGACAACCTACTCATTCGCTAATATAAAAGAAACAACATACAAATTGAAATGGAACTCTATTAATACTCCTTAGCTACCTCTGTAGAAGTTGTTACGATTTCCCATAGGTGTTATACAACTTGTTGGGTGCACAATAACCATTTTCAAATTAGAAGGAGCACATGGATTCCCGACTCTGAAGTAAAAGAAACTGGTGAGTTTTAATGGATTTGTTGCTATAGGATAGGAAAAACTTCAAAACTGTCCGCATATATCAAAGGGTAATAAAATAAAATTCACTTCATACCTTTGTTCGCTCATATGTTTCAAGCACTGCTGTCTTTTTGAGATCTTTTCTACAAAATCTGGGCGGTTTGTCTCTAAATATTCCCTCACTGAGTAACCACCTTTATTTTTCATATACTCATCATTACTTGATATGTCAGTATCATTAGGCCAATTTCCGGAAGGCTTTGTATTCTTTTCGATGAGACTACCTGACAATTTCTTTTCAATTTTAGCAGTAACTTCTTTAAATGGTAGCTTCTCTATTTGCACGCGTTTATTAGGTATTTTTACGACAATATTTCTAAGTGGCTTGTTTTTAACATCTGTTTCTTCACTAACCACACTGTCAGATGTCTGTATTATAAGATTATATGCAATGCATTTTTTATTGGTTTTATCGGCTGATAATTTTAATCTATTGCACCTGTGACCTCTGCAAGAGCAGTAATGAACTTGCGTACAATGATTACAGTTTACCGAATTACTGCTTGAAACCTCACACTTCTTTGATGTATGACCTTTGCAACGCTTTTGCTGATATCTCTCGCATTCTTTTTTTATCTTATCTAAAACTTTATATGTTGCTGAATCTGTCGACGTGGTAGGGAAATCAGTAGTCATTTGTATTTCAGAAGATTCTGTGAAATTATCATGATTGTTAACTTTTTTCCCTGGCGATTGTGCGGCCCTATCTTCGATTTTACGTGTTATATTTTTAGTTCTTTGGCGAGACAAATTAAAATGTCTGTTTTCTGATTCTGTACTTTTTTTATTTTCCCTACAATCTTCCTCTTTTTGTGAGATGTTTTGAACCCTAATATTTCTTCTGGAAACTTTGGGTTTAGAAATATTATTCAAATCTTTTGCATCTGAATGTGTATTCTTTCCGTTTTTACTACTAATACTCTCGGTATCTAATTTGTTTGAACTACCAGTAAGCTTAATATCTCCATGGTCTGTTGTGTCATCAGTATCCAATAAATAACTAAAAAGAGTCATAATTTCCTTAAAACATTTCTTTCTCTTATTCTTTTCAATGTCTTTCTTATAATAACGTTTAGTGATGTTCTTTATTGAATCAAGTACTAGATCTTTATCATATTCGATATTGGAGTGGCCAGTTCGAGTGTTTAAAGAGCAATCTTTAGAATCACTGTCGATAATATTAGAACTATTAGATGAAATATGAGGAGTTATTAATTTATTAGATTCATCTTTATCTGACTCATGACTTAAAGTTTCTTGGGTTACAGCATCAACTTTATTAATTGCCTCAGTTTGCACAGAGGATACTGAAAAAAATTTACCCGTGTCAGTATTAGATCGCAAAAAACGCTTTGGATCTGGTTTCAATGATCTAGGGTATGTGTATTGTTGGCCATCATTTATTGTTGATACGTTTTGCGTATTAACAATGTCTTTAGTTAATTTATCATTTAAATCTTCACTTAAAGTGTTACTTTGAGGAATCGGAATGGAATCTGCAAAGCTTGGGGCTATATTTCTAGATCTATCACTTTTTGGAGATACTTCACTCTTATGACTGCAGTAGTTGATATTCTTATCCTCTTCAATCGCAAATCGTTCTACTTTATCACAAGTCTTCTTTAATTTAGATTCTTTTATAATTGAAGAAAAAACATCAGTATCTGCTGACTGAGTTCCTTTAGAACATTCTTCCATTAAAGATGTTGTTTTTTCAAAAGTCATTTTATTTTTGGTATCGAAAGTCCTTAACATTTTGTTGCCAGAAGTTGTTTCTGAATGGGAACCAATTTTAACCATGAGAGCCATATTAGTACCCTGTATTGGAATAGTAAAATTTTCACTGCAGTAGTTGCCTTCTTTAGGTAAAACAATCTTAGTTGCATTATTATGTAACTCCTTATCAAAATCATTATGTGTAACACTCTCAAAACTAGTGATACCTTGGTTTGTATTTATCATTTTACTTACAGATTGTATATTATTATGCCTATAATCTTCGGATATAAGTTGATTACAAGAGTCGTCATTGATTATATTTATATCTGTGAGCGAAGGGTCCGATATTTTAGGATCAATACTTATTTCAGTTTGTATATATCTAGTTATTTCCCTAGATGGGATTAGATTTTTTTCATTTTTACTGGGAATCATTTTTGATGAACTTTCACTAGTATCACTTTTTTGTAGAGATTTATTCAAATGTTTCATGCTAGGATCTAGATTCAATATTGGCAATGCTATATTTGTTTGTGAAGATTTAGAAGTCATTTCGAACGGAAATACACTTGCTATATTAGTTACAGCATCAAAGTTAGATAATTTACCATCATCTCTTTTAGAAGTAGACGATTTAAGTGATGAAGTAGCATTATTTTCTTGAATTTTGCAAGTGCATCGAAAACCTGTAACATTACCTAATTTCGAAATTAGATCCTCATTTTGAACCAGTATATTTGATAGTTGTGAACATTTATAAATGAGTATGTTATCAGGTGGTTCTTGAATGGGTTTTTGGTGGCAGACACATACATATTTCATATCACCAATTAAGTCATTACCTAAGACAGCTGTTTGCTTTAAATGAGTTGAGCTATTTCCTTCATTGCAATTGCATGTTATTTTATGTCTCTCACAGTGTTTCTCTGGTAAATTTTCATTCATATTAACTTGGACGGTACTATCAGTGACTTTAGGCAGTGTATTATGATGTGGACACCGACACTGATGATTATCTTTAGTATTACTAACTTTTGAATTGTTTACTTCACACTGCAATTTCTTTTTCAAATTGTTTCTCTTGCAATTTTCATCAGATTTGCAAGAGGAAAGTGTAAATACAGAATGGCTTCTTTGTTTCTGCACTGCATCGTATGGTGAACCATTTAAATATGACTTGTTCGACTCCAATTTAGGTGCATCGCCAGAGCCATCATTGTAATTATTTCGAGTTAAATCATAAAGCAAGTTTTTTAAATCATTATCAACTTGTTTCATAGACTTAGGTGGTTTTAAAGCAGTTTCAGAACACACTAACTTTTGTTTTAAAAATGTTTCCTTTTCTTTCAGATGTCTCTTATAACTTTCTTCTCTTTTCAAAGCTTCCAAATACTTTTGATACAATTTTTCTGATGAATTTTTTGCAAACACAGTGTCAGATGAATGCTTTTCACGACTCGATATATCTGAGTCTGTGTTTGATGACAAAGCTTTAATAATAGGTTTTTCACAATTGGCTACAGTTGGTAAGTTAGGCGCACTCTGTGATGTTGTTGCTATGACATTTGAATTAAATTTGTCAAGTCTTAATATAGATTTTCTAGGTTTGGAAAACTTAAGATTTGGCTCAGTATTATTACTGTCTGATGTACTTGAGTTCATTTGGATTTGTCCTAAGCCTAAACGTTTGCTATTAAAACTTAGTCCAGAAAGAAAATCTGTTGTACTATCATCATCATGATATTTTGATTTGAGTAATCTTTGAACTACTTCTTTGATAAGTTTCTTTTTTAATTCAGAGTCACTACTTTTTTTATGCAAAGCTGACTTGAGTAGTTCAAAACCTTTTTCAAAGTCCTTGCTAAATGAATGTTTTGATGAGTTACTCGATTGTGTAGTTAAACCTCCACTGGACTCCAAGCTAGACTTGTTGTCATTATGATCACTCTTCTCAAAATTCATTTGGTTTTGATTATAAATATGGCCAGGCATGTATTCAAAGCTTTCTGCTGCCGAAAGTTGTTCATTACTTTTTTCCTGTATGGGTATGTTTTCCTTGTCAAATCCATATTTCATACACTTTTTAAATTTTTTCCTTACAGTCATGGATTTCTTCCTTCTATATCTTTTTTTTAGCGTGTTCAAACTTATCATTACAGGAGTATTCTGGTTATTACATAAATGTGGAGGTGACTTAGAATCAATTGATTTTTCAGCAGTTTTTATAAGTGATGTTTGTATTTCTTTGTCTGTTTTTAAATATTGGACTTCCTTGTCAGAAGAACACTTCTCAGGACTTATATTAATATCACTCGACGTGTTCCCAACTGTAATGCCACCATCTTTATCCATTTTAAATGATAAGTGTTTTGACAAATTGACATTAAATGAATGAGATGTGTTCGATTCTAAAATATGTGGTACATTAACTTCAACCACTTCAATATCTTTTTTATATATTCTTGTGGTTTTTCTAACATCCTTAATTTTATTACTTGACTTAATATCATAATCTATTTGAGTTGAATGAGCAGTGGGTAAGCCTATGTAACTAATATCTTTAGAATCATTATTTGAGTATTGCTGTTTCAATGCTAGTCGTTCTAAGGTACTCAAACTTGATGCAGATTTTTTACGATCAGTTTCATTTTCATAACCAACATCTGCTAAAGAATCCCATTCTAGTTTACGTTGAGACGTGATACTGCTTGTTGGTGATAGTGGTTTGTTGTTAGAAGTATCCAGTATTACATCAATTGCTGAAATATAACAAAGTGTTAGCAAAATTAATTAAAAATAAGCTGCATAAAGCATACTAAATATGAGATATGAAAATATTGTACATTTTAAAGATTACTATTTATATAGTTGAAGTGAAATACTTAAACAGTTATTTTAGAAAGTGAAAACTTTTTTGTAAAATAAAATGCCTTTCAAGTTTATATTTAAAACAACTGAATATTTCTCATTTCGTCTTTGTATGTCGACCTCATTGCATTACTGTCTACATAATAAAAAGTAATCACTCAATCAGTTATTTTAGGTTATGTTGTGTTACGTATACGTGTTGTACACATTTACCTAAAATTCTACTACAAATCTTTGTTGTCCTATATGTCTTGTGGATGCACTTACAAACATAGAATATCACATGCAAATATGCCCAAAATGGAACAAATTTCTCCAAATCAAACAACATATTTGTCATACATTTTATGACTAAGGGTAAAATTGTTCTGGATATTTTAGTTGTCCCAGATGTAATACTGCTGTCAATGTAACACACTATCAGAAAGATTTCAGTTTGCATGAAAAGCGAATAATAATCTTTTTTACTACTACACACTTTATACTACTAACAACTCATGAGAAATTTCTGTAATTTCACTAAAATCAACACTTTCACAATTATTAGGTACACTAGCTGACCCGCGCCCACTTCGTTGGGCATAATATTAATAATCCCCGAAGCGAGCACGAAAGCGAACTGAATTAAACCCGAAGCCATCGCGCGCCGTCCGCTGATGATGATGACACTCAGCAATAATGTGGCTTTCTATTGATGAAAGAATTTTTAAAATCGATGATGATGATGATGATGATGACACTCCGCAATAATGTGGCTTTCTATTGGTGAAAGAATTTTTAAAATCGGTTCAGTAGATCCCGAGATTACCCCTTACAATTTAACAAATATACAAACACACAAACTTTACTTCTTTATAATATTAGTATAGATTACAATATAGGTTTGATCCAGGCTGTTGTTGCCTGTCACCTATATAACTTTTAACTTAGTTATTGACATCTTAATTGAAAAGTTTTAATTAATAAAGAAATATAGGTTTTTAAATCATATTAAATTTTCAGTCTGTTTTGGACTTTGCCAATAACATGACAATAATAACAATATATTCTCAGGTATGTCAATTAGCATTAAAAGACATTGGACATTTTTGTACTTAGTTAAACAGAATGAGGAAGAAACCTCTATATATGAGTCAAAGAACCACTAAATACACATCATAAATCCATCAGTCAGCTAAATCAGTAGATATTATAGTAATACACTGTATACAAAAATGTAGGTAAGTATAGAGTAGCCAGGGTGATAATAATGACTACCTATGCAACTTAGAGGGTATAAAGTCCTAGGTCGTTCTCGCCTCTTTACCCTCTGCAACGCTATGGACCTTGTACCCTCATAATAAATTCATGAAACGCTTTAAAACAGTAATCCAATAAAAATAAATTATCTCCATCACCAACAAAAATAAGTTACCATAACCACAGCTACCAAAATTATATTTAACACTAAGCTCTCCCTCTTGACACAAGTAAAATATGAAGTATTATACTTGCTAACATATTAAACTAGGCAGGTTACTTTAAAGTAAAAACAAAAAAAACCATCCTTGGCGTTTAACCAATGTAGTAAGACTCATTGGTACAAAATAGAGTCTCAACCCAAACATCACTAAACAGATCCTGTATAACATATAGATCAGTACTACTGTTAAAATATCTCCAGATTGTCAAGTTGATAAATTCTATACTAGAATATGTAACAAAGGCTGCATTTGTTGAGTCATATTATATATAGCTAGGAAGATGGACAAGACAAGCTAGTGATGGTAAGAGCTCATGCTGGTAAGTTCCTAGCACTGCTTACGGCTTATGCTTCTATCTCAAATACGAAAAATAAATCAACTCCAATCAACTTTCTATAAAAATATAATTTATGTCAAAACTTTTATTTAATTTCAAAAGCATCAGGCATACCTGACAACAAATTAAATTGACTTACATTTCTGTGATTCATTGTCTTCATTACAAGAATCTCCATCAGCAATTTTAGGCTCAGGTTCAACATGATCTGTAATTATTGGAGGTGACTCGGAATCACTTTTTGTTTTAGTGTTCTCGTCCTGTAGCATCAAAATAGTTAATACAAGAAAGAAATTATATAATATGTTGTTGAAATTGGGAACTTCATTTTTTGGATGATTAGACTGTAAGAAGTAATAGAGAATAGTATCAATATTTATACTATTTAGTATACCAAATAAATATATTATTGTGAGCTGAATAAAAAGTTTATTCTCACAATTCATAAATTCTATTGAAGCTGATATTAAGAAATATGGTAATAGTTATGAAATAAAAGTAAATGTAATGCCTGCAGTCTGGAAAGGTTCTGGTTTGTAAAGTTCTTTAATTTGTTTCGCCTAGACAACATTAGCATTGAGAAGTGAGAGCAAAAGAAAGTATTACAATATATGAAATACCTAATCGAAAATCAAACATTTGTTAAAATAATCACCTCTGATTTATCCGGAACGGAGCATTTGATAGATATTCTACACAGTTCTGTAGAGGATTCACTATTTTTTTCACAAGAGTCAGATGTATCCTGCGACTTCATTCTTCGCCAAAAGAGACTAGTAACGTCTCTTACTTCGTTATTCGCAGTAGACAAGGAAAAGTATTGTTCTAAGTCTCTGTTTCGTCCAAATTTTTTGTAGTAATCAAGAATTGTAGGATTTACTGCCCCTGAAGTTTCTTCAACAACCACAGGATTAGTCGTTTCTTCTTTTGCCATCTTTCATATTGAGTTGTTATCAGAAAGCTATTCAAATTAAATATGGGTTTCCATAGTAGTATTAATAATCAGATAATGACACATTTTCTTCTAACAAATATATAAATTTTATAAATCGTACCAAACATTCGAATTATTCGAAAAGAAACAGCAAAATCGTTTGTTTTTAATATCACAGATTATAGAGGAGCACAGACTAAGTAAGAAATATTAAGACTGCATTCCGTTTTACGCCAATAATACTTTGAGTTTTTATACCATCAAATTCGAAATGCAACAGTCCACCACTAAATATAATATAAAAACGCGTGATATCTAGCGAATATTGATCAAGAAGCATCACATAATAGGCTCTGTAAGTATAACATACTGAAAATCGGAAGGTTTCGTGGTAGCTATCCAGCCCCCCTAGACAAATGCCACTCGCTATTTATTCAGCAAACGTTAACGCCACTGCGTAAAACGGTAGACAATATGCATAACGCATTGCTAACGCAAATTCCGCAAGAATCCCGAAGGCCCCGTGTAGAACGTCACTAAATGAACGTTAATTGTCTATGGAATAGCGTTTTTTCTGATGTCAAACATTAATTTGTGATGTCAAATTCTAATGACTTTTTTGTTTGAATTTTATCAATTAAATGAAATATTATTTTAGAGGTTGTAGAGTAAATAAGTTATTTAAGAGGTAATATATATTTTAAAATGATTCTAATGCCTGTGCTGTTGGACTAAGTTTTGACTGTTTTATTTTACTATAGATGGAAAACAGACTTCGTACTAGCTGCTATCAATTTTCATTGTTGCTAGAGTATATGTAACGGTATAATTTAATATTTTACTATATTTCTTTTTCATGTCTGTTATATATAAGGACTAGGGCAATATGCGTCAGTGAAACTAGCCGGTCGGTATCACACTGATTTATTACATCGAACTAATAGGGGCGGGGCGCAGTCTGCGTTTACTACCCACATACATAACAATTCTCCCCCTTAGCTTGGAATAACATTAACTAATAACTGCTAATATAATCATTGCTATCACTGGATGTCGGTGTCGTGAATATCGGGCTGATTGCTTTACGCCTTCGAGTTGGTATTGCCATCGGCGTCGTTGGTGCGACTTCGCTCGCTTCCTGGCGCATCTGCCCCCTGTCGGAACATTCTCCCTGCTGCGGCTGAGCGGCAACAGCACTGTCGGTGGTGCCGGAAGCTGCGGAGTCTTGCGGCGGCGATACGTCGGGCACGGTATCAGGGTCCCAATTACCGCGGCCTGTATCAATCGGCAGCGAGAGCAATCTAGTTCTTATCTGGTCTATATGTCTCTTAACTTCGCATTTCAGTTGTGGAATATAGACTAAGTATATAACTTCTCCGATTTTCTTCTTTATTATTCCCTCTAACCAGCAAATTTTGCTTATATTTATATTTTTAATTATCCAAACTAAATCGTTTTCTTTAAATGGTACTCTTTTTCTGCTTTTATAATATTTAGCCTCTGAGGACTGATTGGATTTGATGGTTTGCATGAGTGCCGTGGACGAGGGCGAGGGTTTAACTGGATCTAATAAATCCAACCGTGAACGTAAGGAGCGACCAAGCCCCAGTTCCGCTGGAGACGTATCGGTGGTGCTATTTTTGGAGTTCCTATAGTCAAATAAAAATTTCGCAATTTTACTATGCAATTTTTTTTTACCACCCTCTAGAATAACACCCCTGAGTCCATTTTTTATTATTTTTACAGAGTTTTCCGCTTGCCCGTTGCTAGCCGGGTGATACGCGGGAGACAATATGTGTATAATACCATTTAAATTGCAATAATGTTCGAATTCTTGAGATGTAAATGAAGAACCATTATCACTCACCAATGTGTGTGGAATTCCAAATCGTGATATAAAATCGCATAACTTATCTATGACCACCTTTGAACTAGTAAGTAGAACTTACGTCATAGCATTCGATCCATTTACTATATGCGTCCACGATAACAAAAAATGTATAGTTATGAATTGGACCCAGAAAATCTACATGTATTCTATGGAACGGGGTTGGGGGCCAGCGGCCAGGCAGCCAGCGGGACGCGCGGCGGCGCGGGGCGCAGGCGGCCGCACACGCCGCACGCGCCCGCCAGCCGCTGCAGCGCTGCGTCCACGCCCGGGAACCACAGTCGCGCCCGAGCTGACGCCTTCATTTTTACTATCCCGAAATGGGAACAAAGCAGCTCGCGGCAGATTTTAATTTGTAAATTCGATGGACTTACAACCTTATGCCCCCTCATAAATATACCATTCTCATATGACAGCTGAGAACGACAATTAAAATAAGGTTTTAATTCGATTTCATTTATTTTTCTAGTCCAACCTTTCAACACGTAATCTTTGACTGTCGTTACCTTTCGCAAGGGTCAGCTCCCGCTGATCCTGTACAAAACTTATCCCGCTCGTGTCCTGCTGCCATGCCCATGATAAACTTATCCAGCAAGACTTCCAAGTTTTTGAAAGCACGGTGAATTGCTAATCCTCTAATTCTCGCGGCCCATTGCGTGTGACTTTCATCTGGACGTTGTGGTGCAGAATAAAAAATTGATTTTTCCGCAAACCCGAACCTTTTTGGTGTAAAATGATCGTCGAGAAGTTTTATAATCTTCTCATAATTTATCTCTTCTACCATGTTGGGTAACGCCAAGTCATTTGCCAGCTTGAATGTTGATTCACTTAACGACGTTAACAGAATCGCCTTCCTCTTAATGGCCGCCTTGTCTGTCTCAGAATCTATCTCATTTGCTATAAACCATTGATGTAACCGTGATTTATAGCTATTCCACTCTTGTGAGGGTGGTCGAAGGTACCATAGTACCCCGAAAGATACTCCGGATGCCATTATTTAATATAATTGTGAGTACGATCGTCGCCACGTGTTATATATAAGGACTAGGGCAATACGCGTCAGTGAAACTAGCCGGTCGGTATCACTCTGATTTATTACATCGAACTAGGCGCGGGGCGCAGTCCGCGTTTACTACCCACATACATAACAATGTCTTTTTTAAAAAACTTTTCCTATCACCGTTATTATACGAACTTTGTAACAATGTTAACACTGAAGTTATAATAAACAACATTATTTTAGTGTCTTATTGTAAGGATAGTGTATTAAGGTCTTTACTGAAAACCTGGCTTGCAGGGGCGTTGGGAGGCCTTCCTTACCTTTGAAAGAAGAAAATAAACAACAATCTTGGAACACTGAAAAGTATTTCACAACTGCTGTTTGTTTTTAGAGTCAGGAAACATTTTTTTTTATTTTGAGGTACTTGGACTTGTGTTACCAACTTCAGACTTATGGCTTCACAACGAAGTGCTACTGCTGCTAGTAGGGCCAGAGAATTGGCTAGAATTAAGACGTTTAGTAGAGGCCTTTAGGATAATCAATATATTATTGGTGACATAAAATGTATACCTAATGCTAATCTTTGTATTAACATTAACACAATATATAATTATAAAATATTTAATAATCCAAAGATCAAATTGCCGAAAATTATAGCTTTGAAATAAGTTTCCATATATGATAAATGTTTTTTTTTTTATAATAGACAGTATTGGGTTTATTCAAGTGTTTGTAATTATTCAACTATGTAATTAGTCAACAATACCCGAGTACATTTTTACACACATATTTACTGAAGAGTATGATCCTCATCTGAAAAGTTGTTCAGAACACTCGGCCGCACGTTTTTTCGCCGTATACATTAACACATCTAGGTACTTCATACTTAAGCTGATCTATCACTGTGCATACTTTTTACTAATAATTCTATTTTATTTTACTCATCAAGTATAATTGAGATATTATTTTTTACAGACTGACAATTTTACAATATTTAACTATCGTTATTTTCTTTTATACCTGTTCTTGTGTCTCGGTAAAATAGTTTACTGTAGTTCGTATATATTATTAATATTTGTTTTACGAGTACATTCTAAGTCTAATGTGTATACCTACATTGGACAAATCAACATACAAACCTTAGTCTCGAAAGAAATCTCCCTTGAGCCTTTAATATTTGTTAAGCGTTTTAAATCGGCAAATAAACGCGAAAAACTACTTCTGTCCAATCTAAAATTTACTATAAAATATTTTTCAGTGATGTTGAAAATTCTTTTGCGTTTTTCAACCCAAATTTGCCGTCTTAATCTGGCCTCTTTGTTTAAAGCAGCCCACAATAATCCCAGGGTATGCATCACAAATAAAATTACTATTTCTTTTAAATACAAGTTTTAATACAAATTACATAAATTATAAAGTTACTAGCTTTTGCCCGCGACTTCGTTCGCGTGGACTTCAGGTTCGTCCCGTCTAGTCTAGTAATAAGTAAGAAATACGGTAACTAAGCACTGCAGAGCCCTAAATCATAGGCCTATAGGTAGCTACTGCAGTATGCTCCTATAAACTACATTTAACGATCTTTTTCCTTTTGTGGGTTTATTCCTAAGAGATAAACATATACCATCACGGACTTTTGTAGACCTTTTTAAGTTGTACAATACTGTAGTAAATTGTTTTGATCTATCTTGTAGGATTCAGTCAGCGTTTGCAATGTAAGCGCAAAAAAATGTGTTTTTTTACGACCTCATAGAAACCTCAAAAATTGTAGCCTATGTGTTATTCTGATGTATAAGCTATATTGTGGTAAAGTTTAATTCTAATCCATTCAGTAGTTTTTACGTGAAAGAGTAACAAACATCCATACTTACAAACTTTCGCCTTTATAATAGTAAGTAATAGGATAGGATCGGTTTGCAGCACAGACTAATTAGAGATACTCAGCAACTTTGCGTCAATCTAACTGTAGGGTCGTTGGTGACGCTATTTGCGTTAGCGTTATTTAAGTTAGGAAAACTTTTCTGTAGCGTTTCCGCACTGTGATAAGAAGGATTTTGTCTACCGAATCAGCAGATGTTCACGTGACTTATCACTTGCTGATGGCATCCCCATACATTTTTTATTTCCGCAACTAATGAACGCTAACGCTAAGTGGCATTTGTCTAGGGGCCCAGGACCAAATTATGAAAACAAAGTATAAAAAATACATAATACATGCGACAATTGTATCCACAATAAATGTAGATTATGCAACACCAGCCAAGAGATGATATATATACGATCACATTACAGAAGAATGTTCACTCTCCGCGAATAAATAGTAATACCAAAAGACAATAATGTTGCAAATATATGTATTTGCTACTTTATTATGTCTTTTGGTATTCTATGTATTTACCATACTCTATAAGTATTAAAATATAATTTAATAAAAAAGCAGAACCATATTACAAGTACAAACGGGAAAATGTTTTTAACTATGGCCAACAAAACAACAACTAAGAATAGATGTGACAATAAATTAACACTAAAAGAGAAGCAGATACCATATTTATTAGACATAGAAATCTCTAATTCTGATATTTTAAGCAAAATATACAGAAAATTTTTAAAATATGGACTTATTCTAAAATTGCGACATAGGTAGGTACATCACTCAAACAAATAGGCGTAAATAAAAATATGTACAATTACAAAGATTCATTATCGACACCTGTTCGTATTATCGTTCGTGTATCGTACGGCGATTCCAAACCTCCACCACACAAACACTCACTTTCATACACAATAAACCTCTTCTCTCATGCGAGTCCAGAAGCACAAAAGAATATCACGAAGAAATGAAAGCGGAGAAATTCGAAGAGTGGTATTGATTCTGAAACTGAAAAGTGTACGACAATTATGGACAATGCGCCATATCATTCAATACAAATTGACAGGCCACCTACGCAAACTCAGGAGAATATATATACATAAACCCAGAAGAATATATATATATACGCAAACTCAGATATAGTAGCGTGGTTGCAAAATCATAGCTTCGAGGCTAATATGGAGTTACTAAAGGTTGAATTGCTGGTCTTAATGCGACAATAAACCCGCAAAGTCACGATATGTCATCGACGAATTATCAGAACAGCATAGGCACAAAATTACCCCACTAGACCCCACCATACTCAAATAAAAGGTTTATATTTGTTTTGTTAAATGTTACATATTTGCATATGTAACTTTAAAATGATCTAAAAAAAAATGTCCGCAATAGTATATGTCTATCTTTTAATGTTAACTCACTAGAATCGTTTTTATGGTGATCAAATTTGGATATGTCGCGTTGTCAAGATCGGGTCACGGCTGAGGTTGTGTGTTGTATGGCTTGGTTGTTTGAAAAATAAATAAGATGCTCAAAATAACTATTCCACACGGAGGAAGTCGCTGGCACAGCTAGTTTAAAATAAAATAACTTTTTTTTATACCACGAATGGTAGCAAACAGGCCTACGGCCCGCCTGATGGTAAGCGGTTACCGGAGCCTATGGACACTTGCAACACCAGGGGTGTCACTCGCGCGTTACCGACCCTTCAAAAACCTATTTACTCCCTTTTCGAAGAACCCCATACTGTAGGCCTCGGGGAAAATCTCGGCAGGGAGCTCATTCCACAAACGAAGTGTGTTACATAAATAACGTATTTATTGTAAGTAGCGGCTTTCCAACACTAATCCTTATTTATTCAATATAGGCTTATTATTGAAAATTTATTTCATTTTAACCAATTATTATAGGGAATTACTTGTATCGATTACCGATTCCAAAGAATAGATATCGATATAACTTTATAATCAGTATCGATTTTTTCATTACAATACTAAGCCAGTTTATTTGACAGTTTCTTAATGCCAGTTCATAATGAACCTATTTTTGTTGGATTATTTGAACCTATTAAATTAATTTATATTTATTATATTGTAAAGTATCTTATGTTGATAGTCTGCTCTTTCATGCTAGCCATGCCCACGGTTTTTATTTAGATTGTATCCTATATACCCATATACACCCCACTTCTAATGTAAAAGTGGGGTTGATATGGGTAATTAAGGATATATCACTATATACTGTCATTTAATATTTTTTCTTAACACTGATTTTTTCTTAATTTCTACCATAAGGCAAATATAACAAGTAACTTAAGCTCCCCGATTTCTATGCAATAAATATAAATATTACCCATCTCTCTACCTACTTCCCAAGGAAAAATGAGATACAGACATTTGGAGAGACAAGAGTAGTATATACTTATTTTATATATTATATTCACAGATTAAAACAGAAAGGGAAGATACGGCATGCTCTTACTTGCAGTCAATAAAATATGGACCGCCTCAATTACTACACTTACCACTTACGCACTCACAAAGTCATAAGTACTTGTAAATAAAGCGACAATTGAGCAAACGAGACAGAGCGGTAAGTTTTAATGTCAGCACGAGCGAGACAGACTTCATCAAGGTCATCCGCCGGTCGCTTAATAGGAGAATGCTGTTCTCGCTCCGTTTGCTGCCCTATCCTATAAAAAAAGGAAGTATGGAAGGACAAAGAGCTGCACTGAAGGTTTTATCGGGCCTTAATCTTGAAAGGGCTTCGGTAACCTCTTTGGGGAAACTGAGGGTTTTGTCTGTGCAATTGCAGACGAGGTAATGATGACAAACAACTATAGAAAATATATCCTAAAGGACGATACGGTCGCTTCTTTCTCTCTGATCATCTTTGGTAGTTTTTTTCTTGCGAACGGCTAGTATTTGCACAGACACAACTTAGTAGCCAGGATCATTCATCAACAGCTTGCCCTTCAATACGGCCTTGTTGCGCATGAGACGCCGTACTATAAATAACCAGATCCAGTTCTTAAAAATGGCCGTGCGCTGCTCTATTGGGATCGCTCTATCATCACTAACAGCACTATTGCGTGTGATCTGATCGATCTCTTCCAACGCCGTGCAATGCTCTTCGATATCACTATCCCTCATAACTTTGCAAAAGCGAGGAAGTACGAAGGTACTTAAAGTCAAGACTTTGCATACGAGATAACAGCCATGTGGGATGTTGATTCGACGATCATTGTTCCGATAGTTCTGCCGGCGAATGTCTTGATAGGGAAGTCTTGAACAACATCTTAAGATGCTCTAGCTTGACGGATGGATCAAGGTCCGGATATTAAAAGAAGTGAATCTCGACACTGCACGTATTGTTCGGAGATTTCTCTATCTGCAGCCTTAACCACCAGTTTGCTTAGGCCCTGCCTCACTGGTAGCAGCATACTAGATTTAAGCTTTTATAGTATTTATGTTTATTTTATATACCTATATTTTATTAATGTTAAAATTAAGATTATTAATTAAATTTACGTTTAGAAGTATACGTATATAATTATTAAATAAATATAATAATAATATTTCTCAAACTTACATCCATTAGCCTACCCCAAATTAAACTCTGTAAGGATTGTGCTATGGGATTTAGGGTAATGGTTTATCCATTACCATAAAAATCTTTAGAAAAAAAAATCATCAACCATAACTAAGGTACAATTACTGACATTCATCACGCAATCATCTAAAAAATGTCTGAGCATGAATTACTTTTAACACCGTAGATAAAGTTTAGAGATTTCTCTGTAACCCGAACCTTTAGCAGCTTTGGCCCTGTTTAATAGCCAACAGCCTACTAAGCTTATTTTTATACATTATTGTAAAATGTGTATTGAGTAGTTATTCATATAATTGTTTTCATAGTTTAACTAGTGATAAATACCACTTTGTTCTGATCTTGGAAGACAGAGGTTCTGTTTAGATTCCCAATAGAAGCAGTTAGATTTCCAATGACTACTTATTCATAGAGAAAAGAAAAAAGGGTTGCATTTAGTAAAATATTATTATCATAACAAAATAAATATATTATATACACTATTCTATTAGGCTTCATAGAAGTGTAAGTCGCAAAACACACATAAAGGATTTTCATTTGATAATTCAATTCTAGCTAAAACTCCACAGCTATTGCATGTTAAGTAATCATTACACTCAATAGGAGTAAATGTTAATGAACAAAAGTTATTACAATGACCTTCTTTACATGAGAAATCTATAATATTTTCATCACAACATTGACAAATATAATTAACATCGGTAGTAATAAGATTTTCAATTTTTGTGTCTATTTCAACAACTTTTTGGTACTTTTTTGTATAATATTTCAAAAATGTCTTACAACCTACAAAACTTTCAGTCTGAAATTTAGTTAGACAGTTGTTACTCAGTAAATACTTTTCATATAAATTATTCAAAACTTTTATTGCATGCATCGCCAGTATTTTCTCCTTGATAAACTCTATAGAGTTTTCAGGTAATGAATTTCTGGGTAGTTTATAGCTACTCTCTAGTCCTTTACATAATAATAATAAAATTAGATATATTTTTAATTTATATACATCTGTTTCACCCTCAGCTAATAATTTCTCATAATTAAGTTCTGGCAACTTTTTCATCTTGATAACATTACAAATCAATGTTTCTATGGAATCCCAAAAGTGTGTTAGCCTCTTTGATGGATTACTTAGTAGTAGATATATTTCTGAAAAATTTGATTCAGTTGCAAAGTTTATTACTTCAAGTCTTAATGTTTCTTTTTTACACATTATCTTTCGATCGACCAAACCAAGTGTCAATAATGTCCCATTACAGCTAATGTCCATACATACCAAGTCACATGTTGGATACGCTGACTTTACATTAATTATATTCCAATTAAGACCCAGATTAATATCTTTGACAGTATAATTAATTCTGAATAAGCTACTTGTAGTTGTCATAAATATATCATTGCCATATTTGCACAATCCTGTTATTTTATAATCATCAATATTGTGTGTGTATTGTCCTATAATTTCACAGTCATTATTTAGCATTAATACCAACAAATGCCTATGTTTAGCACAAAAAAATATTTGCTTATCTTCAACTAATAAATATTCACAATGCTTTACAGCCATTCTGTCTTTGTGAGGCCATAATAAATGTGATTTTAAAATAGAAATATTTGAATCTTGCAAATCACATTCCAATAAATTAACCTCACCCATATTGTTTGCACAGAATAAAAGTATCTGAGAGCCATTTTCTAACCATTTTAATGTGACAATTTCAAGACAATTGGTTTCTATTTGTGAAAAATATGTAGCTGAAACTTTTTTGTTTACTTCTTTCATTAACCAAAATATTAAAACACCACTTTTGTGGGCCGTTATGAAAAACACAGACTTATCATCTGTCACTGATGAAGAAAAACACATAGCACATGGTATCAAAATATGTGCCAATTTTTTCACCATTTCGAAATTGCTTTGATGGGTTTGAATTTCATTTTTATAAAGCGCCTGTATATGTGAGGTTAGTTCGAAGTCAACCGACCACTGTTTTCTTTGCTTTCTGTAAAACTCTACATGCCCAACATTATTCATAACTGCTAAAATATAATGATTATTCCATAAAAAACCTTCAGGAGACCACTTCACGCTGTGAATATATGCAATTTCATTTAAAATATTATTACTGTGTGGCCAAAGTGCTGGGTCTGTAATCAATTGCGACAGATGAAGTCCTTTGAGGCCTTTTTGAAAGAAATCGAACAGACCAGAAGCAGGGCTTCTAATAGAGACTTTTATAATATATTGAAAAAAATCGATATTCTTTGCACTGCGGTGTAAATTATGTGAAAACTCATAAATACGAACTGTTTTATCACCCCGTACCACTAAGCAAGATTTACACCATGTTATATCAATATTTTCATAGTTATTTATATTGTATATGGAGTGCTTCGCCAATTCTTGTAATGATTTTGTATCCATTGGATTTCTTTAATAACTGTGCCGTTTTGAAGCAATAAAAATTTGACGTTAATTTATAAGTTATATTGTTGTTGTCAATCACAGACCAGAGACCAATTAGAGAACAAGTTGCAGGGTGACCAGATTAAAATTAGTCATTATGCTAGCAGATTCGTTGAAATCTGCTAAATTCTGCTAATTTTTTTTTCTAAATGCTAAAATTCTGCTAAAATTTAACTCGCTTTTTGTATGAAAATATATAGGTATAATAAAACACTTTTGACTAAATTTATTTATTTATTTATTAGTTTTCTGTGGTATCTGTCGACTCAATATTTTTATAAATAGCTTTCGAGTTTTGGGCCACCTTCGACATATTTTTTGTAGGTGTAAAATTTACGCACCCATTTTGTTCTTTTACTGCTTCTTTGACGTGCAGAATTGCAGAAACGTGTTCATTTTTAAATCTGTTCCTTTGGTCCGTTTTTATATTTTTTCTGAATCATGAAAACATTTTTCAAGTAACTCACTCATATGATCCATAATCCTAAACGGTAAATTATGCTCTATTAGAAAAGCACACATTTTGATCTCGGCTTTCTTGACCTCTTCCGTCAAAGACGTTTTAGCAAAGAATGTTTGCACCTGCAATTAGAACGATTACATAAGAAAAAAAAACCGACCAAGTACGAGTTGGACTCGCGCACGTAGGGTTCCGTGCCATTTTCTATACAAAGCCTTACAGCAGTCGTATACGATGTGTAACATTTGATATCTCACTTTAATAATAAGCAATTTTAACATAAGATTTTAAAATCAAATTATGTGCGCTTCACCGATTGATACACACTTCCGTCCTATTTCACGAAATCATTCCCACATATTGCAAGAAAGCGAGAGGAAATTTATGTAACACATTAAAAAAACATAACAATCTTTTTACGAATTGGGTAAATTCACCAAGTAAATTCACTTACCAATGACTGACCAGAATATCCAATTATACTTTTATTGTGTTTCGCTGCGGTTACATGATCTTTTAAAACAGAGAGACGTGATGCTAATTTCACATTACATGGTTTACAAAAAGCAGCATTGCCGTCATCCTTGGCTCTTGATAGCCAGGACGAAAACATTGGGTCCTGCTCCCACTCAGAACGATAATTCTGATTATATTTTCTTTTCATTTTAACTCAAATTTTTCCTGCACTCGCACAGACATCACAGCTGACTACTAACGAACGCCTACGAAGAAAATATACTCTATATACGGTTCTAGAATAAAAAACATGATCGGGGAATTCCCCTAAAATAGATTATGTACTAAAGGGTTGCCAGTAGAACAAGAAAAATCAGACGAATTGAATTCTGTCAAATTTCTGTTAGGGTTTATTGGATTCTGCTAGAAACTGCCAACTTGTTCTAATCTGCGACATAATATGCTAAACCCTAAACTGGTGGTCAAATTCTGCTAAAATCGCAGAATTCTGCTAAATCTGGTCACGCTGACAAGTTGTCAATTTCGTCCATAGAGACAGGTTATAAGTTATAATCCCGCGCAACATAATTTTTCAATAACCACAAGCACAGATTAGTATAACCACAAGTTATTATTTTTTTTTTTTATTTGAAGCATTGGCCATAGGCCATCAGCTTAATCACGTAACAAGTATATTATAATATTAATATAAGTAAATAATATGTTAAAAATAACTACCACTAAGAACTCAAATTTAACAAACACAAATTGAAAATAACAAATGACCTTTTCGTTACGGTCCACTTTTTAAACCTGGTACCCGTATGTTTCGGCGCGATTTTAAAGACGTTTCACGTCAAAAAAAAAAAGGAGTAGTGTTTGTATAGTGCACGGACCTTGGTCCTAGGTATAGTGGGAACCTTGGTTACTTACTAGTCTGTGGTGGGAACCACAGAGTACTTTTGGTGGGAACTGTGCTGGCTGTGTGCACAGACCAATTAGAGAACAAGTTGTGTGAAACTGCTACTGATACGTAGCGGCTTTCATGATATTAATTAATTACAAAACGATTATTTTAAGTTTCAGAAATCAAATCATATCTACATAACTTCTTCAGATTTTCATCTATTTTGTAGGAACGGTATATTTAAGTGGTGCAAGGTGCTCAAGAGGTCAATAGATTCAAATAGACAATTTATATGAAGCTTTGATTTCGGTAAACTTTTGTCTTATTTCATATAGTAATTAGAACAGTTTTTCCACCAACTCTTAAATCTTTTATAAATGTTATTTCAATCGCTCCATTCAATGTATTGAAAATCCAAGCGTGACATACATTATATGGTACATTGTTAATAAAATATATTTTTTTACAGCGATGGGTCCCCGCAGCTGTTGCATTCCTGGATGTAAATCCACTAGCCAATTTATCAGATTATATTGTTTCCCAAGGATGAAAGAAATTTTCGAACTGTGGAAAAAAGTTATCTCTGACAAGTTTCCAGAAATTGTAACAACTAAAAACATAACCTGCAATCTACGCGTATGTAAACTTCATTTTGAGAGCAAATACATAAAATTAGGGGATGTTAGAATTACATATGCAGCTCCTACCCTTTTTACTGAAAGTGAAATTTGTTCAGGTAAACCTGACAACCCTCTAATCATAGGTGAGAAAATTCGTCTATTTTTTTTTGTGACTAGTTTTTATTTAACTTTGATTTCGTATTAAAAGTTAGATAATATATGTTAATCAAGCTTGTCTTGTATTGATTTTAATTGATAAGAATGTTTTTTTTTATGTTTCATTTTATGAATAGCCATCAATTAAATGTGTACTTTTATCTTACAGATTGGCAATGGAATGAACGTGAAATGAATAGTAGAAAACGGTCATTCAATTCAGGTGATTTAATTCATATACTAACAACCTATGTTTAATAAAATTGATCATTTTAATGTAACACTGAATTCATAGTAGATTTATTGCAAGTCCTATTAAATCACAAAGTGGTGTCACTAAAATATCTCAATTTAAAGATACACAAATGCAACAGTTGGTGTATTGATTCAACAAGTCAAATTCCTTATAAATTATTAAAATATTTATCCATTATACCTATTTGTCACTCTAGCTTTTAATCAGAATATGAAACTAGAATATTATCATGTTTACAGTTGATGAATGCCACATGTTCCACATAAACCATGACCATAGTTATTATCAGACAAAAAAAATTAAAGTGTTTACAGAAAGTGGTAACTTTAATATTTTTTTCATATATGTAGTTTGGTACTGAGAACTCACAAAGTCACAACAATGAAATGTGTATAAAAATAAGAAGTAAGATGTAAAATAGAAATATTAGTTAGATATAAATAAAATTGATGACTAATATAGACTTATAATTATTAGACTGTTATTATTAGAATGTGTTTTATTAATTCCATACTTTTTTAACAGACAATGTTTTTGATTTGCATACATGGATTTGTCTTAGAGAACGCAAAAGTTTAATAAGACGTAATCTCAAATATCCCAATTCTCGTTTTGTAATGCTTTTTGGAGCTCTAATAGATATAAATAATATGCACATGGACAAAAGTCCTCACCAAAATCATATCATATCACAAATATCAAAAAAGAGTTTTTAAAATCTGTTCAGATTGATTGGTTTGGATGTCCTGAACATCATGCTGATGTTTTAAATTATTTTCATTCCATTGTTTGTAGAGTTCAAATTCATAATTTTTGTACAATAATAAATAAAATTTTAAAGGGATCATTTTCAGAACCCCGTATTAATACTAACTTAACCATGCATCGATTGGCACTTGAAAAGCGCAAAAAGTATACTGGAAGAAAACAACAACATACAAAATAATTAACATATTGTTTTAATTTTCAGGTTTGCGAGACTATTACAACCGTTGGAGACACAGATTATTGACTTTTAAGGTATGATTTAATTCAACATTTAAAATGGGCTATAGCATAGAGTGACCATTATGATAGGCTATTATAATTTATATTTATAGGCAAAAATTTTCCAAAATACTTATCAATATATAACAATTTTTGATGTATAAAAACATTTTTGAGGTGCATAATAAGCATGTGGCAATTTTTTTTTTCTGCTACCCAAGCTAGATCACCCAAGCTTAGTCCAATAACTTCTAACATTTTATTTCACCGTATTTTTAAACGTATTAAAGGTGAAATTTATGTCGTATAAGAAGTATCAACTTTTATTTAAATACCAGCAAGTCTTTAAAACTGTTAAATTGTCTATTTGGAAACTTATTTACTAGTTTAATACGATTATCGCTTAAATTATTGAAAGTATCTTCTATTGCCTATTTGTTCCATCCATCTTTTGTCTGATTTCATTTAAACTTAGATATAGCAAGATCACATTTATCTACAATTCATATATTTTGTTCCCAGAATCACAGACAAGACGCAGCGGCGGCTACATGGAGAACACTAGGGGATGAAGGCTATATTCTATTTTTGTCACATTGATTTAGATTTTATTTTATATATTTCTAAATATTCTTTTTGTAAATTATGATTTAAAAGAGGAGATAAAATTTGACCTTCCAAGTTTCTTGCCTGTTCTTCTCGAGAAGGTCCTCCCAATATCCGAACAGTTGGTAGAGTCAATCTTAAGCACAATAAATATATCTAATCATAATTTGTTGTTTGATTCTATACATACATTTTTTTTTTTTTTTTTTTTTTTTTTTATGGCCTTTGCGGCAGACGAGCAGATGGCCCACCTGATGGTGAGTGGTAACCATCGCTCATGGACATCTGCAATGCCAGGGCACAGCTCAGTCTCTGCCTACCTGGAGAGAAATACTCTTTTTAGGCCTCGTTTGAAGACGGCCATATCGTAGTGCTCAGGAAACACCGCAGCAGGGAGCTCATTCCAAAGTTTGCACGTACGCGGGAGAAATGAACGCTGAAACCGAGCTGTACTGGAGCAGATCGGTTCCAGGTAGTACGGATGGACTTTGCTGCGGTGGCGGGTGGTGCGATGGTAAAAAGGTGATGTGGGCACCATTGCAAAGAGTTCCTCGGAGCACTCCCCGTTGACGAGCCTATATAGGACGCAGAGAGATCCAAAGTCTCTCCGCTGCTCCAGGGTCTCTGTTGAGGCTGTAATATTGGGGTCTCCTACGATGCGGAAAGCACGCCTTTGCAAGGAGTCAAGTGGGTCGAGCTGATATTTGGGAGCTCCAGCCCAGAGGTGTGAGCAGTACTCCATGTGAGGCCGAATTTGGGCTTTATAAAGCTTCAGGCGCTGGCTGGGTGTGAAGTACCGCTTCGCTCTGTTCAGAACTCCCAGTTTTTTAAACAATAAAAACTAAACATAAGAACAATAAAAACTAAAGAACAATAACTACTACAGCTGTGCTAGTTATTTATCGATAAATTTCATGAAATCGATATGTCGATATTTGGATATCGACAATTAATTGAAGTGATCCCAGGCTTATCATAGTAGCGACCACAGATTAATAGGTAGCGACTAAGAAACCGCCATCTCAAGGCCTGCTTCCTATCTGTAATAGTATACTAATCTGTATTTATTTTCTTTGATCTGTATACTAATCTGTGTTGTGTGCCACATTTTCAAGAGTTAGCAGTACATATAAACAATCTAATTGGTTTATATTTTTGTTGATTAATTCTTCAAATTGAAATGGGAAAACGGCGATATAACGCTAAAGCTCGACAAGTTGTGAAGACAAATATTGATAACTCTGAAACGAATGAAGTATGTTTGTATATGGAATTAATTATAATAGTTTACTTGAGTTAATATTTTTTTTATAATTCATTATGAAGAAATAGTTATTGATATCTTCGTGTAATATCATTATTTTATGTGTATTCCATTACTTAATTCCTTTAAGCATAAATAGTTCTGACAAATTAACATTCTAACCTTAAATCCGAGTTTATTTTTTATGTGTGATCTCTGAAATGTGTGACCCATTTGTGTTTTTAGTCCGAAATAATATTCCACCTTAGGAACCGGGATCTTCATCGTTGTCAATATCACTATGTCTGCCTTTGATCTTCTGTATTATTAATTCCCTATTTTTAAGTGATGCAGGCTTCCATTTAGCCTCTCATATTGCTGAGGTAATGATATCAGGTTTCTTCAGGATAAGCAGTAAATAATGTTGGTTACTAAGATACTCAGGTATATGCCTTAGTAGTAATTTATGTTTTATGACATTTGTTTAAAGCAGTAGTCATAAAAGACTTAATTTTCGTTATGTTATTGCTAAATTTCATACTTTTATTAAATTTTGTTTTAGATTATGGGGTAGACAATGAAATTAGTTTTTATAATGCAATGTGTTATCTGGGTATCTCGCAATAAAAGGGAATAACTATAATAACAGAAATAAATTCTTGTAGACTTATATAAAATGATATAATAATAAATAATGTATTTTTGATCAATTTATTGTAAATAAGCCACCTATCAGGTGATTTAAAACACTGACTTTGAACACAGTCAAAATTTCCATTAATATAATTAAGATTTTAAAAATTCCATCATACTACTTACTATTAGGATTTATGCCTTATCAGCTTATTTCAATCAATTGAATAGATAATCCTTTTTTCAGATCAAATTAGAATTTACTAGTAATGAATATGGCTCTTCAGATGTCAGTAACCTTTTGGTGCTACCATCTAAAAAAAGGCAAACAAAGGTAATTGCTGATAAAAAAGAGAAAACCAGATTTCTCTCCAAGGCACAAAGAAAAAAACTAGAAAAAGTGGTAGAGAAGAAAAAGAAAAAAGAAAATGTGAGTATTCTTACACTTTGTGTTGTGATTAAACTTTCCTACACTTATAGATAAGATTTCCAGTTCCAGTAATAAGACCACCTTTTTAAATTATAGTTTAAAACTAGCTTTCAAGTTTAACTCACCATTTACAAATGTGTTTGGATTTCCATTCATATTTATATTTTCAATCATTCAGTGCTATAACGGTGGATGAAAAAAAAAATTGAGTCATTTTGTTTATGATTACAAATACAAAGAAATATGTGTATGTGACATAAACCAAACTATTTCTTGCCAACATAGTTAAATTGCCACACTGAGGCATCAATTAATTTCAATGCATTGAATATGACCTGTCATCTTTTCCATCTATAATAATATATGGAATAAAAAGAGACATTTTGGAGTATGACAGTAAATAACTGAGATAGGTGAATAAATAGTGATAGTCTCATACTGATTATTCACCATGTCCTAGTGTGCAAGTGAATAGTTATGTAAGTCGCCATTATTATTTAATATAAAAATTAATATACAAAGTAATTTATTTGTTATGAAATTATAATATCAAACTTGTAGTAGTCGTGAAATTTTCCATTTCCGGCTGTCAAACAGTTAGGACGTAAATCAACACTCGATTATAAATTTTATAAGTCAGTGATAAAAGTGTGTGATCAATGCAAAAAACCACTTCAATAGCTAACCACCTAGATGAATTATAACAAATGTTATTTACACTGTAAACATCTGGTAAATACAATAACAGCTCAGTGAAAAATCAAATAGTAGTAGTAATATTTCTCCTACATGGACAGGCAAAGGTAGATAACCATACAGCCAAATCTTGTATATGAAAAATCAATAATCCATATTGTTTTGTTTACATCTGACAGTAGTGGTTTTTTTCTTTCCGCTAGGGAAAGGCAAAGTCTCTGTGCCACACAGCCAGGTCTTGAATTTACATTGGGCAATTGATTACCAGGGTCGCCAGATATCAAATTAAAACCAGTAACAAAAGTAAATCTCTACTGATCTTTTCTACTGAATTTAAGTTTTTCTACTGAATTTTCAATGGAGAAACAAATGGAATCCTTATTCGAAAAAATAAAAATTGAAATACAAATTCAGTTACAAAATCAAACCGAAAATTTATCTGAGAAATTCAATTATATACTTGAAGAAAAATTACCACCATTGGAAGAAAACAAAATACTAAGAAATGAAGTAGAAACTCTAGAATCGAAAGTGCACTTTTTGGAAAAAGAGGCAAGAAAAAATAACTTAATTCTTCACGAATTACACAAAAAAGAAGAACAGAAGCAAGACCTAATGGAACTGGTTTTAAAAGTATTAAATGATTTAAGCCAAAAGACCATGGAAGTATGGGACAGATGGGAAATAAACATGGTGAGAAGACTCGGAAAAAAAGTAGATGGACAAATAAGACCTGTACTAATATCACTAACACTGAATTGGCGAAAACTCGAAATACAAAAAAAGCTTTCCCGAAAACATTTATGTAACTGAAGACTTTCCGAAAGACGTTTTAACCAAAAGAAAAGACTTGAAAAAAATAGCAGAAGAGGAAAAAGCAAAAGGAAATGTAGCCTACATCCACTATGACAAAATAATAATAAAGGAAGCAAAAAAAGATGATGTAAGAAGCACAGAAGAAACAATACGAATAGAGAAACGGAGTGAGGAGAAAAGGAAAAGAATGATATCAGAATCTCCAAACGCAGTGTACCCACCAGTCCCAAAAGTTAATAAAGTCGCAGACAGTGAATTGGCCCGAGCAAGAAGCTTCTCAACAACAGAAGTACCGAAACTCTGACAACTAAATGACATATCAGAAGAACACAACATTTACTCAAAACAAAACTACGACGCACAAAAAAACAATAATCGAGAGAACAACATACAAACAGCTAAACTTACTTCAATTAAAAGTCAACAAGGAAGCTTTATCACTGATACAAGTATATATTTCTATAGCGAAAGCAGATGATGAAGAAATTGAAAAATTTTATGACGACCTAAATAAAGCTCACAATCTTGCATATGAAAGTGTGCTAGTGCTTGGCGACTTTAATGCCAAGATTGGATAGCTAAAAGACGATCTTTTCTGTTATGGATCATATACAAGCCATTGAACAACTCCTAGAAAATTTCAAAGAATTTAATCAACCCCTCTACATTGGGTTTGTAGATTACCATAAAGCATTTGACACTATTACACACAGCTCAATGTGGAAATCTTTACATGCTTCTGATGTTGACGTAAGCTACATCAATGTAATTAAGGACATCTACTTACGGAATACAGGCAAAGTAAAAAACGAGAAAATGGGGGAAAATATAAATATCAGCAGAGGCGTAAGGCAGGGAGACCCACTCTCGCCTAAATTGTTCATAGCAGTTTTAGAAATCGTATTCCAAAAATTAGATTGGAGTAAAAAGGGAATTTGGATTCATGAAAAGCATTTGAGCCATTTAAGGTTTGCAGATGACATAGCTGTGTTTGCTAAATCAACCCAGGAACTAGAAAAAATGATGCAAAATCTGAACAAGGAAAGTAAGAAAGTGGGACTATTCATAAATTTTACCAAAACTAAAATAATGACAAACAGCAGTCAGAAGCGAATTCAAATAGATGGAGTCACCATTGAATATTTTAAAGATTACATTTATTTAGTAAAACTGATATCATTTGAAATAAGCAGCAATGATGATGAGGTAGAACGAAGAATCAAAAACTCTTGAAAAAGTTTTTGGACACATAAAGAAATACTCAAAGGAACCTATAGCACAAAAGCAAAAAAAAAAACAGTAATGGACATAGGTATTTTACCCTGCATAACATATGCTAGCCAAACATGGGTATTTACAAACACAGTGAGAAACAGACTGATCACAACACAACGTGCCATGGAGAGGAGCATTTTAAATATTAAGAGGATACAAAAAATAAAAAACAAAGACATACGACAAAAAACTAATTAGACAGATGCCCTTAAGCACACCTTGAAAATTAAATGGCAATGGGCAGGACATATCTGTCGGCACCCTGACAAAAGATGGACTGTGGTAACTACTAAATGGACTGGTCCTCTTGGAAGGAGAAATGTAGGCCGACCCAAAAAAAGATGGGTAGACAACATAGTCATAGTAGCGGGCAGAAGCTGGACGACCACAGCAACAAATAGAACAAAATGAAAAAGAATGGAGGAGGCTTTCACCCAGATGGGATCCAAACTTTAAAAATATTAATGTAATACTAACATAGACTAAGGAAAACTACACATTACTAACAATTAAATACTGTTCCTTTTTGTCTTTGTACTTTTTTTTCTATACTAATAAGTTTGGAATCAATAAAGCTATATTATTATTGTTATATTATTTGTGAGTGAGTGTTTTGTTTAAGTTATTTTACAATTTTAATAATCAAATTGTAAATCTTGGGACTTTTGAGAAGCATATTTTTGAGAAACAATAACAGTGAAAATTGTATTTGGTTTGACGTAAAAATAAATAGAGCAACAGAAAAAGATTATCCGAATTTTTATGTAGAAAAACAACTGTTACATAAAATTATTTAACTTCAATTAGTGGTTTTTTGTTAATATTATAATAGTTCATATCAAGTGTGTTATGTTAAACTCAGGTAAGCAGCAATTGTACGCACATATTACTGATGCACCTACTGCAGTGTCGCAAAATAAAGTCTACTCGTGTGTGTTGCCAGAGCGTCATGGGTCTTAAGGGCAAAGGGCTATATTCCAACCCTCAACTCAAACCCAAAAGGCTATATTTGCAAGGAGTTTATTGCAAACAAACTTTAAATAATTAAATTTTGATGAACTGCCAAAAGCTAATAGATTTTTATTGTATTTTGGCACATTGTGTTGTGCCCGGCTTGTCAAACTTGAATGTTCGTTGTTTGGCCGTTGGTTGTTTCATCAATTGTTTCTAAAAATATTATAAGCCATTCTTTCAGACAGTATGATTAATAACTTTTCATCATAATGTTCATTGATGGTTAGTAATATGAAATATTAATTATTTTCTTTATATATATTACTTACAGAGAGTAGCTCTTCTAGAATCGTTATCTCAAGTCCAAGCATCACAAAGTGAAGTCAATCAATTGACCACGATTTCAGCAGTGCAAACTTTGGGCCTCAGAAAACTCACAGAACTTGATAAAGAAACTCCAATTGAGGACAAGGAGCAACCAATCAGGAAGTTTAGCAGCATTGCAGGTAACTTTACAATTTATACTATTATGTATTTTTATTTGTCTCAAGGTGTTTACTGGATTTTCCATTAATATCACAGCTCATGTACATCCTAACTGAGGGCTTTACATCGTAACTACATTTGAGTAATTATTCCGCAGTCAAACAAGCTAGCTTAGTGTGGTTTCATTGCCGTTTATATATATATGTATTAGTAGGTATACTTATCACTCAAGGTTTCATGATTAAAGGATTTTCAACTTAGTGTGAAATTCATAGAGTGGAATAGCTATAAAAAGAGAATTTTGAATATTTCACAATTTCTACGTTCTTTCGTCATATAGTAATGAAATTGTACGCGTCCGTCGTTTTTATGTGGAATGTGTAAACATATGCAATCATATATTTTTAGGAACTAAGAAACGTCTGCGTCTCCTGAAATTGGATAATTTGGATAAGATTAAAAAAACTAAATATGACCCAAATGTAGTGGGGCTAGAAGAATCTTCAGAAGATGTTAGCTCAGATTCGGAAGGTCACAGTGATGTAGAAGTATCTATACCAACTGGAAATGAAGAAAATAAAAATAACAGCATTGTTGATTGCATTAGTAATGAAAATACCATAAATAATATTAAAGACGTTGATGCCACTTCACAATCTGAGTGTATAAATATAGAAGAAAAGACAAATGAATCCAAAAAACATAGAGAAAACAAAAGCTGTGAACAACTGATTAAAAGAGAAAATGATGAAGTCAAGAAACCAAAACTAGAGTGTCCAACGCAACATGTGGATGTTCAAAGAGACCCTAAAATCCAAGTAGCAAGATTAAAACTACCTATTTTGGGAGAAGAACAAAGAATAATGGAATTGATAAATGAAAACGAGTTCTTGATTGTGGCTGGTGAAACAGGTGAGGTGTGCTATCAAGTTTTATTGAATTCCTAGGATTTTTATTATCTATGTATCTTAATTATTTATTTGTTTTGTGTTATTTATTGTTCATTAGGTAGCGGTAAAACCACTCAAATACCCCAGTTTCTATACGAAGCTGGTTACGCACAGCAAAAAATGGTAGGCGTTACGGAACCCCGACGAGTTGCAACGGTAGCTATGGCGGCACGCGTTGGTCATGAGCTCAGTCTAACCAGTAAAGAGGTGTCATATTTAATGCGTTTCGAAGGCAATGTCACAAAGGATACCAAGATAAAGTTTATGACTGATGGTGAGAACTTTGAATTTTTTTTTGTAAATATATTACCTAACATAAATTAAAGTTGGTAATAAAACCATAGACAAATAAAGAAAGGATTGATAGAAACCATAGACAAATAAAGCTTTATTAGCAGATCTTAGCTCTTTGTGTCCTTAAATGTTATTTATGTTTGAAGTTAATAAGTACATGTAAAGGTCTATATTGAATACAGATTATTTCGATTTTGACTTGTGTGAATTTCAATGGTTAAATATTATACCAGATGGCGTTATTTTTATCGCTGGAAATTGATATCTGACAATTAAACTAATATTGTATTGGGTCAATGAAATAAGTTTTATTAACTTTTAATGATGTGACATCATCATATGATTAATTGATTGTCATTAATTTGATATTATTTTAAGATAAATAGATATGTTTTTCGTAAGGCTATAGAAAAGTATTTAGTTATAGCAGAGAATAAGTGACGGCGATTCAACACGTATAAGAGGTAGATTTTAATATATCTCGACAGATGGCTCTGTATCGTAGTAACCTATAGACTAATTTGTTAAAATATTATCGCCACCTAGATAAATGAAATCAAACTAAGGAATATAGGCGACTATAATAAGTTTAATATTTTACTTTAATCAATATTTTGTTATTGTGTTACTAAATAATAATTTAGAATTATACCACAGTTTAGTAAATTACTTTTTGTTTATATTCATTCATTTAGTATAAATTTGTACGAGTCGGCCAATATTTGCTTTAATTTAAGAATAGATTGTTATTACACACAACTTTACAGGTGTGCTACTAAAGGAAATTCAAACCGATTTTCTTCTGAGCAAGTATTCAGTTGTAATTATTGATGAAGCTCACGAGAGAAGTGTGTATACGGATATTCTTCTCGGTTTGCTGTCGAGAATAGTGCCGTTACGACGCAAACGTGGATTTCCACTTCGCCTCATCATTATGTCTGCCACCCTGAGAGTAGAGGATTTCACCGAAAACACTAGACTTTTTAAAGAGCCTCCTCCGGTTATAAAGGTAATGTTAATATGTATTTTGCAGTATTCTTTTTAGAATATAGAATAGTTAACTTTAGATGAAGGAAAGAAAAGGTTTAATCTATAGTAATGATTTAATTAATAATGATTAATAGGAAAAAAAATTGGATGATTCAAAAGAGCTTTCTATATAAAGATTTTCTGTATAAAGTTAAAAAAATATTTGAATAAAGTTGATTTTGGATTTTAATGAAGCAACAAAAATGAAAGATGACTGTCTCAACTGTCAATTTTGGTATCAAAATATGTTATTGATGTGGAGCATTTATGTAAAGCAATATTTCCTAAAATAATATCATTATAAATTTATGAAAATATGTATGTGGTAGTAAAAATAGTCAGTGGTGTCTAAGGATATAGACATTTATAGACGAAGACGAAAATATAGACAGGGATAATATACACACGTATAGCAGTTTTATGATAAACTAGTCTGCCCGCGGCTTCGCCCGCCTGGATTTCGGGATTGGGTCTGTAGAGGGTTAAGGGTCATAGCTTTTGCCCACGGCTACATATGCGCGGAAGTCGGTCAATGGCGCGAAGGTTTTATCGCGCTTCCCGTGGGACTATCCGTTTTTCCGAGATAAAAAATACCTCGCAAAACCTAGCTCAAGAATCACTCTATCTATTGATGAAAATCTGTGCAGTTGTTTTTGAGCGAAGCCTTTATTGCGCATCCCGTGGGATCTGTCGATTTTTCCGGGATAAAAAGTAACATAGGCATGTTACTTTTCATCCCTTCAACTATCTCCACGTAAAAAATCACGTCAATTCGTCGCTCCGTTTTGCCGTGAAAGACGGACAAACAGACAGACACACTTTCCCACTTATTATGTTAGTATGGATAAAGTTATTTGTAATAGAGACGTACTATTATATTTTTAATACTAATATTAAATTTTCTGTTTTAAAATTGATAAAAATATGGTATTTCTTTTTACAAATAGACATAGCTCCAGTATGAATATACTGGTCAGTGTTAGAAACCGTCTTTCAATCTATTGTATTTTGCTAGAGCTTACAGTTTACATATATAATTGCATTATTTAAGGTTTTCTCAAATTTTTGAAGCTAACCGATTTGTCTTTAGCGTTTAAATCATTTTCGTAGTCATCAGCATACATAATGCACTTATGATTTGTTACATTTGATAGATCGTTGACATAAATTAGAAATAAAAGTGGTTCATAATAACACGTGCAATTTAAGATGTAATTATGGCATTTCCACAGGTACGTTAGTGCCATAAGTACGTCTAGGTTGGTTAGGTAGGTCGTACTCCCTAACATCGCGGATTGCTCAAATAAGCATATGTATATATCCATACTGTATGCAGAGTCGTATGTCATAATTTGTTAAAGACGCCTAATTTGTATGATTGCTAATAACATTGTTGTTTGTATATGTGTTTATATATATAGTTCCTTAATATCCATATTTAAAAAGTTATAAAAATTATAACAAATTATGTTATATGAAAATGTGTCGTTTATCTTAAAAGATTGATAGTCTTAAAAAATAATTCCAATATTCTATTTTGACATACATTTATGTGATCAAAATTAGGTTTTTATTATATTATTATATAATAAAACCTCCTTATCAGTAGAAATCCAGTCTACACATTGCATGCATGCTTTGCATGGTTGCAATTTGTTTTTCTTTACTATAATATATATATCTATACTTCTATACTAATATTATAAAGGAGTAAAGTTTAGGTGTTTGTATATTTGTTAAATTGTAAGGGGTAATCTTGGGATTTACTGAACCAATTTTAAAAATTATTTTTACCAATAGAAAGCCACATTATTGCTGAGTGTCATAGGCTACGGGTCAGGTAGTATTATATATATTTACATTTGAACCGCCCACTTAAATCAAATTATCTATTGCTGAAAACTATGTTAAAATCCATTGAATAGTTTAAAATATATAAGCTAGCAGACAGCGGAATCGACTTCATTTTATCTTATCTTAGATGTCGATGGTTCTATCTATAAGTTTGCCTATTAATTTATGTGTTTCTAACAGATAGATGCAAGACAATTTCCCGTGACTGTCCACTTTAACAAACACACTTTCAGTGATTACTTGAAAGAAGCCTATAAGAAGACTGTGAAGATACACACCAGGCTGCCTGAGGGTGGAATTTTAATCTTTGTGACCGGGCAACAAGAGGTAAGGATGTATTAGAAAATTGTGTTATAGATTCAAATTAGTTTAATATAACTGGGACTGTTCATGCGTTGATGAATTTATAATACAGTAGCTTTCTGCCTACTCAGGGATCACTTCAAATTTTCACTACGTTTCAAATTTGAAAGTATCCTAGGTTCTTTTCTAAAAACGGATATGGCTTTATGGCAATTTTCATAAATACCAGTTTAGTAATATAACCTTGAAAGGGTAACGGAAATCCATTTGTGTTATATATTTAGTCGCGGTTTTATTACTGACAGCCCAATATGAGAGAAAATGTCAAATAAAACTGATAGCATTTTCGAAAAAAATCCGAAATCGATCTGTCTCAAACTATCGTTATGTAGCTGGCTATTTGCTTGAGATTTGATTATTATTGTTGCACTAGCTTTCTACCTGCGGCTTTGCCCACATTTTTATGACCTATCTTATGACCGTAAAATTTATTTTGTCCCCCTCCCTGGGTCCCGAACAATCTCTGTGCGAGAAGAGCCAGTGCCAGTTTAGATCAGAATAGGTTGAGCTGTTTTAAATTATATCCCACACGAATAAGTTTTTTACCATTTTATAAATTATCCTATGTCTCGTAGAACCCCGGAAAGGATAAGGAATAATTACCCCCATACTAAATTCATCAAAGTCGTTTTGAAACGAACATGTGTTTTGACATAACACAGTTACTATCGTACTTGTGATATTAATTGGGATTATTCTATAATATATGAATCGGGAATATATTGTTACCTTTTGTTTTTAAAGTTGTTATTGTTAAAAACTATATGTGCATAACATATTAAATAAGTCTCAATATCACCTCAATTTTGTTTTCAGGTGAGATACTTAGTAAGAAAATTAAAAGCGTCATTCCCGTATCGTAAAAACGTTGACTACACTAAGTTGATCACGAAGAAGGTTACACCAGTAAATGATGCCGATGCAGCTTTGGATTCAGAGCCGGACGACATCGAGTCAGATGATGATGAGGTGGGTTTCTTTTTTTTTATGGTGGTTGAAAGAGATAATGGCTATTGTTGTCAGTTTCGAGTCGGAATAGCTATATGAAATTACTAATTAGGGGTCAATAAAATCACGCAACTATTCAGGCGAAACATGTTATACATATTAATTAATAAATAGACATGGTACATGTTGCAAGGATAAAATAATTTGTTATCAAACAATTTTACTACACTACCCCTTCTTGGTCGAAATTCCTGTAATGTTCAATGAATATAAATAATGTTAATAATTATATTTTATTTAATTACTTACAAATTAGAAAAATTGTGTACAGACAATAATAGGTTTTGTTTAGCTCCTTTGATTTTATATCGAAAGTTACAAGATCAATGTCATATGCAGTTGCAATACAAGTTTCATTTAAGTAAATGCATGACTGGTCTTGCATTATAAGACTATAACTTAACGGTTATAAGATATATTCGTGTTACAATTGGGTAGACGACATTTTTCTAAATTCTATATAGGTATTTACCAGACACTTGTGTTGGTAAGTAGATAAAACAGGCTTTCTGTGGAAATCGTGTATTGCGGCGCACCGCGCGGCCAACGAGCGACTGCCGCTGTCCGGCGCACAGAGAGGTATTTGACCCAAAAGCTGGCCAAAATCACTTTTTTTCAAATTAGTGCTACCCCTTCAAAGCAATTTTTTTTTTAAATTAGTATAACCTCTCCATACAATAACAATAAAGACAAAGCTCTAGCGCCGCCCAACACGACGTAAGCTCAGTCGGAAGTTACCGTTCTGTTAAAGTGTACGTGTGATTGTTCGATGCGCTCAGATTTTAGTGTTCTAAAATATCTCCTATCTCGTGATTGAACGATTTTGTGTTGGTTTTCACTATGGATTCTGATTAACCAGGTATGTATTATATTTAGTACATAATTTCAACAGCTAATTTATTATATTATTTTAATTATATCCATAAGATGTAACCACGAAAAAAAACTCGTATGAAAACACATTTTGAGAAATAAAGGACTTTTTAATAAGTTTCTCATCATTTCTAAGTCAAAATTTCTATTGTATGTTGTAAAGTAGACCTTATAGGATGTAATTAAAAACAAAACAGCCGCCCGAATACGCCCGCCTATTTTTCGTGATTTTTTTTCTGTAAACATATAAACTTTTACTTAACGAAATTTTACTTATATTTTATGTATTTTTGTTATAGGCTCGTCTGGAGTGAAGTTTTTGTCTCGAAATGACTTGTTCGATATAATGGAACGCTCAAACACCTCAATTTTTAACGAAAAGTTGAATTTTATGGAAAAAGAACTGATCAATCAGTATGATGAAAATGATCAAAAATATTGCTAATATTAAGCAAAAATTGTCAGTTATAAAACATCAATTTAAACAAAAATGGACAGCTGCTCGCAAAACAAAGGCCAGATTCCTTGAAACCAATGCGGAGTGGCTCAAAGGATACAAATGGAATATGCGCCTTACTGCTGAGGAGAAACAAATAGTCGAGAACAGAAAAAAAGAAATCCAAGATAAGTTCCGCGAGCAACTTGGTCTATTAGTGGATATACCAAAAGCAAACTTTGGCAACACCAATGATGGGAACACGAGTAGACGCTTTTTTGTTAACTATAACATATCTGCAGCAATTACCGGAATAGACTTAAATTTAATTTACAGATTTAAAATTATTTTAGACACATTGTGCTGTGGTTTAAAGATAAACATAGAGAAATTTGAAAATTATTGTCAAGAAACGGCTAAATTGTACGTTTCTTTATATACTTTATATTATACTTTTACTTATCCCTATGTCTCCGACTTGCATAAAATATTGCGCCATGGGGCTGAAGTAATAACGGTAGCCATTCTTCCAATAGGACAATTGTCTGAAGAAGCTGCAGAAGCACGCAACAAACATATTAGAATGTTCAGACACAACTACACCAGAAAGTTTTCCGGGTAGCTTGCAACGCAGATGTTTTAAACAGGCTCCTCTTAACCTCTGATCCTGTCCTGACGGGCATGAGGAAGAGAAAGAATAAAAAAAAATACAATTTTCAGCTGATCTTGTAAATTTATTAGTAGAAAGTGACATTTCAAATGTAAGTTTTGAAGATGAAAATGAAGAATAAATGATTGTATAATATACGTATGCCTTTTTTTTTATTATTCAAGCAAAACCTAAAATAAAACATTGTTAGGCAGCCATTAAAAGTGTAAAATATTTTTGGCCAGCTTTTTGGGTCAAATACCTCTCTGTGCGGCGTCCCGATACCTCATTAATTAGAAAAAGCATAATTGCATTTGCTTACATACTAGGGGACTTACACACTACACGTAACCTAATGGTACTTACACACTACAGGTATAATAAGAGTACTCTTTTAACTGAGAAATATTATAGAATCAATCGTATATCTGCGCTTGTTGCTTTTGAAGATACATCGACGAGGATTGCTTAAAAACGCTCCATACTAAAAACACTGTAACGTAAATCATAATTAAGTAAACTTGCCAAATTTGTATGAGGGTATAAACAAAAATCTAAATAACTCTGCTATTTGTACGTTTATAGGTATACTTTCTATGTATAAAAAATGTTACATTTATTTTGAGAATGCTAGAAATGTATTCGTCTCATTAGAACTCCGTAAAAAAAAATTGCACATTTATTACAAATCTAAAGAATATTAAAAAAAAAAAATTTGAAATTTTCTATATTGATATATTATCGTGAGATATGAACAGAGATGTGAATTATTTGAAATACATATATTTCAAATGCAAATACAAAATGCAAAATACCATTTTTATTTATATTTGAAATACTTTTTTTCTAAATGTATTTTGTATTTTATTTGAAATACTCTATATAAATATTTAGTATTTATAAAATACAAAATAGTTTCGTTGCATTTTTAATTAATTTTTACAATTTTTCACATCTTAAATCCATGATTTATTATTTATGAACGCACTGATCGTGATCGTAGTGTTGTCATTGTCATTTGTCAACTAGAACAATAATGCCAACATTTAGGCCCCATTGGCGGAACATGAAAGATGAACTCTTTGAACAAATACTAGTTTTAAAATCAGTTCAATAAATAAAAGTGGTTATGCTTAACAATGTATTTTATTTTCAAAACCTATTTTAAAAATACGTATTTTGCATTTTGTATTTAAATACTTTTATTCAAAACTATTTTGTATTTCTATTTGAAATAGTGCTAGCAACTATGCATTTGCATTTTGTATTTAAATACTTTTACTAAACTATTTTTTTTTCACATCTCTGGATATGAATTGCTCAAATTAGATAATTATAGTATAAAAACGGCCATATTTAGTCATCTACCCTATTCTCAACTTTAAAAATAATACTTGAGAGAATTACTGTGTAAGCTGCCAACTTGTGACGTAAGATGCAGCCTGAGTAGGATGTACGGAACTTTGATGTTATCTAGTAAGAATAAATAAGACGGTATAAACAAATGGTACCCCAAGAAGACTACTAATATAGTTTCCCTCACGTAAATTATCTTTATTTAACAAGAGTCACTTTTTTTAAGGTAGAGAAAGAGATGAAACGCGCAAGGAAGGCGCGGCGGAAAGCGAAGTTAAAAGCTAAAGCATTGCCGAAAATAAATTTGGACGATTACGACATGCCGGATGATGATGGACAAGCGGATCTGGTCGATGGTGATGATGACAGTGAAGGTCATTTAAGTGATTCAGGTGTGTAATTATAATCGGTGTGACAATAAAACTTTGTCTTCAACGCTTCACTTTGATTCGGCCTCACAATATATATTTGTCGCAGCCAACTGGTTAAAATAGTTGTTCAATCAAACAGCTAACAATTTCGCAGAACAACGTCATTTAATCACACAGCTATACGTCGTTTAGCCGACTTGTTGATTGCAACGTTCAACATTACAGCTACACGACGCTTAGCCAACAAGGTGACCATTATACTCTGTCCATTATGTTATTTTCTTTTTGACAGATCGCGCGTATGAAATATTGTTTCTATTTTCAAATTATAGTACTACAGTAATAATATACTTTCTAGACGGGTAACGCCCACATAGTGAAGTGCTCTGTGCATAACAAACTACCACAGACAATAAGCAGTTCTTGAAATCAGATAAATCGATAAATTGTCTTCAAATCAAATATTTGTAAATTTATTTATTTCCTTCTCGACAGCTACCTTACATTATTTATAGGTATGTGAATTTTAATATTAAAACGCATATGTAGTTAATAACATCTACGTCAAGTTTAAATCAAGAATTATGATCAAGAATACTTAGAAAATCACATACATACCATTTTTTTAACAAACTAGCTAGGTAATTGGTAATTCGCCAAAAATATAAAATTTTGCCTAATTTACTTGGCATGTGTAAAACTTTATTTTTTCATATATTTCTGATCCATTTAAGAGAGAAAAAGGAAAACTTTCTTAAATGGATCAGAAATATACGAAAAAATAAAGTTTTACACATGCCAAGGAAATTAGGCAAAATTTTATATATTTGGCGAATTACCCCAATTGGGTAATTCGCCAATATAATATAAAAATTAAACAAGTAAATTTATTTACATTATTTATTACATAGATTCATCAGATTCTTCTTCGTAAATTACACTAGACTCGTCAGTTGAGTCCTCTGTTACATAAATAACCAATTCTTGTGCCATCATGTTATCAATTGCAACATCTCGATCCCAATCAGACATTATTAATTTTTTGTCCTCTGTACAACACTCGCCCAGTTTTCAGGCGTCACATCACCACAACACACACAATTTAATATTTATAATAAAAATAATATCGCTGCATTAAATCGATTAAAAGTTCTTCTTAAATAAAATCGATATTCTGTTTTAATCGAATCGGTAACTTGCGAGCTCATCACTGATTTCAAAATATCTTAAACTGTCAAAAAGAAAATAATATAATGGACAGAGTATAGTTTAGTACTTAATTTGAGAGAATAGGAAGGCTTTTTGTAATTTCTTGGTAGGTTATTATTGAATTAAGTTGAAGAGGTGACCAAAAGATTGATGAAATTAGTAAAAATGAAACACAAATTATTAATCATAATATTGTTTATTGCACCAAGCAAAAAATTACAAACTCAAAAATTTACGAATCATTTCATAATTACGTAATTTCTCCTCGAATATTTGTTTAAATTTTGAATCACTCGTATCACTCGGTAAGTGACCTCATCATTTTTATTTTTTTAATACGTGTAACGTATATTTACTACTTATTTTCCGAAAAATCAAACCACGGCTAGTTGACGCCATATTGAAAACAAAACTCCTAGCGCTGCGGTGGGAAGCGCTGAACTAATTAAATTAGACGGCGGCTTTTGAATCAGCTGTAGTGTTGAACGTTTTGAGCGACTCAAATATTCAATTAATAAGCTAGACGTATGGTTGAATGGCGTTGTTCAGACAAAGGGTTTGATTGAACGGCTATTTTTACCAGTTGGCTGCGACATATCTACAATCACCATAAGAGTGAAAGTGCATCTTGCCAAGTTCATAATGTCATCATTTTGTCTAAGATCAATATCTTAAAAAATTGTCACAAGTCATATTCTTAAGTTTAATTTTAAGCATTATTTCGTAAATCCTTTATTCGTAATAATGTTGATTTCTGTCTTTACGCAACATCTGTCACTCATTCCGTGATCACGAACGATGCAAAGCTTTCGAAACGTAGAGCTAACTAATTTGTTGTGACAACGAAAACTGAGAGGCCTTTGAAACATTCATTTATATATACATGTTTTAACAACATATATGTCTGGATAACCCTGGAAAGTTTTTGCATTTCAATGTTAAGTGCAATTAATTTTTCGGTGTTTCAATGTTATTCTGCTTATTAATAAACTTCGAGAAAGTTTATATTAATTTTAACTTTTTCCATAAAGATGCAGAGGAAGACGCTCTAGCGCCCGCTATAAAATCTTGCCGTCAACCTCTATGGGTGCTGCCTCTATACTCTATGCTCGGGTCGGCGAAACAAGCCAGGGTGTTCGACCCTCCGCCGCCCGGTACTAGACTGTGCGTGGTTAGTACTGATGTAGCTGAGACCTCGCTGACTATACCCGCTATTAAATATGTTGTGGATACGGGCAAAAAGAAGATGAGGTGAGTCAAATTAAATCATCTTAGAAATTACTAAAATGTCCAATATAGTAAAAGGTTCTAAATGGATAGATTAGAATAATAACTGTTAATTACAATCATACCAGAAAGCTCGGGGTACTATACTGACTTTATCAACGTCTTTTTCGTTTCTCCAATCACAAATGTACAACTTATCTGACGCTTCTATGGTCAAAGAGAACATCATACGGTAACGTGAAATCCACCAATTCGTACTGGGCCAGTGTGGTTGACTAAGATTTAATCGCCCTAATATAGTGAAATCTGGGTCGTAGTTCTTGGTGGGGACGTACATGAGCTGTGATAACACTTGAAACGCACTAGTTCATGTAATGAGATTTTGAATAACGGTCATAATGTATATAATAGTAACCATCGTAACTAAGACTGATGTATCTATCGTATCTTATAATAGGGACTCAATAAAAAGTGTAATAGGAGGTGGGCCTCTCTCGACAAGACTCCCCTAGAGCACCCAGGGGAGCGAAGGTCCCCCAAGAGGGACCACGCCCCTTCCGTGGCCGGGGGGCGTCGTCGGTGGAGGAGATCAGGGGAGGTATTGTAGCCTCCCCGAGGAGGGCTCCCTGTATCGGCAGGGGAGCAAAGGCTGGGGGTTCCCGGAAGTCGCTTGACGTTCCCGGCGGCTCCCTTCATGCCTGAGGAAGGCCATCCCTGAGGCTTTTAGTGCAATTTAATGCATTTTCCTCAGGGGAACAAAAAAAAAGGGGATCGAAGTTCGGGGGCCTCAGATGCGACACTCGATCCCGAGGGTTCCCTACAACACCTGAGGACGGCCATCGCTAAGGTTTTTAGTGGGTAGGTCTCCCCCTTCTGGGGAGAGAGTTCCACATAACCGCCGGCTTTCCGCAGCCGGGGTATGTAATTCAATGCATTTTCCTCAGCGGAACAGAAAATAAAGGAGGCGATCTTCTCACAGCCCTGCAGTGGGGATATATCTGAGCTGTATTTATCAGTGATGGCAATAACGACTGTTTTGTAATAATGAATAACACTGTTATGTTATTTTCCTATAACTGTTATTGTAAACTGTTGTCTGTTATCCTGTTATATTGCTGTTTTGACAAATGTTTTTGGGTACGATTGTTATTGTTATTAAAGCTAGCTTAGTTATTCTCAACAATGATTAGATAGATAGAGGCTTAGGACTGTCAGAATATTAGGCAGTAATTTAAATAATTTAAAACTAATTACCTAATCAATATAATTTTGTTGTAATTGTGTGATCTGTACATAATTTGTTATTTACATTCAATATTTACGTTATTTACATTCAATGTTTACATTATTTACTTATTGCGACGAATAATTTAATTTGCATACGCGCGATCGCACAACAGCAAATAATGCGTGACTAAAAAAATGACAACAGCTTAGGCACCAGCAAGCCAGCAACAGTTAATTGTTATTTCACATCACACTGTAATACAAAATGAGTCTAATTGTCATACGAGCGAAGGTACAAAATTGTGAATTTGGGATTAGTAAAATTACTATAAGAAATAAACAGATAGGAACTTTATTTTCTTGTGAGAAAGGTTAATATTATAAGAATAAGCAGTCGGGCAACAGAGCGAGCGCCTACGCCTGCACAACGGTTTGCTTTCTCTCGCTCATACTTGCAGCTTGTAGCACAGTCGTACTCGCTCGCTCCGTGCCGCACACACGCAAGTGGCAACAACAACAATGCGGTAATTTTGTCAACAGCAACAGCAGGATAACAGTATAAGTCGTTAAATAACGTGTTATTCATTACGGGAAAATAACTCATTATATTATCTGTTATTGAAATAACGACCATTACTATACTCCGTTTGTTTAGGTAATTAACTAAATGTAAACAAATCATGAAAAGGTTTCTTTTATAGGTCCACTTTTTATTCCGAGATAAAATGTAACCAAAACAAATTATTGGTTCATTTAAACATAATAATTACTATTATATCTTTCTATATATAATTACCTCGTTTAATTTTAAACAGTAAATATTATTTATTTAGTTTAAAAATAATAAATAACTTAGATTATAATAGTTTCACACAAGTATTGCAAGGTGTGACTACTGTAAAGAACCTAAAAAGACTGGTGTTCAAAACATTTCTTGTAAATTCATGGTTAAAATAACCCTACTAAATTAAAAAGTAAACCTGCACGATAGAGCGGCAACACGTTTAACTGTAATTTCAATTATCCGGGTTACCAGACGCCTTTCGTTTCGTGTCATTGTCATTTCACGGTTCGCTTAACGCTTTACTTTCGTCGCATTTTTGAGTTTCTTTACTGTTTTCTTATTTTGTTATTGTTTGTATTTTGTTGTTGTAATGAATGTAGTAGTTATTACTTTTGATTACAATTATGTTGTTACGTAATAAATAATTTGTAATGCAATGTAGTTTTTATACACCTCAATATACAAATAAACATTGTAATAAAAGGTTGAAAATCCCTGAACGCCGCCATTTTTATTGTTTACCTTTAGTTAATTACCTAAACAAACGGAGTATAGTATTTGTAATAAGGTTTATTGCAGAGTGTACGACCACGTGACCGGCGCGAGCGCATGGCGCGTCGTATGGACGTCGCAAGCGAGCGCCGAGCAGAGGAGTGGCAGAGCGGGCAGGCTGGGCGCCGGCCACGCGTACCGGCTGTACAGCAGCGCGGTGTTCCAACACGACTGCGCTGCCCACCATCCGCCCGACCTGTGCCGGCGGCCTGTGGATGACCTCGTGCTCACTATGCGGTGTATGGGCATAGACAAGGTGAGTTGCTATCTTTTTGACGTGAAACGTCTTTAAAATCGCGCCGAAACATACGGGTACCAGGTTTAAAAAGTGGACCGTAACGAAAAGGTCTATATTATCGTACCTTAATTATTAAAAAACTATTAGTCTTAGAAACAAAAATGTGGTGTGAATATTTCACTTATATAGTCAGCTCGCTGTTGTGACATTGAGTTTTTTATTAAAATACTTAAAACACCGTCAATCTGCTTTTTATTTCTATCTTTTACTTTAAAAGCGGTTCCCTAACATAGACGTTTCACGTTAAAAGCAACGGCCGTGTGCCCCGGCACAGCCCCACCCGATTTTTTTTTTTATAGGATATGGCAGCAAACGACCAAATGGATCACCTGATGGTAAGCGATAACCGTTGCCCATGGACAGCCGCAACACCAGTCACAGATGCGAGAAGGCAATAAGGAGGGAAGGGGTGGTTGGGCCTCCGGTACCCTCACTCACTCGGCGAAACACAGCGCAAGCGCTATTTTACACCTGTTTTCTGTGAGGCCGAGGTATCACTCCGGTCGAGCCAACCCAATTCGTGCTGAAGCATGGCTTTCCCACGGTAAACGGTATCTAAACGTTTTTTTTGATTACAATAATTTTTTTTTCGCTCGCCATCTATAGGGAGTTCATGCCCACACACTGGAGCCTAAATGATCCCGTACAGTGCGGTTCGAGAGGAATTTCCTCCCGCGTACACTTCGTTTGTGGAATGAGCTCCCTGCCGAGGTTTTCCCGGAGGGCTACAGTATGGGGTTCTTCAAAAGGGGAGTAAATAGGTTTTTGAAGGGTCGGCAACGCGCGATTGATACCCCTGGTGTTGCAAGTGTCCATAGGCTACGGTAACCGCTCATCATCAGGCGGGCCGTAGGCCTGTTTGCCACCATCGTGGTATAACAAAAAAGACAAACAAGAAGATTGATTATTACATGGTCGTATGCGCTTGCTTAGGCCTATAACTGACTGCTTTGAAGACAGTACAATACCTTTTTTAACCGACTTCAAAAAAAGGAGGTTATCAATTCGATCCGTATGTATGTAATATTTCCAGAACTGCCCAGTTTTCGTATATGTTAGTCTATATCAGCGTCTGAACAAATTTCAGAAGTATATGTATGTTTTTATGTTTGTGTTCGCATATCTCCGGAACTACAAGTCCGATTTAAGTAATTCTTTTTTGTTTTACTAGGTATTGTTCAACTTAGGGATACTGCAAGTTTCATCAAAACGGTTGCGTGCTTTATGAGATAGGGAATTTTTTATTAATCGACTTCAGAAAAAATATAAACTGAATCAATCGTACCTTACGTAAGCTTAGAAAGAATAAACACAACACAACTGAAATTTCACTTACAAACTACAGTAAGAAAGAAAAATATATATCTAGCTACATTACCAATATCAGTAACCTTTATGGACTTACCTAAGACTTTAGTTAAAAAAATTAAGAAATAAAAATATTTTTAATAAATAAAACTGACTTCAAAATTGTACGCAACTAACTTACCTACGTATGTTTAGAAAGAATATAAAAGAACTAAAAAGTAAAAAATAAATACGATAACTTCTATCTTAAATAAACTAACTTTGATATACCAACTAGGTATTTTTTCAAGTCGTTTTAAAAATATTTTTTGTATAAACTGTTAGTTCACTACACTGTTACACTAATCTATGATGCCACTATTTACGTCAGACTACTTATTGGGGTTTTTCCTACTATATAATAGAATTTTATGAAATTGTTAAATAAAACGATTTATTTATCAAGTAAATTGATAAAAAGCAATCTGTTGGTGTAATATTTTTCAATATAAAAAGTATACTGTAAATGCACAAATAACAAAGTTATTTGCAATTTTGTTTCTACGCGCATATAAATTACACACTATTATATTATAACGCCATAATACAGTGTATATGGAGTGGTTTTGCATTATCGTTACTGTATCTTCAAAATAATGGCAGATACTTTTACAATATTTTTCAGCCAACAGTGTACTCTGACACTGACTACATCATTATTCTAGAATAGGTGGGTAGTGTGCACTAACACACTATTGACGTGTTTGGCTATAGCTCCGTTTCTAAATTTGTTTTGTAAAGTATTTGCTTAAAGTTCTGTCTCAAAATTACAATATCATTTACTGTAAATTCAATTCTTCGAAGTCCGAAGAACAAATCTATGTGAGCAGTTGGTTTATAAGTTTAATGTGAACAAGTGTGTTTGTGAAGTTACTTTATTGTTTTGATGTCAAGTGCTAGTTGATCTTCAGCTACCTACATTTAAGAAATACTATAGTTCCCGAGTAATAAAGATCCTTTAATTCGTCTACACTGACATTGACTGGCTGGTGCAACGCGTCGCGTTGGGTGTTGTATCTGTACTTCTCAATGCGGACTGTGTTCAAATCCCAATCAAAGAATTATTAATTTTATTTTTTTTTTTTTATTATTATTTTTTTTTGTTTTGTTTTATACTTTGCTTTTGGTTCAACAATTAATCTTTTTTTTTAAAATACACTTAAATTATAATACCTATAATACTTTCAAATTTTGTTTTATTCTTTTAAATTTCGTAGAACTGTTAAATAATTTTTTCAACAATGTCTTCCGGGAAATTTTCTTGTGCTGGCTGCTTACAAACAATTAAATCTAAACAACTTCTTCGTTGTTCCGTATGCTTAAATCATTATGATTTATTATGCGCCAATATATCAGAAAAGCGCTTCAGTAACACCCTGACTGGTGAACATCGGCTAAAATGGAAGTGTGAGGCATGCAAAAGCAAAGAACCTAAAACAGATAATAGCAACACCCCCGTGCGGGCAGGTCATGATGATAAGGTCACGCATCGTCGAGGCGCAACTGTTCAGAGCCCTCCTGATGCTGTAGATGATGACTTAACCCTACAGGAAATTAGGTCTTTAAAGGAGGAATTGCTACTTTTTCGTCAGGAAATGATTGCTACACGACAACGGGTCAATGAATTTAATACGAATTTGACCAATCTTATAAATAGAGTTGAAAATTGCGAGCTGAAGACAGACCAACTTTGCGTTCGTATGGATGCACTTGAGGATACATTGAAGAATGTGCATAAAAGTGAGAAGGATAGAACAATAGAAATATTAAAGGCTGAACTAAATGATCGTGATCAACAATTGCTATTAAACGACATCGAGATTACGGGAGTTTTAGAGCAGAAAGAAGAAAGTTTAGAGCATATCGTCTTAGCTTTGGCAAACAAGTTAAGTGTGAAGCTAGATCAGCAGGACATCGTGAGTGCCTTGCGTGTTGGCAGTGTTGTGCGTGCTGAATCTGATGTGAATTCTTCCCGGCCCCGCCCCATTGTGGTGCGTCTTGTTAGGCGTGCAAAGCGGGATGAATTGCTTAAGGCGGCACGCGTGCGGCGTGGTGCTACTACTGAAGGCACCGGTCTGCAGGGCTCTCCGCGTCGTTTTTATCTCAACGAGCGCTTAACTAAAATCAATCGCTTCCTTTTCCGCCAGGCGCGACAAGCTAAGGAACGTCTGAATTGGCGTTATGTGTGGACTAGAGATGGCAAGATTTTTGCACGTCAGCACTCTATGCCGGATTCTCCACTCTATCGCCTGCATACTAATGATGACCTTGTTAGGGTTTTTGGTCAAGAAGCATTTGGTTCTTAAACTGACTACTGTAATTATTTTTTGTTGTTATAGTAAAACAATACTTTTGAGATACAGCCAATTTTACCTTTTATTAATGTTCTTGAAATGTTTGTTAATATTTTTTATTTCATATTTTGTAATGTATTTTATAAACCATCTTATTAACTTTTTAATGTTAACTTTCTTACTTTATGAAATATTGGTCACGTTTTATTTTGTCTTCTTAATAGACTGGTTGTGTGCTGCAGAACTGCAAACGGATTGGGGCGAACTAGCGCCTGACTGGAACAATGCGCAGCTTTTGCTTTGTACTCTATACAGAACATTTAAAATTATGTATATTTATTTGATTTTTTATTTATATATGCATTTTTATCATATTGCTTATGCTATTAATATATATCTAATTTCTTTGTTTAAAAAACTGTATGTGCTACTGCTTTACTTTATCCTGCCGCTTTCCTGCTTTTATAATTTCAAGTGTGATTTCGTTTGCTTTGCCGCCTTTTGTTCGTTACCTACTGCGGGTTTTGGTCAGTATAATTCAATCATGTATTGCTTATTAGTTTATCTTAACGGTCTATTTTAATGGCCCCTCACGCGCAATATTTTAGTTTAGGCTTATATAATGCAGGTTCTCTTGGTACAGGTCATGATGATTTTAAAATTGCTATGATGCGCCATAAAGCTGAAATTGTTGCTATAAATGAGACTTGGTTGCCAAGCGGGCAGGAGGCTCGTGCTCCGGCTGTACCTGGATATCGATTACGCTGCACTCCTCGACCTGTGCATATGCATGGTGGGAGAGGAGGTGGAGTAGCTTTTTATATTAAGCAGGGCATACGTGTCAATTACGAGAGGCATCCGGCCGCTGATATCGAACAAATGTGGATTTCTACGAAAGTCAAGGGTTATCGAATGGCCATTGGAACAGCTTATCGACCACAGTGGATAGATGTAGACACTTTTATTGATGCCCTGACTGAGTCTGTAACTTATTTTAGTAGATATGATCTTGTGGTGCTTTTGGGAGACTTCAATATCAATATGAACATTATTTCTAATACTAATACTATAAAGTTAGTAAATTTTTTACATTATATGGACTTACAACAGGTTGTTACCAAACCAACACATTTTACAGCTGATACTTGCTCGTTAATAGATATTGTATGCACAAACGCTCATGTCAAAGAAGTAAGTGTGACGGAAGTTTCTGGTACAATTGGTCATTCTATGGTGAATGTTGTTCTTTCAATTAAAAAGATAAAGCTTCCTAACAAATATGTTTCTTTTCGGCCCGTTAAGGATATTGATATAAATCATTTCAATCTGGATGTTCATGCTGTGGATTGGCAATCTATTTCATCTGAATCCGCATTGGATGGCATGGTTTCTCAATTTCAGCACTTATTATTAGAGCTATACGACAAACATGCTCCAATTAAATTAGTTCGAGTAAAACAGGATCATGCATTGCCCTGGGTGACGGATACAATCAGACATATGATTGATTTGCGTAATCAGGCTCTCACCAAATATCGTTGTTCCAGATTGGAAGTCGATAAAAGGCAGTGGAAGGATCGTGATAAATTGGTTCAAACCGCGATTCAAAATGAAAAACGTGCTTATTTCAATCATTATATTAATTCTCAGACAGGCAATAGTAAAGCATTTTGGAATAATTTAAAGAACAAAATTTTGATTGATCCTTGTTGTAATAAATACTTGCCTGATTTATTTGACGATCCAAATAAAATTAATCTTCACTTTCTTAATATACCTTCTTCTTCTTCTAGAGTACCACATAATCTCATTAATTTCTATCAAACAAATCGTTACGTGAATGCAGAATTTTCTCTGCGCCCAGTGAGCCAATTGGAGATCTGTAAAGCTATTGAGACAATTAAGTCCAATGCAACTGGTAGTGATGGGCTGAGTAGGGACATGGTGCTATTGACTCTCCCTGCTGCACTCTCAGCTCTTACCGATATTATCAACAGATCTCTTTCGACTGGATTCTTTCCCTCTCAATGGAAGGATGCATGGGTTACGCCTATCCCCAAGGTTAAACATCCAGAAACTCTTGCGGATCTAAGGCCTATCAGCATATTACCCTTTCTCTCCAAAATTTTGGAAAGAGTTGTTTATTTACAACTAATTAAATTCGTGGAGGAAAATAACATTTTACCATCACTGCAGTCTGGTTTTCGTAGAGGCAGAAGTACTGCTACTGCTCTTCTTGATGTAGTCGATAACATACTCGCGGAACAGGATGCTGGCCATGGTACAATACTCACATTACTTGACTTTTCTCGCGCCTTCGACTGCATTAACACGAATTTGCTACTGTCGAAACTTACGTATTATGGTGTATCTTCCTTGGCTGTCAAGTGGTTTCACAGTTACCTTTCCGGCAGACATCAGACTGTGAAACTGGTGAAGTTGAACGGAAAATGTTTGTTTTCAGATTCTGAGCCCGTAACGCGTGGAGTTCCGCAGGGCTCCATTCTTGGCCCTTTGCTTTTTATCATCTATTGTGCTGATCTATCCCGCCTAATACGTTTTTGCAAATATCACTGTTATGCGGATGATATCCAACTTTATATCTCTGCTCAACCTGAGAATATCAATGTTGCTGTTGAACGGATGAACCTTGACCTTGATATAGTAGCAGTTTGGGCCGAGCAAAATTATTTGAACCTCAACCGTAATAAATCTAAGTTTATGGTGATAGGTTCCAAAGCTCAAGTAAATAAAATTAATCAGTTGAATCCTCAAGTATCCATCTCAGACCAGGTTATTAAGCATGTTATGGAAGCTCGAAATTTAGGTATTACTTTTGATAGAGAACTGCGTTTTGAGTCCCATATGTTAGAACTTGTAAGAGCTTGTATGTTCCGCTTAAGAGTATTGTACAGGATTCGGAATTTGCTTTGCGAGAGCGCTCGGGTTACCTTATGTGAATCTTTAATACTTTCCAAATTTAATTATGGTGATGTGGTCATTGGACCGCGCCTGCTTACCAGAACTCAGCGTATGGTACAACGCGTTCAGAATGCTTGTTCCAGATTCTGTTTTAATATTCCTCCACGAAGTCATATTTCACCATATTTGAATTCCTCATCCACGCTGAACATGGAGTCGCGTAGACAGGTGCATCTTGCGTCTTTGGTGTTTGATGTAATAAAGTTTAAAACTCCGGAATATTTGTTCAAAAAACTTAAATTCGCGTCGCACCAAGAGAATGTCAGAAGTACCCGCAAGCCTCTGGTGGATACTATTCATAGAACTGTGGCTTTCCGTGGCAGCTTTCGCTTCCAGGCTACCAAATGTTGGAACGATTTACCTCCACCTATTAGAATTTTGTCTTCCAAGGATACCTTTAAGAAACACGTCAAAAAATATTATTTAGACAAACAAAAGTTAGGCATCCCTAAGTTTTATGTGTAGCACAGGGGAAGTGGTGCCTCGCCCGAACAGTTTTCAGTTTGTTGTTGTTACATTTATATACATATATGTATATCAGTATTTATATTTTGTTTTTGTATATATACTATATATAAGTATAATTATATTTATTTGAATGTATTTTAAATATTTCTTCGCACTCGCTTGACACTTTGTGTATTCTACCGTGCCAACGATAGTTATAGCCTCATGCGGTTTATTATTATTATTTTTTAATATTATTATAATTTTATCTGCTCATTTCAAAACTACTCACTCAAAAAAGGTGATGGCTGAAAATCAGTTATTTGCCTAAATTAGGCAAATATTTAGCTGAGCCTTGACCTTTTACTTTCGTTTTTTTCTTGATTATTACCATTTGTTTTATTAGATATTTATGTGTATTTTGCAGAATTTAATAAACGTTTTTATCTATCTATCTATCTATCTATTCTTTAATTTCAATTATTTTTGTAGTAACATTTTAAGTTTTCATTTCATTTCGTAACATCCTGTTTGCAACTTATAAAATCTTTATATTTGATATCATGTGTTGTCGACAATATCAACACCTAGAAATAACGGCTTAATTATTTAAAGTAATGAAACACTAACGTGACTTATGACTTTCACTCTTCCCGACTGACTGAATACTGATCCCAACCAAGTTATATCTAACTAGCGACCCGCCCCGGCTTCGCACGAGTGCAATGAAAAAATGGTTATGGTGGGTTATCCCTAAGAGATAGACATATACCATCGCGGACTTTTTTGTGGACTTTTGTAAGTTGTACAATACTGTAGTACATCATTTTGACCAATCTCGTAGGGTTTGGCCAGCGTTTGCAATATAAGCGCAAAAAAGTGAGTTGATTTACGACATCACATTAGAAATTTCAAAAATTGACAGTTCCACTACTACATTGTGCATGTTTTATACATATAAACCTTTCTCTTGATTATACCTATTTATTAAAGAAACCGCATTAATAAAATCCGTTGCGTAGTTTTAAAGATTTAAGCATATATAGTTACATATGTACACACATACAGACACCGGGAAGTGACTTTGTTTTATACTATGTAAAGATTATATTATTACACGTTTTAAAATCAAATGTGCGACTGTTCCGCCACGTCGCTCACTGTGCTGCCATCTATTGGATAATGTCACAAACAAAAAAGAGATAGTAGTCAAATCCGCAATCTATCATCATGGTATAACCTCGAGCATGAGAAGTAGAATTGCATATTTACATTACGATGACTGCGTATAATAATTAAGGTTTTAACACATGCATTGGACAGTGTAGGTGACGGTTTCCAATCCAGTATACTGAATTTGCAGTAATACTGAATATACTAATTGCATTTTTAATGAGACAATAATAAAATTGTTTATAACACTGTTTTAAATAGTATTTAAAAATAATGTGTCCCAGCTTGAGAAATTTACTTTTGAAAATGTGTTAATTTTTTATTTTCTTGTAGGTGGTCAACTTCCCATTTCCGACAGCGCCGGACAGACTACAGTTACGATTGGCAGAGAAACGGTTGCAGACCTTAGGTATACTGGAGAAAGTGGAATCTAAGAAAAAGAAAGCGGACAACGAGGAGGTAGGTAGTTTTATAACTACACCTAAATTGAAAAGAGAATCGAAATAATATATTCATTTGCAATCGCATGAGAAGTTTGAAAAGGGATATTATCTACCTGATAGTGTGATAGAATAAGATATTATAACTCAAAGAGTTATGGAAAGAAGCACTATCAAGCTAAAACTGAAACACAAAAGGAAAAATAGTGATATACGGAATATAACACAAGTCATAGATGCTCTACAACACTGCAAAAAACTAAAATGGAAATGGACCGGCCATGTTGCACGAATGAATGATGAGAGATGGGTAAAGCGTATAACTATGTGGAAAGACCCATTAGGCAAGAGAGACAGATGTAGACCAGTGGAAAGATGACTTGATGAAGTGACTGAAATAGCGGGAAATAACTGAAAGGATTATTATCTATATTATTATCTACCTTTCTTCGCTGTTATTTCTGTATATTTATTGGTTATAATCATTCAAACTAAAATGTAGGTAGTAAAAACACATTTTTTCGTAATTATACTTTCGATAGTTATGTGCTATGATTTGTTTTAGACGCTGAAAGTGACTCCGCTCGGTAAAGCCGTTTCGGCATTTCCTCTCCTCCCGAGGTATGGGAAGATGCTGGCTCTCAGCCATCAGCACGACCTTCTCTCCTACACCATTGCACTCGTCTCCGCACTGACTGTACAAGAGGTATGTTACATTTATAAAAGCTTGTATTAAAAAAAATACTTTTAATTTATTTTACTAAAAAACCCTTTCATTTGATACCCATATTGTAGGGGTGCATTATAAATAATTGGTCCGCCATATTGGATTAAGAGTGACGTCACATTATTTATCGAGGTGTTCTTTGCAAGCCCTTTCATTTGATACCCATATTGTAGGGGTGCATTAAAAATAATTGATCCGCCATCTTGGTAATGCCGCCATATTAGATTTAGAATGACGTGACACACATAACCATGCATTGCATCCGGGAAGTGGGTCAAATTAAGATTCCAAGATTTTCTTACATAGTTACAAGTGAAACTTACATAAAAGCTTGTAAAAAGAAATAGATATATCCCAGTAGCTGGCATTAACTTGTACACCAATTAGCCTAACCCAAAGTAAGCTTTGTAAGGCTTGTGTTATGGGATCAAGGTTAACGGATATACATACATATATAAATATTTTTGTTAGCATTATATATTAACAACGATAACTAAGGTACGCATTCATCACACAAACATCTGCCCTCATCGAGATTTGAACCTCAGAGGAATCCAGGACCTCAGAGATGGTGTGGTGACCTTGAAACTGGTGTACTAACCACTCGAATACTGAGGTATATACTTAGTATTGTGTAACAGTTTATTATTATGTTATAATATCTTATAATATATTTAGTATTTTTGAACACAATACTTAGTTCTTCAAGAAATCTGTTGAAAACATTGAAGTCAAAAATGATATCGCGTTTTGAATAGCCTGTAAAGTTTACTATGGCTTAACAAGGTAAAAAGTTCATTAAAACGGTTAAAATTTCGGCTGGTTGGTTAAGGACTTGGTGGTTTCCTGAATTGATTTGTATATTTAAATAAATCTGTCCTGTTCGCAAATATTGTTTTATCTACTATCATGCTATTAATCCTGTATAAAAGAACCTATAACAATTAGCTTATTGCCAACATTATATACACTCAATAATATTATGATCATTATATCATGCAAACGCGTGATATTATGAATTTCAAAAAAAGAACATTCTTATGCAATAACATTTTCACCACCAGATCGCAAAAATTTTGAAACAGGAACAATAAATTGTAGACTAATTCGTAATTTCAGATTCTCGTCATATCGTGTTATTTCCCGCCATTTTTTCACTCGAATATTGGAAATCTTTTATTGATGATTCACATCAAGATTGTAGATAAAGTCTTGTATGCAACTGTTATAATTAGGTATTAAAACACTCATGTGATACTATTAACAATACCCCTGATTATACAACAGTTGCATAAATAAGTATAAGAGATAAATTGTAAACTACTTCGGATTTTATTTTATTGTTATGAATTTAATCAGGTGATGAACGGCAAGCCAGACAGCTGGCCGGCTACTGGCAACACCCTGCTACTGGGCGATCCCGGTGTTTTACTGCGAGTGGTCGGCGCTGCTGAGTATGCCTACGTCAATGGGGAGGAAGAGGTGTTCTGTGCCAAATATGGATTGAGGGAAAAGGTCGGTAGGTCGTCGATTTTGTTTCAGCTATGTTTGGAGCATTGGCACTTGTATTTAAATTACACATAGGTGACGCTTAATAACACGGGAAGGAGGAGATCACTTACCGATTGGCTCAGATACTTACCGAGCACGGCTGCTTCGGTGAGTATCTGTGTCGAATAGGTCGGGAGGGATCGACACATTGCCACCACTGTGCATCCGACCTCGACTCGGCCCAGCACACGCTGGCGGAGTGCCCCGCGTGGGAAGGAGGCCGCCGAGCGGGGACGGGGGATGGCCGATCCCGCTCGAAGGAGGCGGCGCCGGGCTCGGTAGCACAGCTACGGCAACCCGGGAGGGACCACGCCCCTTCCGTGGCCGGAGGGCGTCGTCGGTGGAGAAGATCGGGGGAGGTAGTGAAGCCTCCCCCGAGGAGGGCTCCTCTGTATCGGCAGGGGAGGGGAGCGGAGGCTTGTGGTTCCCGGAAGTCGCTTGGCGTTCCCGGGGGCTCCCTACATGCCTGAGGAAGGCCATCCCTGAGGTTTTTAGTGGGTAGGTCTCCCCCTTCTGGGGAGGAGAGCCCCACTAACCGCCGGCTCGCCGCAGCCGGGGTATGCAATTTAATGCATTTTCCTCACGGGAACAAAAAGAAAGACGGCATACTAACATTGGCGCTGATGCTATAAACTACTGATGAAACTAAATAAAATTGAATACAGCATGCTTATGAAAACTAGCAACATATTGTTGCGTCATAAAGTTAATAAACTTATTCTTGAACATTCGGAAACAATCGGGATCCTTCCATTATACCGTAGAAGCGATACGAGCACATCGAATTTTCTGGAAGGCTATAAAAAGCTTAAACAAAATGGTAGAATATTCGAGAAAGCCGTGCCTTTGTCGATAGCGCCCTCTAGCGTCGAGTATCGGAATTAAAGATACAGATCTTTATAGAATTGCTTTGGTCGAGTGAACTACGAAGTGATTAGTCAGAATTAATTAGTGTTGATTTTTTGTTTATTTTTTTTACTATTTATAACCCTATTTCATGTACTAAGAAGAACCACAGCTCGTAACAATATTAATAGTTTTACGTACAATAATGATAAAAATAAATAATTAGCTGAACAATGTTGTAGAAATTACAGTATACCTGCGATTATTACTTTAGCAGACACGCAACATATTTTCCGCATTATATATCAAAATCAAATCAAAATAATCTTTATTCAACATAGACCTTTACAGGCACTTATTGACGTCAACAAACAAAACAAAAAAAAAGGCTTAAAAAAAACAATAACCTTGTCCATACGTACGAATAAGGAAAAAAAAATATTGACTCGACACCTGTTCGGAAATTGGGAGAGCCTTCTCGAGAAGAACAGGCAAGAAACTCTGAAGGTCTATTTTTTATCTCCTCTTTTCAATGTTAATAATTATAATAATATAATATAAAAATACAATATAATATAACATACAATCATACCTAATACGATTACAGTCGTATGTATGTTTACATACACATATTAAAATAATACAATATTATAAAGAATGTTGTTACCAAACAATAGTGATCCCAAATAGTGTGATCATTTAGATAGTCACTTACTTTATTCATGAGTGTCTTTTTGATATGGATTTTAAATTTATATAAAGACAAATCAATGACACTTTGCGGAAGTTTGTTAAACATAGATATACATTTCCACAAGAACGAACAGCTAGATTTTATGGAGTCTGATATATACCGTCCGTATAATAAATACAATATAAAAGTGACGTCACTATGTAAGTTGTTCGATTTGTATGTATAAACAAACTTTCGGATATCATTATTATTTGTACAATTATTATTTACTCTAGCTGCTGTGCCCGCGACTTCGTCCGCGTGAAATGTAATAAAAAAAATTTGTTTATTTTTTTTTGTATTTGACATTTTTCTAAAATTAAAAGTAAGTCTAAGTTACTCCTTATTACATAAGCTATCTGCCAGTGAAAATCCCGCCCAAATCGGTTCAGTCTTTCCAGAGATTAGCCGGAATAAACAGACAGACAAAAATTTCAAAATATGTATTTTGGTATGATGTGTTCAGTATATACATTCATATGCATAGAAAACAGTTATTTTAATATTACAAACAGACTCCAATTTTATTTATGTGTATGTATAGATATTAAACAATGAGTAATTTAATGTGTAATTTTGAGTTTTGAAACGAATTTATTTCAAAGTTTTAAACTTATATTGAAGAGTTCAAACTCTATGTTTATCTAAATAGAACAAACTCTTGCTTGTTACATAATTATAACTCTTAGAACGGTTGAACCGAGTTAAATAGTACCTGTTTGTTGGATTTATCTCAGTCAAGAATAGCCCAATTTTTATAAAAATATTAGACAAAACAGGGAAAAGAAATTATACAGAAAACTACACCTTGTCTGTTTTTCGTATTTGTCATGGCGGTATTATTTGGTAGATAATATCAAATTGTCTTGGTTAGCTAGTTACTATATTATTGGCACATTAGGGGCCGTCCATTAATCACGTGATGTTTTTTTAGCATATTTTAAGCCCCCCTCTCCCTTGGTAATACATATTCCCAACGGTAACAGTGAAAGTTCCGTCATAGCGAATCAAAAAATATTTATTTAAATAAATAGTACATAAGTATAGCAATAAATTAAACTCGCTATGCGTGGATTCCTATTGCTGAAACAATGTTAAAAAAAATATTAAATAAAATGTTTTACCGTCATCGTCATCGTGGCAAATCAAGAATAACACTACGCCGTGCTGCTCTTCTGTCTATAAATCGCGCGTTTGACGAAAAAATAAATATACGTGATATCTTACTACACCTTCCTCCTTGTGTTATTCTCCTGATTTTTATCAACCCCCCCCCCACTTTCAAGCCTCACGTGATTAATGGACAACCCCTTATTGGTATTACATATAATACCTACATATATAATATGTAGTTGTCATAAAATAACATAACATAACTACATATAAGTACGCCTCAGCACATAATGTTGGAGGCCAACTTCCAATAAAATATTGTTTGTGTATATCAGTTCTCCGTATAAATATCTGAGATTTCTTTCTAGGCAATAAAGGAGATACGTAAACTTCGCAAGCAGCTAACATCAGAGATCAACTTGAGCATAGCTGGCGTAGACGCGACGGTGAACCCTGAGATGAAGCCGCCGGATGATAACCAAGCCAGGCTGTTGAGGCAGCTGGTATTGAGTGGGCTGGGCGATCAAGTTGGCAGGAAGATTGGCCTCGATGAAGTAAAAGAAGGTTTGTAATATGTATGCAATAATAAAACTAGTCTTGGAAATAAAATAAGTAGTAATGGTCGTTATTTCAATAACAGATAATATAATGAATTATTTCCCCGTAATGAATAACACGTTATTTAACAACGGCTTATACTGTTTTATCCTGCTGTTGCTGTTGACAAAATTATCGGCTAGTCGCATTGTTGTTGTTGCCGCTTGCGTGTGTGCGGCACGGAGTGAGCGAGTACGACTGTGCTACAAGCTACAAGTGTGAGCGAGAAAAAGCTAACCGCTGTGCAGGCGTAGGCGCTCGCTCTGTTGCGTGACTGCTTATTCTTTTAATATTAAACTTTCTCACTAGGAAATAAAGTTCCTATCTGTTTATTTCTTATAGTAATTTTACTAATACCAAATTTATAATTTTGTACCTTCGCGCGTATGACAATTAGACTCATTTTGATTTACAGTGTGATTTGAAATAACAATTAGGTAAACTGTTGCTGGCTCGCTGGTGCCTAAGCTATTGTCATTTTTTTAGTCATGCATTATTTGCTGTTGTGCGATCGCGCGTATGTAAATTAAGTTATTCGTTGCAATAACTAAATAATGTAAACATTGAATGTAAATAATGTAAATAATGAATGTAAATAACAAATTATGTACAGATCAATGAACTTTTAAATACGCCAGAAAATTATATTGATTAGGTAATTCGTTTTAAATTATTTAAATTACTGCCTAATATTCTGACAGTCCTAAGCCATATCATTGTTGAGAATAACTAAGCTAGCTTTAATAACAAGAACAATCGTATTCAACAACATTTGTCACAACAGCAATATCACAGGATAACAGACAACAGTTTACAATAACAGTTATAGGAAAATAACATAACAGTGTTATTCATTATTACAAAACAGTCGTTATTGCCATCACTGCAAATAAGTACGCGAGCCTTGCAAGCGGCAACAACTAGAAAATATCTTAATATTTATTTATTACAGTACTGCTACATGAAACATATTAAAATTACAAAAAGTAACTTATATATATACAAAATGTTCTGATATGCACAATAATAGTGTACATAACATTCGCAATAACTACCTACAATTTAAAATCAATAGCTGTAGTACTCACCAACAGGCTACATAACATATAGGCTTCAAAATTAAAAAAAAAACATCTAATTCTAATAAGAAGATTCGTATGTTTCTTTTCTGTTTCTATTCAAACTAAGTATGACCTAGAAGAATCTTTTAGATTCGGATCAAGCTTATGAATGTATGTGTAATAATGCCACTGTTAAAATGTTTATAGATAAAAGAGATATATATAAGCAAGGCAAGTATGTATTGTTTAAATGCTTGGATGTAATTTTTACGATATTTAATTTCCTGAATAATGACTCTATAATAAATAATATTTTTGTTTTGTACCAGATATTTACATATCAGATTTGTTTAATGCGATATGACTCTTTCCAACTGACGACTCTGTAATGATAAAGGGAGAAAAAAACATTGCCCTTGCTGGTTCTTTCCAGTACAAGGTCTCCCGCCGTAGACTTGTGAACTAATGGCGTTCAACCATTGACATTCAAGAGTGATTGTAAAATCCTATTTGAAGAAAAAAATTTTTGATTTGGTTGATTTGATTTGATATATATAAGCTATACTCTGTCCATTATATTATTTTCTTTTTGACAGTTTAAGATATTTTGAAATCAGTGATGAACTCGCAAGTTACCGATTCGATTAAAACAGAATATCGATTTTATTTAAGAAGAACTTTTAATCGATTTAATGCAGCGATATTATTTTTATTATAAATATTAAATTCGTTTATCTGGTTTTTTCAAATACATGAAATAAATTGTCATATATTGTCTATGGGGTTGTCTAGGCAACGGGAGTTGTGAGGAGTGACGTTAGATTGTATGTGTCATTAAATACGGCTACGCCGTTTGGTTGTCATTTGCCATACAACGCTTGTATCACATTCATTGCTTTCATTGTGTATTGTTTTACAATATAATAAGTTGAGTTGAGTATTTATATTCCTCCTTATCAATACGTACAGTCTACAGTAGAGCTTAGTTAAGAAGAATCTGATGAATTTAATTTTTATATTATATATTTGGCGAATTACCCAATTGGGGTAATTCGCCAAATATATAAAATTTTGCCTAATTTCCTTGGCATGTGTAAAACTTTATTTTTTCGTATATTTCTGATCCATTTAAGAAAGTTTTCCTTTTTCTCTCTTAAATGGATCAGAAATATATGAAAAAATAAAGTTTTAAACATGCCAAGTAAATTAGGCAAAATTTTATATTTTTGGCGAATTACCAATTACCTAGCTAGTTTGTTAAAAAAATAGTATGTATGTGATTTTCTAAGTATTCTTGATCATAATTCTTGATTTAAACTTGACGTAGATGTTATTAACTACATATGCGTTTTAATATTAAAATTCACATACCTATAAATAATGTAAGGTAGCTGTCGAGAAGGAAATAAATAAATTTACAAATATTTGATTTGAAGACAATTTATCGATTTATCTGATTTCAAGAACTGCTTATTGTCTGTGGTAGTTTGTTATGCACAGAGCACTTCACTATGTGGGCGTTACCCGTCTAGAAAGTATATTATTACTGTAGTACTATAATTTGAAAATAGAAACAATATTTCATACGCGCGATCTGTCAAAAAGAAAATAACATAATGGACAGAGTTTAACATCAGAGATTAACTTAAGAATACTTGAAAACATGCGTGTCATTGCAAAACTATCTCTAAGGAAGAAAAAGATAGCTGTCTTAAGTTATAGCGGCAATCTCATGAATATTTTTGTCCTCTATTATTATTTCTAAGCATTTAATTAATTTTGGTGAAAGAAAACCAATTTGTACCAACTACGTTGCTTCAATGTGTTTGTAATGTTGACGGCAAAATATGTCTTGAAATTGCCGCTACTTTTGTTAGCTTTATAAGTACCTCGCACGCTCCGGTTGTTATCAAAATACGGTGGACCCTGAGATGAAACCGTCAGATGACAGTTGAATCAGACTGTTGAGACAAATGGGGTTGAATGGGCTGGATGATTAAGTTGACAAGGAGACGAAATGATAACTGGTCTATGAAATTTATATTCGGGATGTGGATATTAAAAAGCAGGGTTACATTTGTTTTTTCATTTGTTGCGACCAATGTGGATTAAGCCCACGATGGGCGCCAAAATAGAGACAGTTTTTATTAATTGTAAAAAATTAAAAAAAGGAATAATAAAGAAAGAACAAAAAGGAACACAAATAGAATAATAAAAAAGATTTCTTAACCTTTACATTGGATAGCTTTCTAAGAAGAACAGACAAGAAACTAGGTCTTTTTATCTCCTTTTTTCAATCGTCACTTATGTTCATTGCAAAATAATAATTTGAAATGTAATTTGATTCCACCAGGCGAGGACAAACGCAAGTTCAAATATGCGTACCACTGTGGCGACTTGGACGAGCCCGTGCATTTGCACTCGTTTTCGATCCTCCGCCAGGTGATACCGGAGTGGGTGGTGTACCAGGAACTGTACGAGACGGGCGGAGAGGATAACAAGAAGATGTTAATGAGGAACGTTACAGCTATTGAGCCCGAATGGTTGCCCGTCTACGTGCCGGAGCTGTGTAATTTGGGTGAGTATTTACAAAGAAGAATAAATGAAGAAAGTAGGATAAACAGTAATTATTCATTATTTGGAAAAATGGTCCTTATAAGGTAAAATTTGACTCATTTTATTCAATCATTGATTTTGAGACTGTATGGCATATAAGGAATTTTATTTACCTATTTGTATCTTATTAAAAAAACTTAAGTAATATAAAAATATGCAAATTCTTTTCATGACTTTATAGAAAGCTCTTTTAAATCGTTCAAATTTTTTTTCCTACCACTCATTTAGGACTTATTTTTTAGCTGATAAGAAGAATGGACGCAAGAAACTTATCAGCTTTATCAAAAATAATAACAACATTTACAATAAATTATGTCGTTATCATACAATGTACAGATGTGTTTACAATTTATAAGGGAAAACAAATATTTACACTTTAGAATGCATCCTCAAATCAACACCAAGCATTGGCATCATTTAAATAATCATTGACTTTGTAATAGCTCTTACTCATTAGCGTCTTTTTAACGTGTTCCTTGAACTTTTGCAATTCAGCTACACTATGTGGAATCTTGTTATAAAAATTTATACGTTTGCCCATAAACGAGCCTCTAGTTTTTTGTAGCCTGTACGTTGGAACGGCAAGTTTATTTTTATTTCTTGTGTTTAAATTATGCATTTGAAAATTAGTATGAAATGTGTTACAATTTTTGTACACATAAATCAAATTTTATATATCTAAGGTTTAAGGTTCATATTTGTTTGTTGACTCGATGCATGAATATAGTTTTATTGTTCGATTTTATTTTATATGTCACATAAATTTGTACAGGCGCCATTGGGCAGCTTATACTTAAATCCTTTCTCCACCCAAATTCTTTTGTAAGTCGGAATAGTAAAATAATTTTGCTATTTAGTAGTATATCTATTTCTTTCCTCTTTCTCTACCGATCCTCTATACCTCTTACGACGACAACGACTACGGTTTTTTTATATTGCCATTTACATTGAAATAGGAGAGCCACTGATGGATCCAGAACCGAGGTACGACGAAAAGTCGGGGCGTGTGAAATGCCACTACAAAGGCACATTCAGCAAAGCGGGCTGGGAGCTGCCCACTGTTGAGATCGACTTCCCAGATAAAATTGAGCGCTACAGGTAGTTATTGTAAACTAAAATTTACAAGAGATAGCAACGCGTCAATAATTAATTTATAGAGAAACTAGCTTTCTGCCCGCGGCTTCGCCCGCGTGGACTTCGTGATTGGGTCTATAGAGGGCTAAGGGTCATAGCTTTTGCCCACGGCTACATATGCGCGGAAGTCGATTTATGGCGCGAAAGTTTTATCGCGCTTCCCGTGGGACTATTCGTTTTTCCTTGCTCCAGAATCACTCTATTGATGAGAACCGCATGAAAATCTGTGCAGTAGTTTTTGAGCGAAGCCTTTATTGCGCATCCCATGGGATCTGTGGATTTTTCCGGGATAAAAAGTAGCCTATTATTTAATCCGGACTTTTATCTTTACGTCTGCCAAATTTCAAAGCAATCGGTTCAGTAGTTACGGCATGAAAGCGGAACAAACAAACAAACTCTCTTTCCGATTTATAATATTAGTAAGGTTATAAAATACAGATTTTAATGTAGTGTTTAAAATTACACAATTTGACATATATATTTCGAATTCTTTTTTCTGAAATTAGGAAAAGCAAAGCTATCTTATCTATTACTTTAAAGACATAGAAAAAGAAGAAAATCTATTTTGTCTCTTTCTATATCAAATACCAATAACTCATATTTTCGCCGTAAATGATATTGATGTACTTACAACATAATGACATAACACACAAAGACAAACACACAATTTCTGCAACGTTATAGTTATTTATGCAACTGTTGTATAAACAGGGATATAGTATCACATGTATGTTTTAATACCTAATTATAACAGTTGCATACAAGATTTTATCTACAATCATGATGTGAATCCTCTATAAAAGATTCTCATACCATAGGGTGTTGTACAGTGTTGTAAGAACTATGTAAATTAGAGAACCCGAAATTACGAATTACAGTCGGGTCAATTTAATAGGCCATATTTGACATTTCATTAAAATTCCTCAACTAACCTTGTAATGGCGGACATAAAATATTCAATATTTTTTTAGTTTGGAAATGCACAAATGACCGTTGTTACAATGTTGCGTTCAATGAAGTCTATACGTAAGTGATGTCCCTCAAAAAATCGAATGAATGCAATGATTACTTGTGAAGGGATTATTCACCATGAATGTACGGAAGTGAAAGTTGGGTATGGGAGAAACGACATGAAAGCAGAATAAATGCAGTAGAAATGAGAGCTTTGCGGAGTATGGCAGGAGTAAAACTGAGTGACAGATTGATAATGAAGTAATTAGAAAGAAATGTGGTTTGAAAGAGGATATCGTGACAAGAATAGAGAAAGGGATGCTTGGGTGGTTTGGGCATGTGGAACGGATGGATGAAAGTAGACTGACCAAAATGATTTATGAAGCTGGAGTGAGTGGAGATACGGGACGAGGAAGACCTAGGCGAACATATTTCGAACTAATCGAAAGTCTCCTCTAAAAAGGCCAGGTCATAAGTACCCGCAATCATCGAGCATGTATGAGGAATGTTATGAAAGTAGATGAAGCGAAAGAGATATGTAAAGACCGTAGCAAGTGGAAAGACGTAATCTCTGCCTACCCCCATGGGAAAAAGGCGTGAGTGTATGTATGTAAAACATGTTGTTCTTTTGTTTTATAATAAAAAACAATAATAACTTCATAAACAGAGAAATAATTGATGTTAAAAAAATTTAAGGCAATTAAAATCGTAAAATATATTAATGCAGTACCTATAAAAAAGAGCGTATTCCCATTTAAAAGGTCGGCAACACATCTGTTGTTGCGGGCAGCGATAATCACTTACCATCAAGTAATCCATTTGCTCGTTTGCCTATTACAGTTATTGTGGAAAAGTACTTTTTTTATAAGATAGGGATCTTATAAAAAAAGTACTTTTCCATAATAACTGTATTCGATTCACATATGTTTGAAGTAAATATCGATTTTTTCACCATAATCGGAGTGTTTAAGCAGGTCACCTCACTATGAACAAATGTCAAATGTGGCCTATTAAATTGACCCGACTGTAGTCTACAATTTATTCTTCCTTTTTCAAAATTTTTGCGATCTGGTGGTGAAAATGTCATTGCATGAAAATGTTCTTTTTTTTTTAAATTCATAATATCACGCGTTTGGATGATATAATGATCATAATATCATTGAGTGTTTTAATGTTGGCCATAAGCTAATTGTTATAGCTTCTTTTATAGAGGATTAAGAGCATGATAGTAGATAAAATATCTAATTACATAATTACAGATTTACTCGTCTCTTTTTTTATTCTCTTTCTGTATGTGAAATACTAAGTATAGTTGTCCATGGTTGCAGATGGTTCGCACGTTTTCTCCTTGACGGGTCGGTATTCCCGAAGCTGAAGAAGTATTGTGGTTCGCTTCTTTCTCCTCCTTCCACAATGATCAAGAGTTGGGCCAAGCTTCAACCCAGGACCGAGCTCATATTGAAGGCACTCCTCATGAAACGCGCCGGTACTAGAGACGCGCTAGTCGAGATATGGAAAGATGAGTCGGATTGTAAGTAAATTTTATTATTCTTACAGCTGGTTCGTACGTTTTATATTCTGTTTGGCTAAGTACTGGAGACGTATTTTTGAATCATTAGACGTGAATTTGGAATTCCAATACGAATACAAATCGTGCGCAAAATTATTTTTTACTGTTTACAATTTTATAGATTTTTGAATCACTCGAATTCAGTGTTGTCATTAAAAACAAATTCTTAATTGAATTCCGTTTCACGCAGAAAAATTCAAAATCACAACAACAAAAACCGGCAATGACCCACACGTGAAACGGATCACTGTCAAGATCACTTCAGCGTTGGATATTACTACGTTACACGATATTATATATATAATATCGTATAACGGATATTATTATACGTTAGATACTAGTAGAAATCAAAAACGAGTGGTCTGAACCACTCGTTGCACACCGCACGAAATGAAAGTTCAGAAATAGTGAATTCGGTAATTTGTATACGAATCTCATGATTTCGAATGCGAATTGGTTTTCTTTTGTTTCAAAAATTCGTCTCTAGAGTAGGAAAGAGCGTGTCAATTTTCAAAATGATTCCTTTATCAAATCAATGAAATTGTCACAAAACAAAAATATTATAAAAAGACGAGAAGACCTTATAGACTTTGATAGGTAAATTAAATTTTATGTTATATATTGATTTTAAATTTTATTATAATAGTATACGGCAAATCGCCGCAAAAACAGCTGGCAAAAAAAAACAACAGCATTTGTATCTTTTCACGTGCGTCATAAAAATAGCGACTGTAAACTTATTTGACTTAACTGCTTAACTCAAATGTGTAATGAACTCTCGGTACGCGAGTTGAACTCTCACAATGTCGCAATTTTCAAAAATTCCATAACTAATGTATATACATCCAGCTCTGTTTTGTTTTTTTTTTTGTTTAATTCCTCTATATACTGTAGTCCACATTGCAAGCCCTTTGGCGACCTTTAATTAAGAAAACACTTGGCTTTAAGTTTGTATATTTGTAGTTAACCTGTGTTTGTTAATACTAGGGTTTATCTTGTTGGTTATCCTAATAAATAAAAAAAAATTAAATGCGATGAATGCAGCAAATAGTTGATCATTTAAATCGGTTCAGCCGTTTGTGTTAGAATTGATCTAACTGACATGACTTTGTTTTATGTAAATAGATGTGAAATGTTCCTTTCTAACTAGTAGGTTTAAAGTCAATGATTAATGATACAAACAAGAGTTAGATATCGCATTAACGCGTAGAAATTGAGGCATTCAAACTCGGACAATAGATGTAATTTCATTTAGTCTATTAGTCGCACAGTAACAGCGAGTGAGTGAAGACGTCCTACCTCGTTCAAACTCTATGTTTGGCCAGCGCAACGGTCTTTTTCTGTCTCGTAATATCTATATAGTAAAGTTTTTGATCGTCGATCAGTTTGGATATGCATCATCATTACATAGTATAAAACAAAGTCGCTTCCCGGTGTCTGTATGTATGTATGTAGCTATGTATGCTTAAATCTTTAAAACTACGCAACGGATTTTAATGCGTTTTCTTTAATAAATAGGTATATTAAAGAGGAACGTTTATACGAGGGGCGGTCAAAAAGTTCGCGGAATGGCGGGGTTGGCGGGGGTGAGGTCGCTCCTCCAGGTAGCCGCTACTTGAGTAACTCATAATTACTATATATGCCAATTTCTAGCCTAATTGGGTCATTAGCTTTCGAGTTACAAACGAGTAAACAAGTAAATCGGGAACAAACTAGCCACTATGGAGAAAATTGAACATCGCGCCGTCGTAAAGTTCCTCACCAAACAAGGAAAAACGCCTCAAACTATTTTGCAAGAGATGTTAGCTGTTTACGGAGACTCTGCTCCTGGTAAAACCATGATTTACAAATGGCACGGCCTTTTCAAGCAAGGAAGGGAGTCAATTGAAGATGATCCTCGACCTGGACGGCCCATTGAGGCCACTACGCCGGAAATCATTGAAAAACTTGTATTGGAAGACGGAAGGTTGAAGAAGAAACAACTTGCAGCATCAGTTGGAGTATCAGAAACCACAATTTTAAATATTCTTCATCAACATCTTGGCATGAGTAAAGTGTGTTCAAGGTGGGTCCCGAGAATGCTCACGCCGCTGCAAAAACGTGAGCGCGTCAACTGTTCCCGCGAGTTTTTGGACCGCTGTGGAGAAGATAGGGAAGAAATTATGGCCCGAATTGTAACCGGTGATGAAACTTGGGTTCACCACTATGAGCCTGAGTCAAAGCAGGAGTCGATGCAATGGCACAAAAAAGGCACACCACCCCCTAAAAAATTTAAAGTGTCGCAATCGGCCGGAAAGATCATGGCGACTATTTTTTGGGATACTGAAGGTATTCTTTTGATCGATTATAAAGAACGTGGTGTTTCTATAACGGGAGAGTACTACGCTTCCCTATTGGACCGATTAAAAGAAGCTATTAAAGAAAAAAGAAGAGGAAAACTGACAAAAGGTGTACTCCTTTTGCACGACAACGCGCCCGTTCACTCGAGTCATGTTGCGACGGCTGCCATTCATCGATGCGGTTTTGAACAACTACGCCATCCACCCTACAGTCCAGACCTGGCCCCTAGCGATTTTTATTTATTCCCAAAGATGAAGAAAGAGCTGCGTGAAAAAAAATTTAGAGACGATGATGAAGTCAAGTCAGCGATTTCGGCGTATTTTGACGCCCAAGACAAAACCTATTTTTTCGACGGTATTAATAAGTTATATGCCAGATCCGAAAAATGTATTCGTGTTAAGGGGGAATATATTGAAAAGGAAAAATAACATAATGTATCATTTCATCTTTTTTCCCAGTCATTCCGCGACTTTTTGACCTCCCTCGTAGGTATAAAACATACACAATGTAGTAGTGGAGCACTGTCAATTTTTGAGATTTCTAATGTGATGTCGTAAATCAACTCACTTTTTTGCGCTTATATTGCAAACGCTGGCCAAACCCTACGAGATTGGTCAAATGATGTACTACAGTATTGTACAACTTACAAAAATTCACAAAAGAGTCCGCGATGGTATAATGTCTATCTCTTAGGGATAACCCACCATAACCATTTTTTCATTGCACCAGTGCGAAGCCGGGGGGGGGGGTCGCTAGTTTGAAATAGAAGATAATTGTTTACAGTACTTAATAAACTTATACTTGAACTTACTAGTACAATTTTTTTTATTATAATAATCGTATTTTAAACATTTAAAATACGATTACATTATAAATATATAATTGAAAATAAAGTATTATTATTATTATTTATATATATGTATATGTATATGCGTCTTAGAATAATTAAAATCATTTTTCATATGTCTATCGTAAGATCGATATTAAATAGAAGTATTAGTTATGATATGATACACTTTTAGCATTCAAAATCAATTAGTAGAATACTTATTAATTACATTATTTCTTTGCTTCAGATTTGCTGAACGAATATTTAAAATGGTTGCCGGAATCGGCGCACAACGAAGCAACTATGTACTGGCCGCCGTTATGATTCGATTTATTATTTATATTGTAAATATTGTACAGAAATATATAAGAATAATCGGACTTTGGTATTTTGTTTGATTGTCCTGTAACGTCGTGTGCTTCTGTGTGGTTTTGACTAGAAGCATAAGATGATATTTTAACTGGGATACTGTAAGTTTCAGACCATGTCGTACTTTGAACTCCAGCTTTGAACAATAAATAATAAATAATAAATAAATATTTGTTACACTTACACCAATTAGCCTAGCCCAAGGTAAATTCTGTAAGGCTTGTGCTATGGGATCTAGGGTAACGGATAGACATACATATATCATACATATATATATATATAAATAAAGAACAAAACATCAATATTTATAGAAACAGATATTTTTTTTAAAGTTGCTGAACTTTGTCGACGAAGATATACTTATCCTTTCATGTAATACACAATAAAAATTATCAGAAAAATATATTAATCAATTCTTATATTTTTTATTTATTTATTTATTTAAATAGTACTGCCACATGATACATATTAAGACATACCCATACAAAACATTCAATATAGATAATAATTTCTGATATGCATCACAATAACGGCGTACATAACATTCAATTATAATAAACCTGTACTTAATAAATACAAAAAGAAAAAACCTAATAAACTCTATTAAAATATACCATATCAAAATCAAAACTATAGGTTAGCAACATCCTATTTCCTTTGATTAAGGTAACGCAAAATCTTAAATTTGAACATATGTATCCTATCATTAAATATATCTAAATCAGAAATAACACTGTTCAGTGTGTTATATTCATTACAAATCCGTGCCAAAGGGGACTGCAGGCCTAGATTAGTTCTGGCAAATGGTAGTGCAAATGTCTTGACTATACAGTGTCTTGGGAATTTGTGCGGTACCGCAAGCGACACCTTAGATATTATGTCGTTTGATTGTATTTGCCCATTTATGATCTTGTGTAGGAAGCAGATGTCTAAAAGCTTCCTCCGATTGCGAAGAGTACTCATATCAAATTTGGCTAGACGCTCAGCATAAGGTTGCCGGTGTGAAAACCCACTGCTAAAGAAAGCAAGGTGTCTAGTGAATGCTCTCTGGAGGCTTTCAATCCTTTGAGAATAAACGCTATAAAACGGACTCCAGACAACGGAAGCGAACTCCAGATGGCTACGCACCAGAACACAATACAATAGAATCTTGGTGTTAATATTCTTAAAATTCTTTGTGTTACGTTTGATGAAACCGATCATTTTAGCAGCCTTTGTAACCACTGCGTCGATGTGCATGTCAAACTTTAGTCTGCTATCAATAGTAACACCAAGATCCCGCATCACCTCTACACTCTCCAGAGTTACACCACGGAGCTCGTAAGTAGTCACAAGCGGCTTCTTCTTTCTAGAGTATTTAATATGAAAGCACTTGCCCACGTTAAGCGTCATACAGTTAGTGTCACACCAGTTGACAATTCTATTAAGGTCATCCTGGACGAGCCTGCTGTCATCCTTACAAGTAATTGTTTTGTAAATTTTAAGATCGTCAGCAAATAACAATGGTTTACAATTTTTTATGTTTGCAGTTATATCATTGATAAATATCAGAAAAAGAAGTGGTCCCAAATGAGAGCCTTGGGGAACACCAGACAAAGCAGGATACCAGTCGGAGTTGAAGCCACTGATAACAACCACCTGTAGCCTGTTCATTAAGTACGACTTGAACCACTCCAATAATAAGCCATCTATTCCGAAGAGTTTTAACTTTTTCAATAAAATTGCATGGTTAACCTTGTCAAAGGCGCTACTAAAGTCGGTATAAATGGCATCAACCTCCATTCCTGCATCAACATTTTCAGAAACCTCCGAAACAAATGGTACCAAGTTTGTAAGTACTGAGCGACCGGGCATGAAACCGTGTTGACATTCTGAAATATATCTTTTATTAAGTTTACAAAGTACTGGACAAATCAAAGTTTCAAAAAGTTTTGCAAAGCATGAAAGTATAGAAATTGGGCGATAGTTTTTAGCAGACGAAGGATCGCCTTTTTTGAAAACAGGAACAATACGAGCCTTTTTCCATTCTTCAGGAAAAATACCTTTTAAAAGTGACTCGTTAAATATCAATGTTAAAGGCAATGCTATACCTCGCACACAACGTTTTATAAATAACGGAGGAATATCGTCTGGCCCGGCACCCTTATTGAGTTCAAGATTTTTAATCTTTTTAACAACTTCGGATTCAGTTAAACTTAACTTTGACACACAATCATTTCCGTGAAAGAAAGACCCAACCTCATCACTTCGGCCCTGGTCAGTTGACGAATAAACAGAAGAAAACTGTTTTGCAAATAAATTTGCTATCTCTAGACCAGACTCAGCGACATTTTCATCCAAGTGAACCCTTGCTGGTGTAGAAGACTGACCACCACGCTTATCTTTAATATATTTGAAAAACAATTTTGGATTACTTGGAATGTTAGCTTCTATACTCTGTAAATAGTCATTATAACATTTATTAAGAAGCTTGTGACCTCGTTTACGTAGTAACTGATATTCAATTTCGTCTCTAGGATTTGAGTATTTCAAAAATCTTTTTCGTACCTTATTTTTCTCCGCTAGAAGCTTGACTAAAGCACGACTGAACCATATAGGACGTTTTGACTTCCCAGACACATGACACTTTGGCACGAATTTGTCTCTAATTTTATATATAACATAGTATATAACATTATAAAATTCTGATACCATATCATTAACATCTCTACAATTCGAAAAAAGATCTTGCCAACGCACCTGCTGTAATTCACTCATGATTTCACAATAGTCAGCCTTATGATAATTAAACACCATACTCTGTTTCGGTTTCAAGTATTCAGTATTAGAATCCGGTATATTCAACATGAGACATGGATGTATCGGATAACATTTACTTAGTTGGTCAAGAGGAGCTGTGACATTAACATTTTGCAAATTACTAATTACTACGTCCAAGAACCGATTATCACAATTACTCAAATTATTATGTTGGTGTAGATCATTACTGGACAAGAAATCTACAAAGGCATACCCTAAACTGGAACCATAATTAGACGGAGTTAAGCCCCTGTGTATCGCGCTGTCGTCAACATTCCATTGAATGAAACCGAGATTTAGGTCTCCAACTATCACAACATCATTAGACTGGCTCAAAGCGATTTCGATTTGACATAAAAATTGCTGTAAGATTTCCAATTTTATTGGTGGCGGTAAGTACACTACGCAAATAGTTAGAGTTTTAATTGAACTATAGTGTAATTTTATCCAAATGCTTTCAATGTTGTCACTTTCTAGACTCGATAATCGGACAGAAGAGATGTCACGGGAGATTGCCAATAAAACACCGCCACCATCTTTTTTGGAAGTTTCAGAGCACAGACGATCCCTTCGGTAGACCATATACCTATTGTCTATTACTTCATTGGTAGAAATTTTAGAATTTAGCCATGTTTCCGTTAACGCAATAATTTCATAGTTGGTATTAAGAATATTTCTATACACATCGTTAGTTTTAGTTCGGAGTCCTTGAACATTTTGATAATATAAACTAAGCTCCGTTAATGATCAACCCTGTAACTTTCACAATACAACACTAAACGTAACCTAATTAATGAGTTTTAAGCTGTCAGGTGATTTGATCAGCATACTTTGACTACTTTCGTCCTTACGGACGTATATACGTCCATTTCGTACCCAAACAAACTTATAGGACATTTCCTTCGCCTTTCTTCGAGCAGCAGCGTGCAAAGATTTATTGCCAGGAGTGAGGTGTTCAGTGACAAATACCGGTACCCTAGGTCCTCCAATCCCAAGATGGCTAGAGGCTAATTTATCCTGTGCGTTTTTCTTATTAAATTTTGCGACTGCGGCAAGAATTATATCACGCTGTCGGGAATTACGCAATTTAACTATAACTGCTCTCGGTCTTGTGCTTTCTTTATTCAATTTTGCAACTCTAGTAACCTGTTGAATGTCTTCTGCAATCAGAGGACTATCTATAATATTTGATAGCTGTATCACTGTATTAACTAAGTTTTCAGACCTAAGCTCAGGTACGCCATTGATTTCAACATTGCAATCTCTCATGTGCAATTCAACAGAGTTCAGTCGACTTGTAAGGTCTGTCACGGATGTCCTCAATCTTTCATTTTCAAGCCCTAATTCCGAAATGACCTTATGTTTCTCCTGCAATGATGCTCGCATCTCTTCAAACTGCACATTAAAAAATGATAAAGCTTCTCGAAAACCGCTTACTTGGTCATTGATGTTACGGAGTTCAGTAGTAATATATTCCTGAAAAACTGACTTTATGCTAGCAGTAATTTCTTGTTTAATTATTTTACGTAAAGTATCCCCCGAAAGAGAGTCGTGAGATTCAAGTTTTCCCAATGGCTTTGATCGTAAAGTGACATTACATTGGTCAGCTGAAGTGCCAATGAGCGGCTCAGGTTCAGTATTAGAACTGGACTGCACAGGACGAATGGGTGTATTAATGTTGCCAGTCTTTGGTTGCTTACTGCAGCATTCAGGACACTTCCAGTTGGTTTTTTGAGTTACTTCCATCAATGCAAATCGTTTGAAACCGATACCAGCACAATCCACGTCGTATTTGAGCTTGCATACAGAACATTTTAAAAATTCATTCTTTCTTGTTAATGTATTCTGGCAGCCCGCACACGTAAATGCTGGCATTATTGAAAGGAATTCAGCAGACAGTCTTTTCCCCAATTTGGTAGTAAATATTTTAATATGGTAACACTTCCAATGTGTCAAATTGAAATTCGTATCTGTCAGTTGAAGCTGACGGCCAAAATGTTGAAGCAAGTGTGGGTATTTTTCGGTTATTGATGACAGTGCATGTAATAAAAATATAATGTGGGTAGAAATACAGAAAAAACACAGACGTATCTTAGGAATTTCTCCAATCTGCAGCTGATAAAATCCTTCAACAACGATACTGCAGGTCAATGCTTCAATAAACTTCACAGTGATTAAAATTTTGAAAAGAAACAGTATCAAATTTAAATGTTTGAATTAAAAACAAAAGGAGCGTATTTGCACTTGGTTTAACTGACACAGATGAATCTACGAGTATTTACTACAGCTATACGCATGCCTGGCAGTTTGAATTTCATAGAAAAATTAACTGATGATATACAAATAAATAATTCCGTCTTTTTAGTCGCGCTGTCGCTCCTCTCTCGTGTTAACGACTGAAGTGAACTATTTGACCGCTACCTAGTGCTCTAGTTAGGAACAGGATACGCGAGCGCGCTATTAAGCGATCGAATAATAATATCTGTTACGTACTCATAATAAAATCATGGCTTATCAATTTGTCTCGTCAATATCGTCATAATGATATGTGTATATTTTATGAGTAATATTTATCCGACGAGCGCCTTTTCATTCGTAAAGTTCTTTAAAATGAATTTTATATAAACATGAGTTTTTGTGTGCTGAATATTGCAGTTATATGTAAAATAGTGTCGTATACATAATTATAATTATGTTTGTAGATATTCTCGATTTTGTTGACCCTAATAGAGTTTCGCAACTTCATCCTAAAATAAACATGAACAACACGAAAATCATAGAATACCCATGAAAGTTGGAAGCCCTGCACTGGAAGCTGTTATAAGACTTAAAGATCAATAGAACGGTTCCTCCTTCATTCAAGCCGTAGGGCCCTTCTGGCCAAGGCTAAGGCTGAGTTTAGTTGGTAGGTCACGTGATCAGACCGTTCTGGCCACGTGGAGTCCAACATAACCTCCGTGACACTTACCGTTGCGGGGGTATCCTGGACACGTTTCGTGCCCCTTAGTGAGGATTCTCAGCCTCTCTCTCCTCAGGGGAAAAAATAATAAAATAGAAGACTATACTCTGTTTCTCTACATCAGGGGTGGCCAACCGGTCGATCGCGACCTTTAATCCAGTCGATCTTGACTAGGCAAAAAATATTAATACGTAGAACAGACTGCACAATATAATCACAATCACCAACTGCTGCACGCATCATCTTGTATTGTATCTTTGTATTGTCAATCGCCGTTCCGTCAAGTAAATTATATCCTATATTCTACGCAGTATAGCTAGCTCTTTTGTTTTGTGTGGGACGCGGGGGCGCATAGTAGTATCAACGAAATGGCTCTAAAATTTGCAGATACCTTTCAAATGGAGCACATTATACTTCAAAACGAAATTATTACTCTGCGCTGCGACATATTTCTAAAAGCAAGGTCATCCTCAGGTCTTGATTTTTGGGCATTGGTTTCCTATGAGAAATATCCAAATTTGAAGAAATGTGTTGAACAACTGCATTCGTGTTTTGGTTCAACATATTTATGAGTCGGCATTTTCACTGCATACCTGATTTTGCTAATCTAGCGGAAGATACTCAAGCGCAATGCTCACATTAATATAAATAACAAATTAAAAATAATTATTTTTTATTTTATGTATTTTCTTTTAACAAAATATTAACTACTACATTATTTTTGTAATAAACTATGCAGTTCCATTTAAGTTTTCAATTATGTAATTGGTAGATCGCACAGGGTTTCGCCAGAAACAGTAGATCTCGGGTCTAATCAAGTCGGCCACCCCTGCTTTATATGATCACGATACAAGATCACGGACATAGCCCGAAGAATTGCTAACCTTAGCTGGCAGTAGGCAGGGCACATTGCTCGTAGAATTGTCGGTGGCTGCGGCGAAACGTTCCTCAACTGGCAGGTATATGCTGGACACCACGTCCCACACATTTGGTGAAGAGTGCAGGTATGCGCTAGACCTACGGCCAGCAGTAGGCCTAAATAGATGAGCAATGCGTGTATGTCCAGTTATTTTGACGTGAAACGTCTTTAAAATCGCGCCGAAACATACGGGTACCAGGTTTAAAAAGTGGACCGTAACGAAAAGGTCTATATCATCGTACCTTAATAATGAAAAAACTATTAGTCTTAGAAACAAAAATGTGGTGTGAATATTTCACTTATATAGTCAGCTCGCTATTGTGACATTGAGCTTTTTATTAAAATACTTAAAACACCGTCAATCTTGTTTTTTTTTTCAATCTTTTACTTTAAAAGCAATTCCCTAACATAGACGTTTCACGTTAAAGCCAACGGCCGTGTGCCGCAGCACCAAAGAATATATTTACTCTAGCGAGCGCAGCACAGCCCCACCCGATTTTTTATGTTACAAACAGGTTTCATTGTATATATCAATAACCCGGTATATAAACTGTTTGGGATTATTTATCTCTTTTTTTTATGTTTTGCCTCTTTATACATAGAAAAAATAATGATGATAAATAAGTGAATTTTTTTTATGTCAATTTGACAAAACCACGGCATATTTCTCTTTATCACCGATTTCAATAAAACCACAGTGAATCACCGAATTAAATCACACCCTTAACCACAACAAAAATATTCTAATCAAAGTGGTTGGTGAATTTCAAAAAGTGAATTTGACTTGAATACCCAGTTTGTGTTATACAATTACTTATAGCGTCTTTTTATCATTTCTCAATTCCATCGAAATGTCATAATAGTACATTATGGTACAAGTGTGTAATGTTGGTGATTACCGCTGAGGCGCATTGAGGCCCGAGCCGTCAGGCTTAAGGAGCCGAGGACGGTAATCATCAATACACACGTGTATCATATAACGTTTTTCAACACACTTCTGAATAAAATAATACTTAAATAAAAAACCATTTTACATAGTAGATAAAAATCATTTTCTTCATAAATTGTATTTGCAGACATCTTAATTAATAACTAACTAAATAACTTCAAAAGAGAAAACGAGACGAGTTGTGAAAAATGTTTCGTAATGGCGGGAAAAATTAATCAGTTTTCCTATGCGCGAGCATCGGCCATAGACTAATAAATTTCGTAATGGCGGGAAAAATTAATTAGTTTTCCTATGCGCGCGCATCGGCCATAGACTAAAAAATGAGGTTTCTTTTTTTTTGGGCTTTTCGCGGATAGCTTTTTAGCGCAAATGTAAGCGTAACTCAACCAATAATATTAAAAAAGAAATTATTACTCACACGTGAATAATAGTAATGAAAAAGTCACAGTTTGATTATAGGTGTCATTATGTGCCTAATTGCCATGGGATTAGAGCCACTTTATGAGGAAGTGTGTTGAAAAAAATATTTGACAACCGATTGCGTGAAAATGAGAAAATATTATGAACATTCAATGATACATGGACAGACAGTGTAGGTAGACGGAGTGAGAAGGAGGATCGTCGTTAGCCGACATATCATCTTCCACATTAGACACAATTTTTCTATTTCGTACATTATACATTGCCATGTTCTATTTCTGGTAAAACATTCCCTTTATTCATCTCCTTATTCTGAATACTGTAATAAATACTGAATCCGTATAGTATGTACTCCCATGTGCTTTAGGTATTCCGAAGGTAGAGTATTCATTATTATATTCATTAAAAGAGATAAGAAAACCTTAAAATAATATCATATGCAGATGATACAGTCATGCTCTTTACTGGGAGCTCTTGAGATGAGGTAAAATCTGACACCGAGGCAGGCATGAAAAAGGTAATGACAATGCTAAATAATAATCTCTTGACACTAAATTTAAGTAAAACTAAATATATAAAATTTTCTATTAGGTCGCATAATTTACAACAAACACATGAATTTTCCTTGCGGGCGCATATATGTAACGCAGAAGATAATTGTGATTGCTATACTCTTACTATGTCTAATAGCGTTAAATATTTAGGGATAGTAATTGACAAGCACTTAAACTGGCAGGAACATATTGATAATTTAAAAAACCGAACACGTAAATTAATACCTATTTTTAAGAAACTTCGTTGGGATGTAATCGTACTAATGAAATTGTATATCACAGCTTGAGCCAATCTTTGCTCTCATACGGCATCATTGCTTGGGGTGGTGCCCCTAAGTCTACACTTCTTAAGCTTGAAAGAGCACAAAGATTAATTCTAAAAGTGATTCTGTTTAAACGCCTCAGATATCCCACATCTGAGTTGTTCAAGGAATTTGACACTTTAACAGTCAGACAACTATTTATTAAGACTGCTGTTTTAAGACAACTGGTTATACAACGTAACTACATTTCAGAGCGTAGACTACATACTGTGTATAAGGTTCCTCCTTGTAAAACTGTCTTCGCTCAACGTTTTTCCATATTTCTGTGTCCACTCTTATTCAATCGTATCAACAAATTCGTGAAGTTAGAAGGCTCGACTAAATATATATGTGGAAGGAAACTAAAACAATATCTTCGAATGTGCGATTATGATGAGACTGAAAACCTATTTAAAATTATAAAGTAAATTCAAATATATTATTATTTCTTTATTTAAAAGTATTTCTTAAAAGAAAGTTTTTTTTTTTTACATCATTTTTATTTTATTTTATGTATGTGTATGTGTATGATTATCTATGTATATGTATGTGTATATTCAATATGTAGGTGTATGTGTATATGTGTATTTTATTACATATATATGTAATATATTATTTTATTACTTGACATATCGAGTGTGTAATGATGTTTACTATGTTGTTTTGTATTAATTTCGTCGTATCTTGTCTGTTAATAGTATAAGTGAAGTTTTATTTTTATCGGTCAAAAATGTATACCACTGATAGGACTATCGTCATTCATTACCTTGCCGTAACACAGTTAATAACTAGTACGGAGGGTAAGTAAGCATTGTGTGTATATGAAAATGTATATATTTTTAATGAATAAAGTATTATTATTATGTACATTTAATTTTCTCAGCGTGAGTGCTGGTTCTAACTGTAATTACGGGCGTAAGCCAAGTAAATTACAGAATGTGATGTGTTGGTAGTGTGGTTGGTGAATAATCAATATTGTTTTCATCTATTTGCAAAAACTTTCTAACAATGCGGCATGTGTTAAGTATGGCTGCTTTTTGTAGGGTTATGAACAAAGTATCTTTGAGATTTAATATTTTTAAGCTATTGAAGAGATAATTCGGGATTACACCAGTTGTGGACAGGACTATAGGAATAACATAAACTTTATTTTGACGCCATATCCTAGTTACTTCGTCTTTGAGTTCGGCATATTTACTAATTTTATCTGTAATCGTTTTCTGTATATTATGGGTGTTAGGTACTGCAATGTCTATCAGATATGTAATTTTGTTTATTTTGTCCTGTAGGATTATATCAGGCCTATTATAATGAGTTGTTTTGTCGGTGAGTATGGCGCGATCATAATATAACTTGTGTGTGGTATTTTCTAAGATTTTTTCTGGTATGTATTTATAGTAAGGTGTATGTTTATCTAGCATAAGTCTGTATTTGAGTGCTAAATTTTGATGAATTATATTTGCGATTTGGTTGTGTCTGTGTGTATAGTCTGTTTGTGTAAGTGTTATGCATGCTCCTGTTATGTGCTGTATGGTTTCTGATTGTGTGTGACACTTGCGACATTTGTCATTTATTACTGTAGGGTCTTTGATTATGTATTTTTTATAATTTTTTGTGTTAATGATTTGGTCTTGGATTGCTATTATGAATCCTTCAGTTTCTGGGAGTAAATTACCTATCTTAAGCCATATGTTTGATGCTTCATTATTTATATGTACATGCTGTAGATCGTGTGGATGTCGGCCATGTAGGACTTTCTTTTTCCAGTTTTCAATCTTTTCTTTCTGAAGATTATTTTCGTTATACTGTTCTCTATCTATCCGATCGTTTAAGTTGAGTTGAGTTTAGGGTAATGGCTTTATGGATTTTACTGGTTTGAGATTTCACGTGGAAAAATGATGTAAGGTTGTTAATTTGTTTTTGCCATAAATGCTTAATATCTATTAGGCCTCTCCCTCCATTTTGTCTTTTAATAGTCAGCCTCTCTATTGCAGATTTTGGGTGTAGGTTATTGTGTTTTGTGAGTGTGGTGCGTGTTAATCGCTCTAGTTGCTCTGTATCTGTTTTTGTCCACTTAATTACTCCAAATGAGTAGGTTAACACGGGAATAGCGTATGTATTTATAGCTTTAAAAAGATTTTTTGCATAAAGTTGTGTCTTACAGATGGTGTTGATTCTTCTTTTGTATTCTGCGGTGATGGTACTTTTTATTTTTGTATGGTCTAGTCCTTTCAATTGTGTGTATCCTAAGTATTTATATAAGTCAGTCGATTCCATTGCTGATATCGTGTCTGTATTGCTTAACGTGTAGTCGCCAGGTCGTATTTTACCTCTTATAATGTGTAGTATTTTGCACTTGTCTAGTCCGAATCGCATATTGATATCTGTGCTGAATTCTGTTGTAATATCTATAAGTTTTTTCATATCCCTTTCAGATTGTGCATACAGCTTAATGTCATCCATGTATATAAGATGTGAAATTGTTGTTTCTGTTATACCGTTTTTTAAACCATATCCGACCTGGGACGTCTGCAGTAAGTGAGACAGAGGGTTCAGTGCGAGGCAGAACCACAATGGGCTTAAAGAATCTCCTTGATAAATACCTTTATTAATTATAATCTGTCGTGTTGTTACGGTGTTACCATTACTATTAACTTGTAGTGTAGTTTTCCAGTGTGACATGATGTGACGAAGAAAATTGATAATTTTTGGGTTTATTTTGTAAATTTCTAATATTTGTATTAGCCAAGAATGTGGAACACTATCAAAAGCCTTTTTATAGTCAATATAAGTACAATGGAGGTTTTTATTTTTAGATGTTGCATGTTTGTGTATGGTGGAGTCAATTATTAGCTGCTCTTTACAGCCCATGTGGCCACGCCTACAGCCCTTCTGTTCCTCGCTCATTATATTATGTCTTAAAATGTGTGAACTAATTTTGTTGGTGAGTGTTGATGTTAATATTTTGTAAATAGTAGGAAGGCAAGTGATTGGCCTATATTGTGAGGGTTGTGGTGAGTGTTTAGTTTTTGGTAACATGTAGGTTATTCCTGTTGCAATAAATTGTGGGATATTTTGTTTTCCTAATACTATATCGGTTAAATTTTTTGCTATATATTTATGTAATATTGTCAATTTTTTGTACCAAAAGTTATGTATTTTATCTATACCTGGTGATTTCCAATTGTGTAACCTAGCTGTCACGTTTGTTATGTCTGATTCTGTAATTTCAAGAAATTCCATTTCATCTATTTGTCTCCATTTTTCTTTTTCTTTTATTATCCAAGGTGCTGTATCGTTGTGTTTTGCTTGTTCTTCCCATAACCGAGCCCAGAAAGTTTCTAATTCGTCTTTTGATGGCGGTGTTTGGTCATTTAATATATCACTACTTGTAGTATTTAGGTTTCTGTAGAATAGTTTTTCGTTTGTTGAAAATAAGCCATTCTCATTTCTGCGTTTTTGTGCTTTTTTATATCTTTTGAGTCTGTGTACTTTTAAAGCTAGTTTTTGTTTTAGGGTATCTAGGAACTCTTCAAGTTTTTTTATTTGTTTTCATGTTTGGTGTGTATATAAGTGTTTTTAAGAATGGCCTCGACTTTTTAACTAATTTATTTGATCTATTGTCATTGATATATTGTGTAAGCCTACCACAATCTGCTCTTAATTTTTCAATATCTTTTTCTAGTCTGTGTTGCCATGGTGGTGTATTACCGAGTTTATTTCTTCTGTTCTCTGTGTGTTCTGTAATTTTGAAGTTCATTTCTTCTGATATAACTACTGCAGTACAATATATAATGGTGTGTATATCTACTAGTTGTGTATTGTCAGTTACAAATTGATGGAGTATGCTATCATTAAATAAATTCACTAGATGGAAGACATTTCTATTATACTTGAGTTTAGGGAGTTTTGGTCGAGCTGCGGGTTCTAGCCCTGAATATTGTATTAAAGTCATTTTAAATTTGTCAAGTATTTCCTGTCCTGTGATTACATTTGTTTCTGGTATATCTAAGATTTCGTTGTCATTTTCTAACGTAAGCGTAATGGATTCAGTTTGTGTGAACGTATTTGTAGTTTGTAGGTTGGTTTGGGATTGATTTAAATGGGATTGTGTAGCAGTATTATATTGTGAACTATCTTGTGTTATAGGTGGTAGCGTGTTTGTGTTTTGTGAGGGTGGAAAAGTAGCATTTTCTAAGTCTTCTTGTATTTTTAATCGTGATTCTTCTTTAAGTTGCTCTATTATTTCTTGAGTAAGTAATTTATTTCTAACTATAATTCTTCTTTGATCTGCTATTCGTTGTTCTGAAACTTTTACTTCAGGATATTGTCGGGTGAAAAGTTCGTGCATTTGTTTTCTGTAAGTGGTCATATCAGTTTCTAATTTGGTGATGTAGAAGTAGGTTCGCATGATGAATATGTTAACTTCTTTACCCCATTTCATGCGGACTCTAGTTTTTCCAGCCTTGGTGGACGCGGGTAGAAAGGCATTCACCCCCGCGCACATCCAAGGCTGAGGTGAGTGGGACTGTACTTAACCTAGTGGAAGGTGACGATGGTATGGACGGTGAGGATGATCTAGAGGGTGTGTATGATATGGTACTTGGGCTGCACGGCTCTACAGTACTATGCCTACTCGTTAGTCTATCACCATCGTCATTAGTTTCGGCTGTAGTATCTTTGTCGGCGAGGGCCCGCCTGTTCAACCCCTCACCGCTGACGGTTCGCATGCTGTGACACCCAGCGTCAGCTCCAGGTGTGCCCCGGCGATCATCCCCGGAAGCGGTCCTATACGTTTTCTCATTGAACGAGTCTCCATATTAAATGGGTTTCCAGAGCCACGTTAGCCACTCCAGTAATTTCATAGTAGTGTTTCCGCCCCCCACGTGATTTGGATGGTCAATCAGGACGTGTGGATGTTTAGGGGGCTTATTATTATTATTATTATTATTACCTCATCTTATAGCTTTTCATTGAGTTGTTGCTATAATGTATGCAATTTAGAAACATGAGTCGTAATATTGTCAGCGTCATTTGTGGTATAGGTAAACATTTGACATAAAAAGGACTAATATCCTATAGTTCTTTTGCTCGTAAATTGAGTGCAATATATATGACATATTTAGGCTGTTTTTATTTAGATATGTATGGTTTCATAGCTACGCACCGGTTGCGCTGTGGCAATCTCATTGGTCTCGAATCAGGAGATTGGGAGATTCGGAGTTGCTGGGTCGATGCTGCCGTATGCATATGTGTTTTTTGTTTTTCGTATTTCACATGTACAATTGTCTGACGCTCCAACGGTGAAAACATCGAGAAGCAATCCATATACACAGGCGACAATATTCAAAGATTAAATTTTAAATTACATATGTTTAAAAATGATATAATTTATTTAAATTAAGTCATTGAAACGGATTAATTAATAAATAGTATATAAATGTACACAGAGACGCACACGCATTTACACACTATATCTGTGTTATTTATATATGACTCCCTTTTTTTAATGTGTGCTGTGCCCTATAGGTCCACAATGTATATATGAAAATTGGAATATCTAATAACATTGTGGTTAAGTAATAAAGTATTGAGTATTGCACTACGGAAGGTTGAGATAATGAGACGATGATCAACTACTCAGAATAAGTTCGCTAAAGACTGAGCGAGAGGGATGTGGACGCCGAGCGAGCATTATTTTACCTCTTTCATACTTCTATTTTCATGTAAAATGCTGAAAAGAAGAGTATGGTCTCTCCTTAGCCTCGCACTGTAAAAAGGTATTAGGTACGCCACACATATCTAAGTTTCTAACTCTGATGTAACCTCTCTTTTCATTCATAAAGTTTCAAAATCATATACCTATTATTTTAGTTTATGAAATAATATTTATTTTAATATTTAAAAAATGAATACAGTTTTGTCAGTTATATTTTTCCTCTTGTTCAAACTGGGAATCGAAATGTAGTAAGCCCTGGAGGAAAAATTATAGTGTGATTAACTTCATGGCCTCAATATGTTTCTTAATTATGAAAGCATTGACATATTATGTGTTACAGAGCATTGGTTAAATAGCTCTCAGTTACCTATGATAAATTTTGATAATTACAGAGTTGTGAGTTCATTTACCAGAAAGACAGCTATTAGAGGTGGATCTTTGATAATTTTACATAATTCCCTAAAATGTAAGGAACGTAAAGACTTGGCATCTTATTCCATTGAACGAACAATAGAATTATCATGTGTGGAACTTGAAAAAATAATTATTATCTGTGTTTACCGGCCCCCCTCAGGGAACTACCAAGAGTTTGAGTCTGTTATGGAGGAAGTACTGCGAATAATTTGTAAGAAAAATAAAAAAGTAATTGTTTGTGGAGACTTTAATATAATATATTAGACATGTCACAGCTATCTAGCAGATATTTAAATCTATTTAAATCATTCAATTTAGTTAATGTCTTTGATGAACCTACTAGAGTAACACCTACATCAGCCACTTGTATAGATAATATTTTTTGCAACAGTGATGTTACTAAAAAATCCATAGTTAATTTCATTAATTCTGACCATAGTGGACAATTTGTGACTATTGAGCACCATCATGCACCATTGGTCCTTGAGGTTACTTGTAGGCCTATTACAAAACATGGTGTTGAAAAATTTAAAAATAATGTTAATGATAGAATTTATTCTTTACCATTAAATGATAGTAACCCAAATAGTTTATATAACAGCGTATTTAATGTTATCAAAAGTGAATCTAGTAAAATATTTAAACAAAAATCCATTAAGATTTACACGAGTAAAAAGAAATTCAGTGACTGGGCTACACCAGGTATTTACAAAAGTAGGAGAAAATTATATGAGCTATATGCCCTAAAATCTAATTCTAGGGACCCTGAATTTATTGAGTATGTAAGAAATTACTCTAAAATATTTAAAAAAGTCTGTGTTACAGCTAAAAAACTTTTTATTGCCAATAAAATTAATGTTTCAAAAGATAAAGTAAAAACTGTTTGGAAAGTAATAAACCATGAAACAGGGAAAATAAAACAAAACGAACATACTTATTCGCTAAAGGTTAAGGATAAGTTAATTCAATCTGATAACGAAGTAGCCTCCGAATTTGAAAGGTTTTTCCACCAAATACCTATAGATACTACTTGTAGCCTCGGATCATGTTCAAACGGTGCGGTCGCCCTCCTTGAATCAAATGTAAACAAGATTAAGGAATCTTTTCATTTTAGACATATTGATGCTGAATTTATCCTCAAAACTTTTAAATCACTTAATAATAAGAAAACAGAGGATCTGTGGGGTATCTCAACTAATATTATTAAACCAATTATCTCTGAAATTGCGCCTCACCTAGCCCTAATTTTCAATAAATGCATTGATGAAGGGGTCTTTCCAAATCTTATGAAAAATAGTAAATTAATTCCACTTTACAAGTCTGGCGATAAGAGTGACCCTACTAATTTTAGACCCATTTCTATATTACCAGCCTTGAGCAAAATCTTTGAAAAGATTATTTATAATCAGTTATCATCTTATTTTACCCTTAACAAGTTATTTCATTGCAACCAATATGGTTTTACCAAGGGTAAATCCACTACAGACGCTGGAATTTCACTTTTAAAACACATTTTTGATGCTTGGGAGGGCAGACAAGACGCAATAGGTATTTTTTGTGACCTTTCTAAAGCATTTGATTGCGTAAGTCACGACACATTAATGAGGAAATTAGGGCATTATGGTGTCTCTATCAAATCACTCGGCCTTATTAAGTCATACTTGTCGGATCGAATACAAAAAGTTGTTATTAATAAAACTGAATCTGCTGGAACTTCACTAGTTATGGGCGTGCCTCAGGGATCAATATTAGGTCCTTTACTATTTTTAATATATATTAACGACCTTCCTTACTATACAAGCACTTTATGTGAAACAGTGCTATTTGCCGATGATACTTCTCTTGTTTTTAAAGTTGACAGAGGCAGCAATTGTTCGGACGAGGTAAATAGTGCTCTATCAAAAGTTCTACAATGGTTTACATTAAATAATCTTTCATTAAATTCGAGAAAAACCAAATTTGTTAAGTTTTCTATACCAAATGTAAGGCAGGTTAATACACCCTTAAATATTAATGGTGAAGTGGTATCTCTTGTTGAGAGTACTAAGTTTTTAGGCATACACTTAGATTCCAGATTACAATGGTATACCCATATTGATACTCTGTCAAGCAGACTTAGCTCAGCTGCGTATGCTGTTAAAAAAATAAGGCTTCTAGCTGATGTTGAAACAGCAAGGTTAGTTTACTTTAGTTATTTTCATAGTGTAATGTCTTATGGCATTTTGTTGTGGGGATCAGCTGCCACCATTGAAAGTATTTTTATACTACAGAAAAGAGCAATTAGAGCTATATATAATTTAAGACCAAGGGATTCCCTTAGGGATAAGTTTAAAGAAATTAACATTTTAACATTGGCGGGGCAGTACATCTATGAAAATATAATCTATGTACACAAATATTACAATAATTTCATTAAGAATAGCGATGTTCATAAATTAAATACAAGAAATAAAAATAAGCTTGCTGTTCCAAATTTTAGATTACATAAAACAAAAAACTCATTCTTGGGGAAATGTATAACTTTTTATAACAAGTTACCACACAATATTGTTAATCTACCTTTTAATAAGCTTAAAACTCGAGTAAAAAACACTTTGATGAGCAAAGGATATTATCGAGTCCAGGATTACTTGGATGATCGAAGTGTCTGGGACTAAAAAACCCTCGCTCGTTGAAATAAACAAATTGTTAATAAATTCTTAGGTAACTGTACATAATAATATGTATCATAATAATATGTATATTTAACTGTACCTATTATAATAACCTTTTGATACTTGTATCATAATACATTATTGCTAGTTTTAAATGATTGTATGCGCGTGTCCTGCGGTTGATTTTTTTTTTTAGTTTTGCTAATTTACACGGGTACCTGTTTTTGGTAATTTGTATCCTTTTGTGGCTTAAGGGTAGTCATACTCTCATTAAAATCTCTTCGGCAGTGTCGTGTGAGGCGGGTCGTTACGTTCCCTAAAACATGGTTGAGCGAAGCGATGGCTGGTTCATGCGTCATGCTCGTGAACGGGTGCTGCCAGCGGAGATGAGTCTGCTCTTTGCTATACTGGGTACTACTCGTATTTATTATAATTTTAATTTAACTTTAATGTATTATTTTAAAACTGTATGACACGGCATTCCTAATATAGGCATGTTTTCAAAATAATTTTTTATTAATTATTGTATATTATGTAATGGAAAGTGACTTCATGAATTATCAATATTGAAGTCATTTTCCAAATTGACGACTCTGTATATATTTAATACAGGGAAAAAAAAACAGCCCTTGCTGAGTTTCTTGCCGGTTCTTCTCAGTACAAGGTCTCCCGCCGTAGATTTGCGAACCGATGGCGTAGCTTTTCGACATTCACAAGTGCTTGTAACAGCCCAGACTGAATAAATGATTTTGAATTTGAATTTGAATTTGAATATGGAAATGAGCGTCTGCAAATATAAAGCAAGCTGTGAACTTGAAGATGACAAAATAACAAACGCACACTATACAATGATGATACGTCACCCGTATAACAGTCAGTCTAGTATCCTCAGTAGTCCATGAGTCAGTTTTGGCATAGCATGCTTCATTGACGCGTTGAATCAGTAATTCAATTTTTTATTTTAATACTTTTATGTAACTTTTACATTACTGGCTATAGTAGATATCGTTGCTTAGTGACGGCATATATCACGTTCCCACTAAGATTAATGCAACAGTTTCCAATCAAATTTGTCAATCTATTAGCTGTGTTGTCCTAACGCTTCGCAGTATCGCGTTCGGAACGGTGCCGACTAGTGTTTTGTCAATGATGTTTTAAGAGCCACTTTATGTTATCAGATATGATGTTGAGTGATATTGTTGTTTGGTGGATGAGCTTCGGCTGCCTTGCAAACGGGTTCGCTTTGCCATTCGAAGGGCTGTACCAGTTGGATATAATTCATTATAATGATTTTCATGCCAGGCAAGTAATAAAATATATACTAATTAAGTTTTGCCATCAATATAGGGCAATAGGATTCGAATTATTGTCTGCAAATCTATATCGTATTAAATTAACTCGTGTGTATGAAGAAATAATAAAAAACTTAATTACTCCAATTATAGTTGCATATTAATTTATGTTTTTTTTTTAACTTATTATAAACTAGCTTCCCGCCTAAAATTGAATTTTTGTGTCTTAAATTGAAGTTTCCCATAGCACAGATATTTTCTCGCACTAAAATTTATTCTATGCCCTGATTTCCCTCAATATTAACTTGAAATGGGTATAGTCGTTTTTCATTTTTGGTATATTTATTTATTTATTTATTAAAGGTACAAAAACAGCTTACATCCTAGGAAGAAACAATACAAACTTAATAAAATAGAAAAGAGCTGGGATGTAACCCAAACTATGTACCTACATAGCCTAAACAAAGAAAAAATACAATAATATAGGACTAAAATTAAGCTACGTTTATATGCATTATTTTAATAAATATTTAATCTAATATGTAAAATATATCAATCCTAACATATAATATTTACTAGAGACATAACATAAACCAAAATAGAAACTATAGTAAAACATTAAATGGCTAATATGTGATTTTTGACACATCGCCTAAATGTAGAATAGGGATGCGCAAGGATATCCAATTCAGGGTGCCTATCAACCAACTCGTTGTAAGCCCTGCACATTCGCACAACAGGATTTCGTATAAAATAAGAACAATGTTACTTATTTCATGAAATGTTACTATTGTTAAATTGTTAATGTTTTTGATGAAAGTCAATAAGTAGACACATATAGTTAGGAAGTTGTGGCACAAGTGTTTCGTGTTTGCGATTTGTTAATCGCCGAACGATAAAATGACCTTAAAATGCAATTGTGGACAAGAGAAACGGTAACAAGGACAAGACGGGTTGGTCTTTTGTGAACAGTTTTGTTACTAACTTGTAGCATGTCTGTGAGATGAATTAAAATTCTTTAATTACCTACTCCTCATAAATTTAGCAACCTGCCGGAGAAATTCAATCGAAATTTGGTTAATATATTTTAATATTCAAAATACTTATAATTTTTAAAAGTCAGGGTGACCTCTCATCTTACTTGTCTTCAATATCACAAATGACGGTCTTTCTTTGTATCAATATAGCAGTTTCTAAAACAACTACCATTAAAAAGATTTATAGAAAATTTATATATAAGAAATATATAAATTTATAGAAAAGAATAAAATACGTATGATTATTAATTTCATAACGATACTTATAGTTTAAAAATTGATTTATTTGATACATTGACAAACAAGCAGACTGCCCATCTGATAGTAATTGCTTACAGTCGCTTATAGTATATGAGGTTCCTGTGAAATTTATACGGGAGTACAGGAATGTTAACATTGCTTTTTTGCGGCACACAGGTAATACGGAGGTACTGACGCAGGTACTGAGGTACACTGGTATAGCGTTAAATCGTAACTAAAGACTTCCAAATTAAGGATGTTATAAATGTTTATTATTTATTTATTTATTAACACTTTATGTACAATGTGTACAAAGGCGGACTTAATGCCTATGGCATTTTCTAAGAGTCAACCTTTAGGTGGTGCAGAAAGCAAAGTGGTAGATGGACCCATGACACAAATGAAAAAAAAATATATATATATAATAATAAAAGTAATTATTTTAAATCCTAATACATAGTTATAATTAATAATAATATACTAATACATATGACGATATCATAAATAGATAAAATTTAATGATAATAAACTAAGAAATATGCCACATCATAATATACTATATATATATTTCCGCAATTTATTTTTGTATTTTTAAAATGGTGAATTCGTATGAAATATTTTTTCTACTTAGTTATTACTTAATTATTAGCACATAGTATAAAATAATTATATTATTTTATAATAATAACTTAGATATTGTTGTGAATTTAGAGTTGGTGTCATTGTGACTTGTTTAGTTTGATGATCTGAAAAGCCCCGTTTGATAATGTGAATTAAGATTATCTTAAGCGAAGCACCGTTACAAAAAAGCTGGTCTTAAATTGTTTCTTTCAAATAATATCCTGAACCACAGGTTTGAGGAGACATCAGTGGAAACGCCAACATGTAGGTACAATAACAACTCATGCCTGGGAGGTTTCCCTCGGCTGTATCACGAGATCGAAGTACTAAGGAGAGACAAGCCAGAATCCCTGTTGCTGAACGCTGGTGACAGCTTCCAAGGCACTTACTGGTACACGCTACTCAAGTGGAATGTTACGCAGCAGTTCATGAACCTCCTGCCTCATGATGCGCATGTGAGTGTTTTGAGTCAATCCTCTTTATCATTATTCATTCTCATTTCACTACTGTGCATACGCCGCCTCAAACAATCTCTATACAGTTCGATTTTGCGGCGCTTGCGACGCTAGGTTTAGCATCTTCCTGCGAGCTTCGATCGTCAGATCACCTTGTGGGAGGCCGTCCTGTCCTCTGACTAATGTCAATATTGTCAACGATAAATAAAATATTATTATTATTATGTAGCTTAAATCACGTATCTTTATAAGACACGGTCCTTTATAAGGCTTGCGCGGGGATACAGATCCAACGCGCAGAGGCCATTTAAGCGAAATTTAATGAAAGTGCGCGTGGAGTGTACCAACTGGGTCTAATCTCTATCTGCACCATGAAAAATGCAGCCAAAGACTATTCCTAGTTAGATGCACAGAAACTATTGTCATTAGTGGTCAAAACGTTTGTGGCCTATTGCATTTCGATTTAGGTGGTAATGAAAACAGGGCTATGGAAGAGACTCCAGTCACCTGCCTTCTCAAAGCCTCCTAATTGATTTAAATATGGCAGGTGGTAACTCGCCGCTCACTAAATGGGCCCTCCAAAAAAGCAGACCAATATTGGTGCGAAGAGAGCATCATTGGTGTGAACGGCTAAGGGTGTAGCGAGGTGTGCCTGCGACAGCGATCGAGACGCCGTCGGCGTTATGACATTATTACACTTCCACCCTTCGAGCATTTGCTCTTGCGACTCCGCTCTGTCCGGCTGGTTAAGGCAAGACAGAGGCGGGTGGCAGACGCCCCCCTGAAGCACATCGGTACCCTCGGTGACGCAACTCACCGACAGCTCGCCACAAGCTGCCCTGAGGGAGACTGACTGCACTGATGGGCATTTATGGCAGTCAAGGGGCATTAAATGCCCCATCAGCGGGCGATGGGGTCGTCACTTCCCTAAGCCTTTATTATTATTATTATTAACGGTAGCAATTGTTCGTGCTATATTGGTCCCCTGTTACTTCTGTGGATTTGATAACTTTTGATTGGATCACGGACAGACCCTGAGCAGGTGGTGCGGACGTGGAGTGCAATCCTCTTCACGGTGCTATGGGTGACTTTGAGCGTCCTTATAAGTCCTCTATTAGCTATACTAATACAGACGTAATGTGAACATAGTAAATTCCACCACTATGTGTTTTAGCGCTGATAACAGCGGGCGTAGTACTATTATCTACCAAACATTGCATCTGTACAGAATTGCAGTTTTGATTATTCTACAAAATTATTTTATATGTTATTTCGCTATTTAAATGGCCGGAAAAAAACAATTCTGATGCTAACAAAAACGATAGAATCACTATCGACCGATAAGATTCTTTTTTCATATTCATTCATTAAATTTCATCGTTTGAGTTATTTGAGGTTGTATGTAAGGTGATTTTCCTTAAAATGGAAAATTAAAATAAAATACCATGTTTATGGCACCTTTTTTTTTTTTATTAAATATTACATGTTTTCTGCCACCTATTTATAAACAAATAAATGATTTGATTTAAATTGTGTATTATGAAAGCATGTTATATATATGTACTGGATTTAAGTCGTTCGTTTTAGAGTATTACATCGAATCGGTGGAATAGCTTTAAAACAATATATTTTACATAAATACACACATTTAGGCTCTATAGGATGGGATATGTGGTCCTGAGATATCTCAGACTTATATTGATTATCACTACATAGTATAAAATAAAGTTATGCTATCCGCCGTCTGTCTGTCTCTATGTATGCTTTATTAGATCTTTAAAACTACGCAACGGATTTTGATGCGGTATCTTTAATAGATAGAGTGATTCTTAAAGGTTTATATGTATAATAACTAGAGATCGGATAATCGGATGCATATTTACCTAAAGTTAGTTTAAGACAAAGTATGGAAACGGCTTTTTATTGTTTTGTTAAATAAAAATCCCGGGATTGCGGAATTGGATAGCCGGACGTTTATTTATTTACCTAATTTAGTTTTTGACAAAGTATGGAACTGTCTTTTTATTTTATTTCCATAAATAAACATCCCGGAATTTCGGTACTGTAGAACTGTAGAACTTACGCCCGGGCACCATTTCTGTTTTTTTATTCAATTATTTAATTGATTATTGTTTTAGTCAAACTAGCTCACTACTTTCGTATAACACTCTTCATGTAATAAATCGTACATTCATAAATCTCGCGGGGAACTGAAACTAAACTTCATGTAAATACGTATGCATAGTTGTATAAATGAACCCGGAGTCTCGGTCTTTTGAAAATAAATACCACGTGCTAATTTAGTAATTTTCAAACAATATCACTACGTTAAATTTGCAGTCCCGTATTTTCCCGGGATTTTTATTTAACAAAATGTATTTTAAAAAGCCGCTTCCATAATTTGTGAGACAAAAATTAACTTTAGGTAAATATGCATCCGATTATCCAATCTCTAATAATAACATCCATTATAGTGGAGAAATACTGTTATTTTTGAGGTTTCTAATGTGATATCGTAAATAATTGCATTTTTCCGTGTATATTGCAAACGATTATATACAACGTTTACAGTTTTTCTGTAGTGTATTTATAGTATCAGCATTGCACCCGTGCGAAGCCGGGACGGGTCGCTAGTTCAAAATAAATTAAACATTTATTCATCAAATTTGATTTTACTACCACTATTACACGTCAAGAATTTACGTCAATGGTTGACAATTCTCTTTTTCAATTCTCGTCCGAATTTTGTTACTACTAAATACGAATTGCTAACTAAATTTTATATACGTAAGCTAACGTTTTTTTTTGCGTTTTAGAATTTCATGTCCGAAATAGTTATGTTGTCACTTATGAATGTAATAAGTTGCAAAATATTTTATTATTACTTACCAAATTTTTTTTAGTATACATTGGAATGGCACGTAATAAACTTTTCATACTTCGATTTATTATTTTAAAGCATAAATGTATTCGTAAAACAAAGTGTTCCATCCATGAACAGCACGTTTATGTCTTCTTATTTTTGCCGCGCAGTTCTCAATTTTATTTGGGGTCGGCGCAATATGTCTTCCTTTTCCACTCTCCTCTATCACACGCCATTTCGAAACTCACTCCCTTCTTTAAAATATCAACATTTATACAGTCCATCCATATTTTCTTCGGTCTTCCTCTCCCCACACTTTCATCTCTATAACTTTCCTAGTAACATGATCACTGCCTCTTCTTAATGCGTGACCATACCAGGAAAGTCTCCTTTCTCTCAATTTTTCAACAATAGAGACTACTTTCAGACTTCCCCTGATATATTCATGCCTCACTCTATCTTTTCTTGTCTCTCACATCCATCTTAACATACGCATTTCAGCAACATGCAAACTTTGTTCATCCATTCACTTAACGGGCCAATATTACGTTTTTTTTATATAGGATAGGGCAGCAAAAGAGCAAACGAATCACCTGATGGTAAGCGATAACCGTTGCCCATGGACACCCGCAACACCAGAGGAGTCACAGATGCGTTGCCGGCCTTTTAAAAGGAAATAAGGGGGGAAGGGGGGGTTGGGCCTCCGGTACCCTTACTTACTCGGCGAAACTCACAGCGCAAGCGCTATTTTACGCCGGTTTTCTGTGAGGCCGTGGTATCATTCCGGTCCAATTCGTGCCGAAGCATGGCTCTCCCACGGTAAAATTAAACGTTTAAGTAATTAACAGAACAGCACGTTTAATTAATGAACAATATACATATATACTTACTTTATGGTAATTTCTAAACATTGATTTGTGTCACTCGTAAAATCTCACAATGATTATGCAAACAAGTATATTTGAGCACACATTTGGAGGACGTCGAATCACAAAGATAAAACAAAGTAAAATGAAGTACCTACATTTGCCAGGCTATAGGTAATCACGAGTTCGACGATGGTCCGGAAGGGCTGGCGCCGTATTTGGCAGCGCTCGATGCACCTGTGGTCGCTGCCAACATGGACTCTTCAGAGGAGCCTCTACTGAAGGATTTGTACAAATCACACGTGGTAGTTACAAGAAAAGGCAGGAAGATCGGCATCATCGGTCTCATCACCACTGATACAGCGGTATGCAATTACTTACACCATAGTATTAGAAGGGCTCGGCTAGAATTGGAATGTTGCACAAATAAAGGAAAAAATACTAAAAACGTAAATTTGTAGTTGCATAGCAAAACGAAACCGGTTATTGATACATGCACGGTAATAAAAATTTATAGAGTACTTGCCGATATCCTAGAGTAACTAAATTTGACATTAAAGTAATGTTATGTGGTACAAGTAAGGGGGAAAATTTAAACACCGTAAATTTGTAGTAACATCGCAAAAAAAAATTGCATCCAAGTGCGTAAAACCGACTCGCACTGGACTGTATTTCTTTTTGTATTTGTGTTATCATATCACAGTAGCTTGATTAAACGATTTAGTGATCTATATTACAACTATTGTATTTTTGGTTTCATGATATCTATTCTTACTATTATAAAACACAGATAAGTTTAAGTGGGCATGTATATTTATGTCTTATCAGTCTATTTATATTGCAGCGCCTTATCAGTTCTTATATCGCATAAAAGCATGAACAAATTTTGTTTGCACATAGCGATAACAAGTTCTCTCCTTTGCATTTTGGTTGGGTTTGTGGCCTACTTGTTAGATATGTACGAAAAAGTCATGTAAAGTTTCACATATTTATATTTTGTACACACGAAAGTTGTTTTCGGAGTTGTGTCTAGGGAACATAAGATTACGGACCCGCGATTTCGCAAATACTCGTAAAGATGTTACTGGGTTCTTCTAACTTATTTTGGTTGTCTCACAAATTTGAGGTACCATAAAATTTTTTATATTACAAGTTTATATATGCGGTTTTATGTATAAATTTATATTTACATTTATTTGTTTGCACATTAATAACAGAAATAAAATTCACGTTATATAAAAAACAAGACAAACAATAACAAAAGTAGTATAACAAAATAGAAACAATGGAAAATAAATATTCATATTTACACTATTGGTATATGTAATGAGTTAATAATTCAACATACGATTTACACATGAGTTAATCGCTGGTATTCAGCTGTAACCACGAGGTTTCAAATGAACTCTCAAAATGCCTAAGCGATGTATACTTCAAAAGAAAATGGTCATATGAAAACATATAACATAGATGATTATATACATATACTTACTACTTGAAAATATATATTTCAAATATAAAAATTATACTTTAAATATAAATATAAATTAATACATTAAAAATACATAGTCCGATGAGATCGTTTAACATATTGAACACACAAACTAAACGCAATGTTCGTGTTCCAACTACGATACAACTAGGCTCGAAAATAAATCAATAAATATTCATTAGGTGTACCCATTCGCTGTTTTTCAAGATGTGATTTGAGATATTATTTAGCCCACGCAGCACTCTTTCATGGCAGTCCCGTTCTGTTATCAGCAGATACTACTGCCGATTCAGAGCCCTTCTGACTAGCTATCACTGTTTTATTTATGTCTGTTATCATAACAATAGTTGTGCTTTTTACCTGTCACATGAGATAAGCGTTGACCGATGATTTGATGAATTACTCGTATATCATTAGATTTATCGGTGTGGAAATCCTTGTGAGCGGACTATGTCCAACAATGGGCATGTTTTTACTGAAATGATAATGATACATAAAGTCTTTATCGAAATAGTGCCATTAGTTTTCTGTTTAAATATTTTGATTGTGTGAGTCATTAGAATCATTTAAAACTCAATTATTCTGGTATGCCTGCTGAAGCAAGTTGTGTGGTTGAGTCTTAATAGTCTTATTGGACTATGAAGACTATTGAGGTTTCAAAGTTATTTTAAAGCTGTCATGATTCTATCAACAAAGTTAGGGAAAACAAGGATCGATGTTAGGACCATTATTTTATTGTAATTTACGTAAATGACCTTCCATACTTCGTTAATGTTTGAGGTTGTCGTATGAAAAAAAATTAGAGCAACAGAATTAGGCGATTTAATAAAGAATTTTATAAAGGTCAAATAGATTTTGATTATGACTGACATTTGGCTCGCAGATGCTGTCATCGCCCGGCAGAGTGCGGTTCACGGACCCGCGCGAGGCGACTGCGCGAGAGGCGCAGGCCTTGACTGATAAAGGTGTCGACATTATCGTCTTGCTATCGCACTGCGGCCTGGATGTCGATAAGTGAGAATTTGTCTATTCAACAGTTACGTAATAATAACGTTAATTATATTGTTGTAGTGGCGCTGTTCAACAATCGTGAGACGCGATTTTGTCGTGCAATGAAAATGATCAGACGTTGGAGAAGCCAGCACTGTGGTCACGTGACAACAGTCAAAGAGATTCTACATTCAAACTCATCGTATAATCTATAGATTATAAGTCATTCCATAGAGAATGTGTGTTTAATTCCGTCGTGCGACATTATATTTGACTGCTCCTCGAATAAAAGTGGTCTTAGGTCTTGATTATAGTTTATTTTATACATGTATTTTTTCTCATTTTACTTGATAATTTGGCTAGACGATTAAAACTTGTAAAGGTAATCTAGATTTGTAATCTAGTTTTTATCTTATATATAAAAATGAATCGCAAAATGTGTTGGTAAGCGCATAACTCAGCAACGACTGAATTTTAAAATGTTCGTTGAAGTTCAAGGATGGTTTTTAATGCGAGAAAAATTCGAATAATTATCAGAAAAATCCTAAAATAGCCCTTCATTCCCATACAAACGTTCTCTAACTAAAATGTACAGTCAATTTGAGTTTCATTGTTATTACATAAAGTTCATATTGCAAGCACTTACTGTTGTCTAAGCAATGTAGATGTCTTCCTAACATCAAAGAGTCGATTTGATTTATATATAAAGTTTAAATTCAATCATATCTGTCAAAATAGTGTGCGTGTGTGCGTTGGAGCACAGAATACATCGTTGGAAGATTTAATATCACGTTCCAAACTTGAATAGTCACAAAATGTAATAGTTCATTTGGACCTTTTTTGCAATTTGATTGGCTAAGCGATATTATCTATAAAATAAGTAGGAACAAAAAACTGCCACTACATTTTTTTTTGACAGGACGAAGTCTGTCGGGACCGCTAGTATACAAATAAATATACTTACACTTCATCTCATTTTTGATAAGAAATCTGTATGTAAGATAATGTTGTCTTTATAAATAGGTGTAATAACCGACGGTACCTACCTATTTGCCAAGAGCATTTGAGTTAATGCAGGAAATAAGTAATTCCAATTGTTCGGGGCCGTTTATTGGATAATTAGATAATGTTCAGGCATGACTGCGCTTACGTTTTCAAGAGTTGTGATTCAAAGTTATATAAAACATCTTATGACCTTTGATTAAAAGATCGTAAGATATTTTTGCAATAAATTATTGTTGCTAGCCACTGATTTCAGATTTGATATAAAAAATATAAAACTTAAAACATATTATAAAATACAGTCAGGGGGACTGTATCTGTCTATGATTATCTCAAAAATTATTGCCAGATTTATGCAGTTTATTATGTATTTTAAATTCCAAAAAAATGGGATGTCATCGATTGGTCAAACGATAATAGCGTAATCGATCTGACTGCGGAAAGCCATAAAGGGAATGGCACATGTCGCGGGCGTAGTAAGGGTTTTTCTCTGACTTCGCTTGAGAGAAATCTTTATTGCACACATAAGCAGAACAAAAAATCACTTTAATATTAATAAAATTTATGTCGGACACACAACAATAAATTAATAGATTTAAAATTAATATAAAATCGGTGTTTTCTTCGTTTGTCATACATCTAAATTTATAACATTTATAACTTTATATTCAAACTTATAGAAACTTACTTTTATTAAAACTCTTACTTTGCATACTATTTACAGTGCAATATTTGCACCTCAATATCACAGTTTCTTTATTCAAATGAAATAATAAATAAAAATAACACTATTTCATTCATTACAATTTTATAATTTATTGGCTAAACAATCCAAAAACATTTTTCCCCTGTAATTTACGTCACGAGTTACACATATCAAGTGTTTGAAAAATGCAGAAAGTTTAATTTTGTGCTTATTGAATAGATGAGAATAACGCAAAAGTATGAAAACAGAAAATAATGAAAAATCAACTTTTTGCAAAATTACACTAAACCAATGTTTCGCAGTTACAGACCTAATATAAGTATTAAATTTGTCCTAAATAAATTAAATAAGAGATAAGTAGTACATAACCCAAACATATAAGTAATAAATAAACATATTATATATTATACAGATTGTTAAAATGGACAAGAAACAATAATAGGGGCAGTTCCATAAGATATGTCCGCTAGCTTTTCGATTAACAGTAATAAAATTTGAGTGTTAATTGTTGGGTAGGTAATTCTATAATATGAATTTATTGGGATAGCAAAATACTTTTAAGTTATGATCGTCTAGGACAACCAGGACCATAATGAAGTATTTGCCGTCGCAAAACAACGTGACTAACCTATGCAGCTGTTATAACAATAGCTGTAGAACTTATAAATATTTATAGATTTACTTGTAGCTTTAATAGAGCAATATTTCATAATATTATCGTCCTTTAAGCAGGTAATCTATATATATAATAAGGTCCATACAATATCTTGTTAGTTACGTTACTTACTCAAGAATTGCTGAACCGATTTAAATTAATACATTTAGACGATCTTTTGGGTTGAGCAGTTTATACGCCGGTTTCAAGGTGTCGCTATTTTCGCAGTTCCGGGTTCGAGACCAGGAGACGAATTTTTGAAACAATAGAAACCAATTCGCATTCGAAATAGTGAGATTCGTATACGAATTACCGAATTCACTATTTCACAACTTTCATTTCGTGCGTTGTGCAACGAGTGGTTCAACCTACTCGTTTTTAATTATAGTTATAAATGTTAGTATGTTTTTATACTGTACCGCACTTGTGCTGCAATTATTATATGTTATAAATTGCTGTATATTGTAAATATTACCTTTATCTTGAATTCGTTAAAACTGATCGATTAATACGTACAATTTAGAGTGCACCTAAATCTCATATTGTTACTGTCAATTATATCTTTCTAGAGAGCTGGCACGTGACTACGGCCAGTATATAGATATAATTGTGGGCGGCCACTCTCACTCACTGCTGTGGAACGGACCCGCACCCAGTGGGGAGGCTGTTGCTGGCCCATATCCAGTCTTCGTGCAGTCCAGCGCAGATAATAAACATAAGGTGAGTCTTTCAGGAGAACTGGTGCGTGACAATCGCTAGTACTTACCCCATATGCAAGTTAAATGGGACAATGAGGCATGCCATGTCCTGTTTGCTGATTATTATTATACGCAATTACTGCTTTTATTATTACGGTGAAAGGATTTTGTCTAACTTAGCTAACTATTCCGCCCACTGACTAAATTGTGCTGGAACCTTGATCTTGGCTTATAATAGTGATCACCCCTTCAGGACAAGGAATGATGCAGGCCATTACTGTTGTAATCATTTGGTCCTTTAAATTACAAGGCTGGACAAAATTCTTCTTTTAGCCAAATGACTTCCAATATACGGAGGAGGGAAAAAGCACAATCCGCGCTGTTGATGACTTGATGATTTTCGATGCTTAGTTTACACTTGTCTAAACGACTGAAAAATATCGTGCTAATGTTTCTATAACAAAAGGCAACCCCAGAAATTACTAAGCATTCATGAGTTAATTCGAATTCTTGAGTTCTTGAGTTAACGTCAGGATCTATAAGGCATTTCTTGTAAATATACTATACTATCTTTCTGTTTCCAGACGTTGATAGTTCAAGCTTCAGCATTTACGAAGTACATGGGCAATTTGTCTGTCCACTTCGACTTTAGAGGCGACTTCGTCAAGTGGGAAGGTGGTCCAATATTCCTAGATAGAAGCATCGAAGAAGGCAAGTTATGTTTACATCAACATCTTCTTGCCTTTTTCCCACCATACCCATTTTCTTCTTTTATTCATCATAACCTCAACACTACATACATCTATGTCCACATTTCTATCTGTACCTATAATTATTCCTATCGTCATACACATTCCATTAAATGTTATGATCTAGCTGTATGATTAAAACAAAACACTTCTAGCATCGCCTAGAACATATAATGAAAGTCACTGCAACGATTTATAAAAAGAGTATGTGGCAGGAAGATCTTTTTTAGTAATATTACTGACATCTTCTTTCATATGCTTGTTGTACTGTCACCTGTTTTTAGCCGAATTTTCACCATGGAATTGCAATGTTGCATTCCATACTCAGTTATTGCCGCACCATGGCGTAGGATGTTAGAGAGGATAATGAAAATGCGGTTGAAGTTCACAATGTGGGGTATTTCTTTAATTTATCGACACGTTATAATTTAGCGGTACTGCAACCGAACTAACTAAAACATATAGGTATTCTATAGTGTGAAGGATTTTATAAAAGTAATTCCATAGTTAAAAACCCACCTTTACTGTAGGCCAGAATCGGTAGCGTGCCGTTTCAACAGCGTTGCTCGTACTAACGCACTATGTCTTATTACCAACTGAAATTATAGTCTCTGGGTTTGTTCAAATTATGCACAGTATGATAATAGAAATAGAATTGTAATATTAGCAAATAGAAAATGTGAAATATTCAACTTTTTTGTAAAATAAGTAAGATTGACGCTCGTAGTTTGATATTTATGTATATTTATAATTATATATTACAAATGTCTCATGTAATAACATATATTTTCGTTGTATCTTGAAATAAATATATTATTACTTAAGAAGGTTTATTGTTATTACAATAGAGTTAAAATATTTGCGTGTCCAATATCAGTCTGTTGCGTAATTTGTTCTATTAATCTTGCTGCTCTCGCGCATAAATTCTTCTATTAATATTAACCCAAGCCTTGCAGGCTTATAGAGCTTTTGTTGTTTTGTTTTGTTGATAATTACAAATAAATATATTATTAATTAAGAAAGTTTATTGTTATTAGAATAGTGTTAAAAATGTTTTCATCTCGAATATCTGCTCTTGCACATAAATTCTTCTATTAATATTAAGCCAAGCCTTGCAGGCCGATAGAGCTCTAATATTAAATCAATATTTTTGTATGGAGAAAAATATTAAAGAGAAACTTTATTTTAATTAATATTTAAAAAAAATATTATTTTCATAAATGCTTAGTCCTTGTTTTTATTTTCATGCAATCGAATGCAAAAGCAAGTCGAACATATTATTCAAACAAAATCTATTTTATGTTCTTATTGTACAATTATTATTTCAGATAACGAAATAAAGAAGAAACTAGTGCCTTACGCAGAGATGGTACACAAGGCGGAGAACGTGCCAATTGGCGAGACGCTGACTCCGTTGCTGTTCGAGAGCTGTACGTTCGGCGAGTGCGCCCTGGGCGATGCGCTGGTTGACTCGCAGAACGAATATGTGAGTAACATTTTATACATTTGTGTTGTCTATGGTATATGGCGATTGAAGAATGATCTTTGTATATTATAACTGATATTACGGAACTACAGGTTGCACGAGTCCTCGTTGACAATGCGTTCCTTACTCTCAGATAAAATATACGAGTAATTGGACCGTAATCGGTAAATTAAAAAGTACATAAACAAAACTCTGCTTTTTAAAAAGATGTACTAACATAGTTAGAGCAGCTAACAACATACAGCTGTCGGCGCATTTTATTCTTTTTAAATGTTGCCAATTGTAATAAAATGTGTTGTGACGCGAGTAACTTTATCTATGCAATCGAATTAATGTGTCATCGACATAATTATTTAATAGTTCGTAAGTTTACGTAATAAATTAACTTTTTAAATGAAATAACTATGCCGCGTGCAAATAATTGACATTAGATTGCTCAGTCATCAATATTCTCGAAAGTTTTTGAAAAATACATATATAAAATATTCTTTACTTTCTTTGAAAAGAATAATATTTTCGTAAAAGAGCAAAAAGGTTTTCGAAAGGGCAAAACAATAAACATGGCTGTATATGATTTTTAAAAAATTATTATGCAAAAATATTGACAAACGTAATCCAGTATGCGCTATTTTTTGCGATATGACTCAGGCATTTGACCATGTTGATCATGATTTATTATTATTTAAATTAAATGCTTATGGAGTAAGAGGCAATATTTTACATCTTATTGAGACTTACCTAAAAAACAGAAAACAGTTTGTTGAAATCTCAAACATATGTATGAAAACGAAACATGAACAAGTTCATTCATCTACTCAGCGTACTCTTACATGTGGTGTCCCACAGGGAAGTGTTTTAGGACCGTTATTATTCTTGGTATATATAAACGATTTACCAAAAGCAGCCAACAAACATGTATCTTTATTTGCTGATGACAGTTCGGTCATTATTGACTGTGAAAATAAATATACATATGAGAGCGATGTAAATAGAACTCTAAAGTCAATTATAATGTGGCTGGAAAGTAACAATCTAAAAATAAATCTAGAAAAAACAAAATTAATGCACTTGAGTCAAAGAATGCTTACAATGAAAATGAATATTATTTATAAGAATAAAAAATTAAAAGATACAGATGTTGTAACTTTTTTAGGTTTAGTGATTGATCACAAATTAAACTGGAAGTCACATATAGAAAATTTATCATTAAAAATAAGCAAAGCCTCATATGCATTATACAAATTAGCACCAGTTCTTAACATAGACGGGTTGATCACTGCTTATTATGGGACAGTGGAATCACTGTTAAGATTCGGTATTATCTTCTGGGGCAATTCGGTAGATAAAGATATGATCTTTAAAATCCAAAAACGAGCAATACGATCAATGTTTGGTTTAAAAAGTACTGATAGCTGTAAGGATTATTTTAAAGAGTACAGACTGTTAACATTGCCATCTTTATATATATTTGAGGTAGCTGTGTTTGTGAAAGCAAATCCAGAGTTGTATGAAATCGAATTATTTAATAGTAATCGAATTAGAGAAATTAAAAGGACAAAGCTTTGTGTATGTAATTCTAATACGGCACTTATGCGTAACAGTATTTTTGGTATGGGTCCAACTATATACAATAAGCTGCCAATGGACATAAAAGAACTTGACTTAAATTTGTTTAAGATAAGACTTAAAAAAATTCTTAATTGATAAGTGTTATTATACTGTACGTGACTATGTCTTTGATAAAGATTTAGATTTATAAATTCATTAATTGACTAGGTTATATAATTATTATTTTTAAAAATAGGACTTCTAATTGTGACCCTATATGTAGTTTACGAATTATTGACATTTACATCAAAATTTATTCATATATGCAAATTTGTTAACTTTACCTACTTAATTATATTACAATTCATAATTTTATTTGTCAATATTAATTGAAACATTGATTATCTTTATTTAAAAATGTAATTGGTATTATTGATTGACTTATTAGTAATGTAATTGAATTTGTTAATTGAATTAAAATTGAATTTTGTATGCCCTACCAGGCCAAACATGTAAGAACAATGTAAAACCCTGACACCTGCATCTATATGTATGTATACTCATGTTTGACAAAATAAATAAATTATGAATTATGAATTAGTAACTGACAATTAGTAGGTAAATAAATGACATTTAGTAGGTTTCTGTATATAGGTAAACTTTTTAACATTTTAAGTATGGCCTATTTACTAGTGATGCAACGGAAGTGTCTTAGCGGAATCAGAAACGAAAACAGATGTCAAAAGTAAATTTTAGCAGAATCCGAAACAGAAACGGATACAGAAACGGATACAGAAACGGATACAGAAACGGATACAGAAACGGAAGTGTAAATAATATGAAAAAAAAAAACAATTTTACAAAAATAATTCTTTATTAAGTATCAAATACACCAAATCTAGATTAGAAATAGATATATTAGAAAACAATATTGCAACTGAACATTTTATTAATATTCAAAATTTAGTAGTGGCAAGTTGTATTTTATAGAAAGTAATCCGTCATAAATAAAAGGTCGGTTGTAAACTTCCGTTTAAATCTCCGTTATAAAAGTTGCGGAAACAGAAGCAGAAACGGATGGTGAAAAGCGCGCGGAACTTCCGCACTTGCGGAAACAGAAACACAGATCCGTTGTATCACTACTATTTACTAAGATACAAAATAAAAAAATTCCCAATCCCTAAGGATTTCAATTGGCATGTTAGGCATATGCCTAAAAATATTTTTACCGTTTTGTTTCAGGGAAGAATGAATGTGAATTCAAGTTTACCGTACCTTGCTTTCATCCAAAGGGGTAACATCAGATCTTCAATACTAACTGGAAGTAAGTTGTTGCTGTTATAAATACAAACAAAAACAAAAAATACAACAGTGACATATAATTAAGATCATTCCATATGGAATATTCAAGTAAATGAAAATCAGTAGATTTTTAAATTCGGTATTCCTTTCGTTCCTTTTGTTGTGTCTGTAGTCTATGGTTATAGTTTGTTTATAAAAAAACTAGTTCAGCATTAAAATTTATTTAAAAACTAATCTAAGCTGCTAAGCCAATGTTGCCGATAAGTGCTAATTAACCAATATTGTAGTATAAAAATGGCAGATTGACAGATTGTGACAAATCATAGTGATATTTATTCGTCAGATAAAAATTATTTGATATATATATATAAACTGTTAAAGTAATAATAATTTCATTCTTGAAAAGAAATTATGGAAAGGTTGAAAATTTATATCTAATTTGTATAAATAACTTTTAGAAATCACCGCGATCACACTTTTCGAGCTTTTACCGTACAACGATAGGATGCAGTCGTTTGAGCTACAAGGCAAATGGGTCTTAGAAGCCTTGGAGAGGAGTGTCAGCGAGGCCTGGGGTATGAAGCCTTTCAAAGGTCCCTGGATTTTGCAGGTTTCAGGTACATTTTGTATTTTTAGCGAGAGTCGAAACCATAGACATTTTTGACTTTATAGGTAGAAAAATAAATTCAATATATGATTTTATAAGCAATTATTATCGTCAAACAAATATGAAATTGAGAAGGCACAAAGAGCTTAAGAGCTACTTAAACATATATGAGCGTCCCGTATGCGGGAAATTAAGAAAGCCATCTCGAGGGGAACTGGCAAGAACTCTGACGTTCTATTTTATGAGGAGATTATATTGTGGTCAACTAATATTTTTTTAGTATCTATCTTATGCCTTTGTCTTCATTTCGTTGCTAATAAGTGACGAAAAGACGTTGTGAAAGCGAGTTTTACCTGGCTTGCATTCAACATGTGGGTTACTAAATACTGGGGATTGTCTTACTTATAAGTGGGATTAATATATATATATATATATATATATATATATATATATTATATATATATATAAAGTACCTTATTATTTGTAAAAATTGAAGTGTACTTTCGAATATACCAATTCGAATAATCAAACAAAACGTATATATTTTTTATTGTCCTCATTTAGATCATGTGCTCTAGTTTATGTGCATATATAATATGTAGTAAGCTCTACTCTATCTGATATCTGACAACTTTTTAAGAGTGCAATATGATCCAGTTTTAGAGCAACATCTTCATAGAAATATTATTTGTGGGTCGAAAGTTGGTCAAGAATCTGTTTGAATATACAATTTTTCTCATTACAAGCTTACATTTCACCCCAGGTTTGCACGTTATCTACAACGTGACCAAGCCAGAAGGTCAGAGGGTGGTCTCCGTGAGCGTCGGTGAGAAGAGCTCCAGCTCTCCGTTAGATCCAGAGCAGTATTACCAAGTCACAGTCCCGGCGTATTTGGGTGACGGTGGTGATGGATTCAAGGTAAGTTGAAAGTACTGTGTTTTAAAAAGTTTTTGAGATCGCCGTAATAATGTATAATATTGTATAATATTGTGCGTATCTTAATATATATATTTCTTGTGTGCGTGTGTATGTGACTGAACTCCTCCTAAACGACTGGACCAATTTTGATGAAATTTTTTGTGTGTATTCCAGGGGGCTTGAGAATGGTTTAGATTCACAATACGGTCATATAGATATTGTTTTTCAGCTAAATTATTTTATTTAAAAACATTTGAGACAACGTGAGACAACGTGACATTTGAGACATTTGACAGGACAACGTCTGTTGGGCCAGCTAGTAATATTATATCTTTTAATAAATGAAAAATCAATATATAAGTAAGAATAATTTTTGGTTGGGAGCAGTAATTCATTGGACTTTTGGAAGCAATTTTGTCATTTTAACTCATTACTGTGATGTATAGTGACTATGGTAACAATATAGCTGTTATGGGTATGTGCTTCTGACAAACTTTCTTGCTTTTTTTATTACTACCTAAAATCTTTTGTCCCAATGTTATTACATTATTATCATCATTCATTTCTCTTTAGAGACTCTCACAGCTTGACAGCCTGCCCAAATATCTCTACACTCATAGCTCATGCACTGTTAACGTTCACTGCTTTTCTTCGCTCTTCACTAAATGACGTCAACATAGCTGGGCATAGTTAATCAGATAATTAAATATGTAAATTGTATTCGTAAAAAAATCGGGTGGGGCTGTGCTGGGGCACACGGCCGTTGGCTTTAACGTGAAACGTCTATGTTAGGGGATCGCTTTTAAAGTAAAAGATTGAAAAAAAAAACAAGATTGACGGTGTTTTAAGTATTTTAATAAAAAACTCAATGTCACAATAGCGAGCTGACTATATAAGTGAAATATTCACACCACATTTTTGTTTCTAAGACTAATAGTTTTTTAATTATTAAGGTACGATGATATAGACCTTTTCGTTACGGTCCACTTTTTAAATCTGGTACCCGTATGTTTCGGCGCGATTTTAAAGACGTTTCACGTCAAAAATAAAAGAAAATTTGTTAATTTTCTTTAACGTTAAAGTTCAGGGAACTCTCGTTTTTTATTTAATTGGTGACCAAAATCTTGTTTTATATCGATGTTTCTGTGATCTACCTAGAAAAACTGTAGTTCGTAATGTTTAAAGCTGTAGCAAACCATATGTATTCGTTACCGAGTAACGGGTATGCCATCTAGTACCGAGTAACGAAACGTTACTCACGAATACATTTCGTTACTCGCATGTTTCGTATCATGGCAATATACACTGTTTCAGTCACGCAATGTACCGTTGATTGAAACGTTCAGCGGTAAAACATACGAAATCTTGCTGATCGTATGTTTTACGGCGCCTAGTACATATTCTTATAGGAATATGTACCAGGCGCGGCATCGCAACATTCGTAATTCGAATTTGTAAAAATAATACGTATACATATTACATACGTCATACTGAACGTCGATTACGATTCATTTCTCTAACATAACATTGCATGTTATGAGGTATTAGAAGTAACGAGTAACGATACGAAAGTAACGAGTACTGATTGTTATAGTAACGAATACATACGGGTACGTGTGTTTTCGTTACTTTTACACCTCTATTCTTTAAGTCATCGTGTCGTATTAGGTACGGTCGGCCAAGAAAGTGGTCTACCAGTTTTGACAAAATTTCATATGTGAGTAAAATAGCGATAAGGTTGAACTCCTGTACTTATTACCTTTTTAAGATTATGCAGAGTGATGACATTTAAACCTAAAATAACCTGACAGCTATTAATCTGTCAATTTTGACAGAATATTTTTCCACGGGAAAATCAACTCTGTTACTTTATAGCGCGCGAATGATTTTCAACCTTAGGGTGGTAGACCACTTTCTTGGCCGACCGTACTCGCTCCGCGGTATGCATCGTGTTGTGTGGTCGACTAGCCTGAGCTCACATGATAGCACCTGATTGTCACAACGGCGTCGTGTGTGTAATGTCTCTATTTGGTAAATAGTAGACATTCGATGGCCCTTGCCTCTGAGCTGGATAATGATCAATAAAATCCAACTAATTTAGATTTGTATGTAGCATGTTTTCTGCATATAATATATTGGTTTTATTTTTCAGATGTTCAAGGAACACAAGAGGAATGTCCAAGTAATCGGCAAGGACCAGAAGATATTCGAGACTTACATCAGGACACATTCTCCTTTAAACATAACATTAGATGGGAGAATTAAAATTATTGAAGATTAGATTTAAGGCTTAATATACATAAATTTAGGTATTTTTAATTTAATCAAATGATATGATGTGCTATGATTTATGTTAGTTTAATTTGCCAATTATCCTCATAGCTCTCATACGTCTAACCGAGGGGCACGAAAGCACCCACTCTATTTATTTTAGCGTGATTAAGCCTTAGTTGGTCAACCACGCTAGTCCGATGCGGATTGGTAGACTTGACTTACACCTTCTAGTTTCTTGGCAGGTGTACGCAGGTTGCCTCATGATGGTTCTTTTATCATAGGAGTATTGGAGAAATGTACATTCATGCCCGTCTTCTATATATTTCTATACATTTATCAGTATAGTAGACGTCTTCTATTGGAGATAGGCCCCTTCTAAGGATCTCCTCGATCGGTCCTGCGACGCTAGCATCAGTGCCTTCTAGCGATATTCACCAAATAGTCTGGTCACATTGTAGGTCTAACCAACATGCCTCCTTCTGTGAAGCAGTGATGCTCCAGAAGGAGGCCGCCGAGCGGGGTCGGGAGATGGCCGATCCCGCTCGAAGAAGGCGGCGCCGGGCTCGGTAGCACAGCTGCGGCGCCGCCGCGGGTCGCCGGCGGGCGCGAGGAAGTCGCGACCGCTACGGCGACTCGGGATGGACCACGCCCCTTCCGTGGCCGGGGGGCGTCGTCGGTGGATGAGACCGGGGGAGGTATTGTAGCCTCCCCCGAAGAGGGCTCTCCTGTATCGACGGGGGAGCGGAGGCTGGGGGGCTCCCCCTTCTGGGGAGGAGAGCCCCACATAACCGCCGGCTCGCCACAGCCGGGGTATGCAATTTAATGCATTTTCCTCAGGGGAACAAAAAAAAAAGTCTAACCAACATACGCCCTTATCAACACTGCGATATCCTGTACTCGAGGATGGCACTGCTCAATGCCACATAATTTTTGCAATTCTCGGGCTATGTTGGTGACCCTGGTTTTTCTGCCGATTTCATTATTTTTGATTTGACGCAAATTTCGAGCATAGCCGTCTCAATCGATCTATGGGTGACTTTCTAGCTTTCTTATAAGGCCCATTATGAGTGGCAAGGTTTCAGTTCCACACGTCATCACCGGGAACACACATAAATCAAAGGATAGATAGGCCGAGAACATGCCGAGGTCCGTCGATTGATTGGGAATCGGACCTATATCTAGTTTGACGATTTCTCGCAGATAAACATAATCGTCAACAATTTCGAGTGTAGAGTCTCCAACCTTCACGAGAGTGGGTGCAAAGGGAAGTCCTACATGATTTACATCTTGTCCATATTCATTTCCACTTATTGGGAAACTTTTCGAGTTTCCAATGGTCTTTGAATACTGTGTACAAGTATTCCATGGCCACAACCATGACCTATGTAATTAATGACACTAAGATGCGTCATTTTTTCACCGTTGATGCTGATGCCCTTTCCTCTCTCATCCAAAAGCTTAACTATATCATTCAGCGCAGCTGCGACCATTTTCGTCGATATCACATCGCCCTGTGCACACCTCGCGGGAGCCATATCTGAACTCTACAATACAAGCCAAGATTAGTGCAGAGTTCGTAATTATTTCTTTTATATCTGTAATGATTGTGGTAAAAATAAATTATTATTTAATTGTGAAAGTTTTTGATGTCTGTGAGTCCTATTCCATCTTCATGTCTTCGTAAGGGTGTGCGCTGAAGGCAAGATTTGGGGTGATGTTTCCTGTGTGATGTCATTTATAATAACAAATATGTGGAAAAATCATTAGAAAAGAAAATGCTAGTCTTTAATAACAGACGTTGTTGCTCGTGGCGTGGAATTGAAAAATAAGCGTAAAACCTATTGTTATTGAACTGTACTCGAACTCGCTCATAAAATGCGACTGTGAAATGCAGGTGGGACAGAAAAAAACCTACAAAACAGTGTTTTATCCCGTGATCATTCTTTCAAAACTGAACCGATTTAAATACTTCCTTCAAAAAAAATTATAAAGAAAAGCTAAAGCCTGTTCTTTTTTATATTTTTTTTGTGGTGTTGTTGGTGTTGTTGTTGTGGTGTGGTGTGGTGAACATACCGGTAAATATAGTTCTTTTATTTGATTTTCGAGATTTATACTTTTATTAATAAATAATTACAAAATATATAGTGTTCCTAAAAACACATAGGTACTTGAGAACAAAAGCTATAGATCTATATTAAAAAAAAGACATTGCTGTAGATTAATTTTGCAGAGAGAAGATTACAGGGGATTATGTTTATATGGCGAATACGCCGCTGTTTCCTGATATGCCTGAAGCCTGAGTTTTCAGAGCCACCAGAATGTAGGCATCATTTCGTAGTGACGGCATACCTTTCTCAGTATATTGTTCGTAGGTGACACAAAATATCTTCCCTAAAAACTGGGTCTGCGTCTGTGGCTTCTTATGTAGCGAGGAGCATTTTCAATTGTTTTATATTAATAAAGGGTCTTTCAACAAGAACTTTGTTTTTTAATGGTTACAATGAATTCAATTTAGCTCGAAAATAGCATTAAAATAATTAAAACCCACTATAAAAATGGTGGTTCTGTTAAAATTACATTCCGTAAAGTTCGTGATATTTTCGGACAACATAATCGTCCTTCTGAGACCGCTATTCAGAATTTGGTAATTAAATTTACTATTGAGAAGCCTTTGCATGCTCAACGTGTCACTGTATGGTGCGCTATGTGGTCTGGAGGCGTGATTGGGCCGTTTTTTTTCAAAGATGAGGCTGGAAATGCGGTAAGGGTGAATGGATCACGCTATCGCGAGATGTTATCAACTCAATTTTGGCCTATAATTGATGACATGGATATCACTGACATGTGGTTTCAACAAGACGGTGCCACATGTCACACAGCCAATAAGACGATCAATTTATTGCAAACCAAATTTGCTGATCGCGTAATTTCCCGAAATTCAGCTGTTAAATGGCCAGCCAGATCGTGTGATTTAACACCACTGGATTATTTTTTGTGGGGCTATCTTAAGGACAGAGTCTATACGGAGCCAATCGAATCGACTACAGCCTTAAAACTCAAAATCCGTGATGTGATAGCCGAAATAGATCCGACATTTTGCCAAAAAGTGATTAAAAATTTTGATGAAAGAATTGACTTCTGTCACCGTGGACGTGGTGGACATTTGCCAAATATAAGTTTTCATTCATAATTGCCGTAATATGTACAATAAAAATTTGAATCATTTTCATCTAAATTTTTTGTTTTATTTTGTTTTAGAAAACAAAGTTCTTGTTGAAAGACCGTTTAGGTAAGTTTGTATTTGTGATTGCATTTTATTAGAAAACGCTAAATAAGTGTGTATGAAAAACACAAGACAAATTTTCCACTCTGTTGGGGTTCGAACCCGCGTCTACAAAACGTATTCTGCCACCGAGTATTATTTGATTCAGTGAACTAAACCACTAAATTGTAAGCGATAGGACAGCTAACAGACCCTCAAAGCGCTGTTGGTATATAACGTAAAATCAGAATCAGCGTAATGAATATAATCGAAATACTCACTTTAATCAGATATGAAAAGGCAGATTCCTGGATTCTTTGGCAAAGGATGGATTTGGAACCATTTATGATTGGAACAGAACTGTTTGTTGTATTTATGCTGAAAGCAATTGGATATACCAAAATCTTAGTCACAGAAGAGGCACCAAAACTATAGACCAATTTTTTAATTACCGCTGAAATTTACTAAGATCGAGCAGACCACAAATCCTTAATAGACGTTTTGAATGTGGCCTACATTGGCAACAGGGTTATGTTCTTATATAACCCTGTTGCCAATGCAAGAACGGCTTAAGATAGATGAAGCAGGAGAGCATTGAAAACTTATTGTAGTTTTGCGATGCTCTAGTCTACAAAAGCTGACGAGATGAAAGGAAATTGATTATCCAAGACCAGACTGGAGGGTCATGCCAGCAAGATAAAACTAAATATATTAAACTCTTGGATATGATATATTAGACTGAAGTGGAGGTTATACAAATTCGGTAATCTAGAGGCTTATTCAAAGCAGACTCTATATCAGAGGGAGAGTCGAAAGCGTGGGTATCTCTTTCCTCTTTTGATATAGTACAGTATCGCATTACTTTTTCTGGTGTGAAGGGTAAGATTGAGTGCAATAACAGGGTATTGTAGTTACAATTGTACAATTGTGTGTAGTTACATATCACATGTCAGCAATGTACGCTATGGATTTTGTGGAGGTTGCAGATTTGTTGCCAATATCACAGAATCCACATCTACTATAGGCGACTGTACTAATCAGTTACTATCAAGTGTATTACTGGGAATACGGGGTATCAAAAAAATCTAAATCTACGATTAATGGAGACGCGAAGACTAGCGATCCACCAGGATGTTAGGTAAAATAGAAAGGGAATCAATAGAGGGTCAAATGGAAACCACAATTTATTTGTGGAATTTTGTTCAAAACATAGGCTTTCAAAACGTGAATGAAAATATATAAAAAACGAAAGAATTCAGCCGCAATTGAAAACATAGTTCCGCTTAATAATAACACTAATAATAAGACGTCCATTCATTTAAATAAATCTGTAACACTCAGGAGTCTTAACAATAAAACAATAATTCGTAAATCGTCGCTGTAAGTCACGTCGAAACCGATTCGCCTCGCGTCGACTCTACGTTTTCATGCAAAAACAAAGGTGCCATTGGCCAAATGGGCCAGAAATGAGAAAAGGAACCGTCTCTAATGAGACCGAAAATTTTCGCGCCTCACACCTTTCGCACTCCCGAAGGAAACGAGCGAAACACGACGTGTCTTACTTTCCATTATTTTGTTCGCAGAAAAGACAGCTCTTGAGATTGGATGTTGTCCATTAATTATGAAGTTTTCACAGAAATTTAAAAGCAAAGATGGTATTTTATTTAGATATCTTTTTTCCTATGAAAAAGAATATAATTTGGGATCTTAAAACACTTCCTTCGTTTCTCCGTAATAATAACTTGCGACCTCACCGTCGTGTTTAAAATTGAAGAGGGCAGGATGCATACTTATTCTCGAGTGCAGCTCGCATATGCTGAGGATTTTACAGCGTAAAGTATCAGGGTTGATGGTTATAAATGAGATCACATTTCTGTTATATACAAAATAATATACTGAGCGTATGGTATCTAATCTTAGAGAGTGCTTTAAAGGATTTCATCACCCATACTACATTGAACGTGCTAGGTGGTGGTAAGTGAACGTGTAAGGAGGATATCGGTGTCATCTGGAAATAAAACATGTTCTACTATGTTCTAGTATGAAAACTATGTTCTACATACTATATTTTTACATTTGAAATGACTATTTATGTTACTTTACTTCACGATCAGCAACAGTTTTTGTAAGAAAAAGAATTGCAGGAACAATTTCTGTTGTGCTGACAAGTGATCGGAATATTAATTTGCTACTTCAGTCAAATTTTATCAAGCTTTATATGATCTGTGTAAGATTATTTTGATCGTGTAAGGTACAGAGTTGAGTATTTTAATATTTGAATATCTCTGTAATACCTAATGTATGTCTGTTTTTTAGTTATTAAGGATCAAAATCAAGATATTGTTATCAGAGAATATATTTTATTGTTATCAGACACTTATTTATTGCTACATGACAATGTATGAAGTATCTATTTAGGCAGAATAAAATTAAAATAAACACAATTTTTTTTTGTTATTTGTGGTTACTTATAACTATATATCTACTTTTTGTATTAAGGGGTAATATGTCGGATATAATGAGTATTTGGTTCTCGGATTAAGTAGGATTATTCTTAAAAATTAATGTTTAAGGAAAGTATTTGTATAATTCTAATTGCAAAGAAAGGAAATCATATAAAATGAAAAATACAAATAAATCCGACAAAAAAGATTAAAAGACTGCAAGGTATAGTTTTTCAGTAAAATTGAAAATGACGCTGAAAGAATATCTCTGGCGACGAATATGTTATAGTAACTTTTATTAACAGTTCCATATTATTAGCGGAATTTAATGGTTTAGCAATGATTTTCTGTTATATCATTTAATGATATAAGAGATAATTTAAGAGAATTATATAATAGTTCGTAAGTGATATCGAATTATATTACCACTTAATGTGTAAATTAACCGGTAATTCATTCTAAAATCAAACAAAAATGTAAGAGTGTTATTCAGATTTGCTTAAAGCTAATAATTACTATAGTGATTAGTGATACAATTATACTTTGTTCCTCTTTAGAATACAATGATAAAATTTTGAATAACAGTATATGATATTTATAAACGCGTCAAGTAATTAGATAATTAGCCTTAAATTTGTGTAATATCTTAATCGCATACCAGAGAAGTCACATTATGATTAAAATAAGTTATTTTAAACATAACACTTTATCTATGGTAATTTGGTCAACTGATGATTTCCACATATCATATATATCTTTACGAATTTGTCCCAAGTGATCTGTGTGATGAGTAGGTTTAGTTCATAATTTAATAAAAATCTAAACAAATCGCCAAAGAATAGACTAATTACAATATAAAATTCAAAAGTTAGTAGTAATTTTAAATGGCGCGCTATCTCTTTCTTGCTACAAAGATTTTTATGTAGAGTTTGTACGATGGGCCGTAAAGTGGTGAATATTGTCCAATTATAATTATAACTAGAAATTGGATTTTCGGTAATTTTACATCCGAATTCGAACCCACTACGTCTGTGCAATGAATGGCACGCTATTGTTATTAAATATTGATAAAAATATTGTTGACGCCAATTTCCTATAGTAAATATAATAAAATATCCATAGGATCCTGGCACGCAAGTTCTGGTGGAGCTGTACCATATCAGGGCCCAGGTGGTCTGCGTGGAAAATATGACGGATTATATCTGAGCTATTGTGCCGTTAGCACGAGGCACCCATGGCTGTCTCCGTACAGTGGACAATCGCTAAGTAATGCGCGAGGTGAATCCCTCCGTCAACTCATGCCGCCTGAGAAAGGCAGATCGGCTGACAAGTGCTTATCTGTCCGTCGTCGCCCATCGCTGGGCATTCATCCCCGTCTGCAAGGAAGTCCATAAATCTATAGACCAACAAAAAGCGAAGACAAAATGATCTCCACATAACCCTCATGCTTTAATGAGGAGGGATAGTGAAACGCGATATGATAGACTTAATATGACTTTAAAATTTAAAAATAAATAGGACAAATTTGATAATGGCAGTTATATCACTGATGAACGCTTTATCATATCTTATGTCGGTCCTCATGTTACCGGGGCTGATATAGCCTACTTCTGGTAAAATTAAGGATAGGTATGTTTGATTTCAAAAACTTAGAGACCTACATAGAGAAATCTTATCATCATTTTTTGCTTCTGATTTCCTTCTAAACTGATTGTTTTATATTCAGGTGTCATATTAGATTTGAAGGCTTTTTCCTGTTTTCATTTATTACAATGAAGGCTGGAGACGCCTCGTAGCCCCTCTATGGGTAAATTATTTATTGATCCAATAAAAATCTATGAATTTCAATTTGATGTTCCCGTCCCATTTTTATATTGCATTAGTTGAGTTTTTGACTTTTAAAGTTTGTAAGAAGTTGTGATGCTAAATCAAATACAACAATATTAAGACTGCAACTGTACTCATTATTTTTTACCATGACTGTGTCACTTTTTATATTTCAGGTGCTATTTTAATGGCTTTGAACGTTCTAACAATAGACTGACATTAGCCGAGATGATTTAGTTGGTAGTAGGTAATATTGCTTTCTATTGCATCAAGGCTAAGTAAATAATAAAAACAGGGAAATCTAATTAAAGCGATACTTGAATCGGCGAGCAGGCACTATGTTTGTGCTATAAATACAGAGTATCCAATACGAATCGATATTTATGCTATTTTTGGTGTTGCAATCAATATGGTGACTAAGATATTTAGAAAAATTTCCAATCATTTCAAGTCTTAACATTTCACCATCGTATTATTGGTAGTCGTATTATTCTTAGCCAAAATTCGTTAAAGCTAATGGTACTTGTTATGAATTAGCCATAAAAGTACTTATTTCAATACTTTCAAACATCGCTCAAGTTTGACTTCTTTGTTGAATTTTAAAAATGTGTTTCAATAAGTATAACCATAACTACTTAGTCCGTATTGCATATATGATTTTGCGAGGGGATTGTAGAACATCATCTTAATCTTAAGTGATATACGGTCCATTATTCTAATTTAATTGGCCATAAATTGTTGAAACTTATTACAGATATTCGATTCCTAGTTCATCCCGTTATCAATAATTAAATCAAGATATTTTTAACGATTAACGTTTTGTGTCAGTGAACAATTGCAATTTTGTAAGCGTGCTTTTTTTAAATAATTGTTATTATGTTTAATTAAAATGCTATATAGTTAATATTTTACTCGTAGGAATGGGGATTTAATATAAGGGTGTTTAGTTTTCATCAAATTAAAATGGGCTTGCAGATGTTTGCTCGCTTTTTGTGGGTCTTTATCGCAAACAATTATTCATGTATCTTTGGAGGTCCACTTAGGAGCGGTCCACTTACGCCAAATTGATCGAGTTTGTTGATCAACTGTTTATGATTTAACGTGTTGAATGCCCAAGTAAAATTTAGATATTATAGTAATTTTGGTAATTATTGATAGTATATTTTGATAATAATTGAGTAGTCTGAGTAGTAACTCTTACTCAAGTGAAGCGAGTAATTGAAGACATGAGCGGATGAAGGTGATATGTAACATTTTATTATTTTTTCACTTTATTGCGTATATGAAGGTGTTATGTCCGTACACACATTTTGTTCTTTCAAACATTGTTGAAATATGTCTAAAAATGAAGATAACCAGTGTATGAAAGTGTTATGTGCAGGTGGACGGTAGTAACAAAAATGTATAAAGGTGTTAAGGGCACTTAACCATAGACTCGTACATATAACGAATAAATGTTATTATTTCTAACTTTGTATTAGTTTTTTATCGACTATATAAAAATACACTAGATTATTTAATATATAGTCCAGTATTACTAACTAATAGTAACTCATATAATCAAATATCCACACAGTAATAATGAGAACTTTAAAACTTGTTCCTGATAAATTATGAATCAGTGACATATCACCTTCATCAACTGATGTCTTCAATTGTTCTTGACATTATTTTTTGGAAACAGTTAGACCTGTTCATCCTATTATTAGTTCAGCGGGATATGTCCTGTTGCATTAATAAGATTAGCAAGCGTAACTGAAACCTCTTCTGCTACTATTTTCACTTCAACCATTTTAATATTTTCAATACTTGGGGATTTAATACAATTTAATTTGTTTATTATTTTATGTACATTAGTATGATTTTGTATTTGTATTAAATTGTACCTTATGTATAAGTATAGATTTGTCTACAAATTCATCTCACACGCTCTTTTATGTGCATAAAAAGTGATCACTACGAAGTTGTTGTTGATGGCAAGCGTAATAAAATATGGAAACTTTCCACATTTTCCATATTGATTTCTTGAACACGACTTTACTGAGGTGATTGATTTACTTTTCATTGAGAATGATTTATGTGTTGACGTGTGTCAATAGAGACCAGTACACTGGTACTACAGTCCCAAAAGAGAGTAAATGTTATCGGTTTATTATTTTACTCTAGGTGGCTGAAAATAGGCTAGCTTATATACTTACTTTATGACGTAAGATAATATTTAGAAAAAATAAATAGATATAATTTTTTATATTTCATTTAAATTTTTAGTAGTTGATGTAATATCTTTTCTCGCGCTCGAAATAAAAAGTACATTTGTCACTTAGAGACTAATAATAAAAGTCTATTATAAACCGTTAGATTAATAGTCGCCTAAGCGTTAATGATTCAAATCATCTTAAATATTTGTTTTCCGTACTTACTCGCTATTTATAAAACTTTCTATTACCTAAAGTGTTTTTGCATAAAATGTAAGAAAAATGAACTAAACAGTAGCAGGTTATAAGTAATGTAAAGTAGTGTAATCGATTAGATTTTGTTGTCATCGTTTCTGGACTTTATCAGTCACGTTGCTAATCGCAATCCAAGTTGACTAAATTCATTTCAAAAAATATGAGAATGTTAAAAAATTACGATAAAAAACCATTACTTACGAATTATCGTAACTTGTTCTTTCTACTGTTCAAAATCAAGGTCAGCTAAATCGTAGTCGTCTTCCGTCCATCCTTTCTACATTTTCAAACCTCACATCACATCTTCTTTCACACTGCACTAGAAGCATATTAGCCTGTAATTATGAACAAAATTTTCTTAAGCCCGATTTAAAAGATATTTGTGATTGACCGTTGAGCACCCCTGATGTCAATAAAATTATAAAATGCGTAGAATAATTTTAAGAGGCCAAAGGTGTTGATTTCTATCTAATAAGTGACTTCCTGGTGTTTTGTTCACAACCGACGTTTTGATAAGATTATCTTATTAATAACAATTATTTTACATGACTTAATTGTAAATCTTCATTAATATTCGTCTATCTCCATCTACTGCATAATAAAAGTAAAAGACAGCATGTCATTTAATAAAGATTTAAAATTAATTACGTCTCTGAATGAGGTAGTCAGTACCAAGATTTTATATAAATAAAAATAATATATATTTGTTACACTTACACCAATTAGCCTAGCCCAAACTAAGCTCTGTAAGGCTTGTGCTATGGGATAGACATACATATATTATACATATATAAATAATTTTTATTGAAATATATATCAACAACCATGACTAAGGTACAAATGCTGGCATTCATCACACAAACATCTGCCCCCACCGGGATTCGAACCCGGGACCTCAGAGATGGCGACACCTTGAAACCGGTGTATTATCCACTCTACTATGGAGGTCGTCAATACTAATACTAAATCATCTTTCAAAATACATTCATCATCACATATCTATCTAAACTTAAATTTAAATTAATTAAAGTTAAATTAGGGCCTTACACTAGCCCGTGCATATTGGTCGATTTCACATGCATCTTTAAAGTTCTTCGCATGTGTGTGCAGGTTGCCTCACGATGTTTTACTTTTTTACTTTATCACAGGAGTGCCACCGACAGAACTGTATAACTAATTAGACCTTAGCCAACGATGCTGGAATCACACCTTGAATTTCCATGAAAATATATTCCATTTTGTTCACATTGTTTTCTATCACTCTAGCCATTTGGATTTTTACATTGGTGCAGTCGACATGACGTCAACTTTCTCATTTGCACTACCAGTACGGCTATTACAAGCGACTCAAGAGCTGTCCCAAAATTTTTGATAAGTTGCTGTGCGTACATAGCTGGTCTGATTCCGGGACCTCCCGTTTAGAAGGCTTGGACCCAAGTCATATGCCACAATCCTGGCTATGCTACTTGGTCTCATTCATTAATATCGCTATTCTTTAAGGAGACAATAAATCTATTGTTATGTCGTTTCGCAACAAAATAAGTAAACGTACCGCTACAAGCGAGCTTTACATTGTACTAAGGAAAAAAATCTACTGTACACCTTGTAACAATTATTAATAAAGAACATAATCGCGTGCAAGATATCACCGCTCATTGTCTCTTATTGGGCTAACTTAGACCTTAACCGTGTTGATAAAGTTGAATGTCGAATGAGGTAATTTAGTGTTAAGGATACTTTCGAGCCGATATCACGACTTGCATACAGTCTGTATGGCTGGCTCGATAGCTAACATTCGTCTGTTTTTTTTTTAACTTAAAAAGTATTTTTATATTTGAAATGTCGCGGTGCGCGAGTTTCGTTGTATTTGGTTTTCTGTACTTAGCTAGTGTAAGGAGTTCAGTATTACGGAATGACCTGTATTCCCTAGATATAATACATTATAATGATTTCCATGACAGGTGAGTATCTATATTATTTTAATAATTTCTAATTATTATCATGTTTTATTTCTAGCCAATAGTTTCAAATATTTATTACGATACAAGGATTTTTTTTAATACGAAAATATATAAAAAATCTTTCGGTTAGTTTACAATATAACTTAAAATTACATACTAAATTCATTAAAAATATATTTTGTACTTATAAAAATAAGGTACCGTGCAGACAGACAGTACATAAGACGCGAAGGTTGGTTGCAACAATAATAACAATAAAACATGGTATAAACAGATGTTTCATATAAAAAGGCCAGACATGATGCAAACAAATAATGTTTTTGTTCTGTGTAATGTTTTGAACAGACCCAGTAGTGACATTAATAAATAAATTATATCATTGTTTATAATTTTTAGTAATTATGTAATTTATTGAATATACTATTAAATGTCGAGAATGATAGAGAAATCATTTGAATACTCACAGACAATTTTTTCCTTTTGAGCCATTCACACAGTATTCTTGAGAATCTACACAACTTTTAGAACATTAAAACTATTTGCAGTTGTGTAATAATACATATATTTAATACATATCGATATAATTTTGCGGCCATAATTTTTAGGTCTAAGTACAATTTAGAAAACTAGTCTATCAGAGTGTATGTTCGAGAATTTATATCACAGATTAATTTGGATAAAAAACAGTAACTTTATTATTTTTTTTTAAAACGCCTTTAATTACAATTATGGGAGTGGCAGTAAACGTGATTATTTTTTCTCAAAATTCTGAGTAAGTTCTGAAAGGTTTATTTATTTCTTTACCAACTATAAAATGAGTGCAAATCTTTTATAAAAGTTTAATAATGTAATGTTGGCGAAATAAATACGGTATTTTTTTTATGAATGATGATCATGTCTCCAATTTCTTATTTTCTTGGCGTGCAAAACGCGGTGCACTCTTTTCCTGACTCACAGCTAGTGATCTTCTGTGAAATGTAGCTGGTGCATTGACTTGATTCTAGTGCGGTACATAAAATTCAACTTCTGACTTATCTTAACGACTAAATGTTCGTAATAAAATAATGATAGGACGGTTATGATACTTCTGAGGTTTTACATATACCAGTATAATTGGGAAGAAAAAGATCGGTAGAAACAATCAATACAAAATAAATTATCTGGATTTTTTTTATAAATTTAAATTGTAAAATCAGTAAATATACTTGTTTTTAAAATTTCCAAATTAACATTATCCGAATTTAGTAAATTAATATCGCCGTCTCTATCTGAAACAAATTTATTTAAACAATTTATAACAGCATATTCAACACACAAAATTTGTTTATACAATTGTTAATAGTATAATTATATTTTACTTTCTGAAAATTGTGCACCTACTTTGTTCTTAAAATTTCATATTTGATTTACTGACCTTTTCTTTTATCATAAATCTTGTTATTTTATTTTAATATACATAATTACACTATTTGGATCAAAAATTGTAATCGATATGTTTTACAAATGTGAAATATCAACAATCGGCTTATTTGCATACCAAATACATTTTGAGAAGCCAGAAAACAGATGAAATATTTTTGGTCTTAGTCTTAGTCAACCACGCTGGCTCAGTGCGAATTGGTCAACTTCATATAGACCTTCGAATTTATTTACAGGTATATGTAGGTTACCTCAAAATGCTTTTTCTTCATTGTAGGAACGTGAGGTAAATGAACATTTAACATTTTTTTGGTACTTATATCTAGTTGATTATTAGTTACAAGTTCGTTTATTATTTTGTCACAAGTACCAAATAAACATTTGGTACTTGTGACATCACAAAAATTTTTTCTTTCTTTCTTTCTTATATTCAAAAAATGATAAACGCGGATGGGTTTCGATTTGAAGACCAGTACTAAAACTACTGTCAATAATATAATCTAGTCCAAATTGAAGCGAATGATGTACCTGATTGAAGCCCTACGCGGTTAAAGTTAAACTACATGCTGAGGTTATCAAATGGCACTCTGTCTGTTAATGCCTGTCTGATGACACTACCGTGAGGCCTGTGTGCTTGATTTGGCCTCGTGCATGCCATCGTGAGACTTCATCATCTAGGGATCGTCACATGTTTTTGGTCAATCGCTCTTTGGCAAAAGCTCAACCAAATGGTTAGGCTGACCCGGGCGCGTGTGTAGTGGTATCGCAATGTGGACCCTACATCACGCACCTAAGTAGTCAAGGAGAACATCGTCGGGTTTTAGTGGGTAGGTTCTTGCTAGTAATTAAAAATGATAATTATGGTAACGTTACAGCGATATTTGTCAAAGTACTAGATTTGCAAATTTTTAATTAGTGAGAGAGATTTGCATGAGATGTGCAGTGAGAGACATTTATACATTTAATATAATGCCAACAAAAATCCACAATTAAAAAATGATCTATTTGATATAGTTTGATGACAAGCTTTGGAGCAAGATTGGAAAGTACTCGTATATTTGTAAACAACGATTATGATTGCAAGTAATCTTGTTGTTATGTTCTATTAATATCAGCCGGAGGGTAACAGTGTTATCTATCAAAACAATTGATGTGTCTTTCTTATTAGCGGTTCTATTATTAGCGTTTTACTATTTACTGAGATTTAAGTATAACATACCTACATTATTAGTCGTTGTAAAAAGAAATAAGAACAGCCCTGAAATGCTTTTTTTATATATTCATAGTTCTGTCTGAAGGAGGATAACAATGGCAGTTCTTACCGTGCCCTTGGATTTTGGTGGTGGTAAGGAGGATTAGGTTATGCAATACCTTCTCCAATTCTTTAAAATACATGCATTTAAAAGATTGTCAAGTAAGGTCCACGATGTTTGAGACTAAACAGGCTCTCTCAAAGGATTTCTTGGAGAATGCGTTAACATGCATTAACACCCAAAAATCTGCTAACAAACAACGCCCAACGCCTGTCCTCTGTTTGTCTACGCTGCGTAACCATGTCGGAGATGCTGGCAGTGATGGAAATTTTGAAAGATTTAGAGACAGAAGTCCGAGCAGCTGGTCCAACCTGACTGACGATTTTTGTAAATCATTAATTGATGGATAATTTTTATTGAGGTCAAGATTTAGATTGAAATATATTGTAACACCTATCGGTTGGTGAAGTTATAAAATGCAAAAAGCAAAGAAGGTGGGTTTAAAAAAACAGATTCATTAAATGGATCGCTATTATTATTATTTGAATTTTATATTTATTCTGTATGACACAACAACCAAAAGGTGTATGAGCAATTATTTTGTTACTTGTATCATAATAAATGACTTCTAGTTCTTAGATGATTGTATGCGCGTGTCCTGCGGTTGTTTCTTTTTCATAGTTATGATAATGTACACGGGTACCTGCTTTTGGTAATTTGTATCCTATTGTGGCTTAGGGGTAGTAGGGGTAGATACTCTCATTAAAATCTCTTCGGCAGTGTCGTGTGAGTCGGGTCGTTACTTCCCTAAAACATGGTTGAGCGAAGCGATGGCTGGTTCATGCGTCATGTTCTTGAACGGGTGCTGCCAGCAGAGATGAGTCTGCTCTTTGCTATACTGGGTACTATTTATTATAATTTTAATTTAACTTTAATATATTCTTTTAAAACTGTATGACACGGCATTGTTTCAAATTATATTTTTATTAGTTGTATTTCCTATATTATGTAATGGAAAGTGACTTCATGAATTATCCATATTGAAGTCATTTTCCAAATTGACGACTCTGTATCTATTTAATATAGGGAAAAAAAACAGCCCTTGCTGAGTTTCTTGCCGGTTCTTCTCAGTACAAGGTCTCCCGCCGCAGATTTGCGAACCGATGGCGTAGCTTTTCGACTTTCATAGGTGCTTGTAACAGCCTAGACTAAATAAATGATTTTGATTTGAATTGAATTAAATATTGTCGATTTGATGAAATAAAAAGCTTTGAGCCATGAAATTGGTTGAAAGAGTAAGTACGATTTTAAAATGACGAAGAGGATACTTTTTGAGGTGTGGAACTTTCCACTTAAAAACCTCAGTGCACGGGATCGCTACGATACGAAGGGATTCATCTACTATGCGAAACTTGTCTGCCAGAAGGCGAACTTAAAAATGCTGCGGAAGTTTTGGCGAAAGCCCAAATTGCAGTCATAGTTATAAGGATTACCGCAGTTTTGAGGATAGGATTCGCTGGTTGTTGGAAAAAAGTGGTGTTGTTGGGAAGGATAGGTGATAGGTGTTGTCGTAAATGCCGTACACATCTCCTATTTATTCAGCCTTAGTTACCATATGGGGATGACAGTGGAATAACTAGGGACTGTGACCTAACATCTTACGCACAAGTTTATTTGTATGTTATGTACACTATGGGCTTATAATTTTTCTAACTATTAAATACAAAGCCTCTTCAAACAAATAAAGCTTGTTATTTTACGGGCGGTGTACTTGTTTTATATTATAAGTTATTATATTATATAAATATTCAATAAAGTAAGAGGTACCAAGAGCTCTATCCATTTTTCCCGAAGATTTGTGATAGGAAAATATACAACTCAAATGAAAATAAGGGTCAACATTAGTTTCGGAATTTTAAGAATTGTATAAAGAATTTGGGAATAAATTCAGAAACATTGCCAGTGACATTGTCATGCGACCGTTTGTACACTTGAACTGACTCACAGAACTCAAATCAGTAACTCAAAATCTTACGAAAGTTCAAATACAAAATTTAAAGCTAACTAGTGGCCCTTATTTTTTTTCGAGTGTTGTATGTGTTTAATCGGTCAAATAAAACTAAGACATTTTAATTTAGTGAGCGCTTCTATTCGAGTTTTAAGGCTATCTATTGTCAATTAGTTATCTCTGTTTGGAAAGATAGGTAAGTATGCAACTGAACAAGTTAGAGGTGAGGTCATCGTAATGATGATATGCATTTTTGTGATTACCTAAGCAACAAAAACATCTTAACGATACAGGTACAATCCAAAATGAGTCACACAAGATAACTTAAAAGTATTTTTGTTTGTACTTACTTAGAAATTGTATGATTTTATTGTTTTAGATATTAAGACGCTACGTAAAGTAATATTTCAACAGTTTTCAGTTCGAATATGTCTCTACGTTGTATGCGTTGTAATTGATAGAACGATTGTTATGCTTTGTGTAGCAATAACTTTATAGCTTTAAATTGACATGTATGTGAATTTAAAACTATATATGTAATTAAATAATTTCTATAGAAATTGATAGAGATTCGACAAAATTACTAATTTTATATTTATTCAACATAGGCTCTTATTGCCGGTAGAAACAATTAAAAATTAAAAGAATGTTAAGAGATATTTAACCTTGTATGTGCGTGTGAACAAGGAAAAAACAATCTACGTTTGTTCGGAAATCGGTAGCCTCCTCGAGAAGGACAGAAATGACACTCGGAAAGTAATATTTTAAATCTCTTTTTTAAATCTTCTTTTACATTATAATAATTCAACAATTAGGAATGTTTATAATTTAATACTATCCTATGTATGTTTTAGTGTAGTGTTTATTGTCATTTAAATAATTGATTATACGGCTTTTGTTTTTTCGATGTGATATGAATTTATATAATAATTCTTTGTGGACCTTAATATCAAGATGATTGTATAAGGAGCCTCCACTTACTACTTACGTATATTTTAATTTATTTCTTGGATTGCAAAATAGAATGCGCAATAGTTCCTATATACTTAAAATAAATTGTTATAAATATGGTAACCACCTAAAGTTTACAATGAATAAATACGGACTTAGTTTTAAATTAGGCGAATCTTAATATAATTTTATGATAAGAAATACACTTTGTACGGGCTTGCAAGCTTTAAGTTCTGATTAATAAGCAAAACATAAACGTATATAGTTTATTTTGTGATTATTATGTCTCATTTGATCAACTTAATGTAATTACAATTTATTTTATTGCTTAAATACATAGCTGTTAGATTGACGTATAGTCGTTTGGAAGAGGGTTCGAAAGAACTCGGTTACTTAAACAAAATTGATAGAGCAATCAATTTCTGAATTGTCAATAAATATAAAAATGATAATTAATTAATAAAAAGAATTGTGGTTAAGTAACCACGAGTTCCTTCGTGCTTTAGAAGGAATTAAGTGGTCCAGTATCTTATGCATAATATGAATAATAAATTATACAAAATATGAACGTGGTTAATACCACGCCCTATATTTGTTATTTGAATTGTAAAAACATAACGTAAAAGTGTAAATCTTTGGTGCAACTCAGCGTAAGAATTCTGTAATTATATTTGTCTATATTTGTCATTATATTTATCTAGATTTATAATGGTTAAGAAATCATGACCTACAAACGTTTAATTTGATATATTCAAGGTAAATGTGATGATGAACATGATGATGAGCAATGATTTTTTACTATAGATCACGTCTCTGTATACTACGTGACTTTAAACGAAATAAGTTCATATAAAAAGTATGGGATGGAAAAAGATAGCGTTACCTAATCCAAACGAAGCATCGAATCGAGAAACATGTCAACTCACTGGTTATGTGACTAAATGAAATTACATTAATTGTCTGAATTTGATTGTCTCAATTTCGATGCTCTAGTGCGATATTTACTTTTGGTTTACATATAACATTATTAACAAATAAACACCTTCGCTTAAATTGTAACTACCTAACTAAAAAGTGGTTAAACCAGCTTGTGATATAATGAGATAGTGTTCTGTTGACAATTTTGAGTTACAATGTTAGTATTTAAGCGACAGTATTGGAAGTCTCCGTAGTAAGTTGAGCCGGTCAGGGTCGTATTATGATTGTCTGATGGTTAAGGAGCTTGTTGGCTTATGGTATGTGCATTCAGCGTGACGTCCTTGATTTATTTAATTTATATTGGTATGTATAGGTTGTTAAGGTCACTTTTTATTAGCAAGGTCAATACTGGTCACATGATGTGGTAGATGTGGTATGTGGGATGTGTGGTAGATCCATAACTAATTAGATTTATGTTGGAAAAATTGCATACAAAATTTTCGACTAAGGGATTCAAGGAAAACGTAATCACGCTTTAACACTTTTTCTATTTTTAAAGTTTTCTGGTAACATTAGATACTAATACTAATCGAGAACCAATAGTAATCTTATTAATAACATTTCCCTTTTTATACCTTCTAGGCGTACATATCGGCTTTCTTTGATTATACAAAATTTCTCATCTCGCTGTGGGAATTTTACAAAATCCTTACTTACGTAACCAACATTTTAGCTATAGTAGTTTAGGCTTGAGGTGTCGGCGGAGCTGTAATTTCGGCACTGGAGGTCCGGCGTTCGATCCTGCCTTGTGTATTTCATTACCTGAATTTTATATTTGCAGTTGGAAACACATTAAGCTTTACATTAGTATAAGGAAAACCGTCCCTACTATAAGAATAAAATTGTCTCAAAGTCAACATGTAAATATTAATGTGGAACTGTGCGTAAAATTATCCGACGCTCCTACTGTAAAGGAAAACTTCGTGAGACAACTTGCATTACGTTTGCAAAAAATTTCAAAGGTGAAATTTTAATCTGCAAGGAGATCGGGGGAGGTAGTGTGCCAAGGAGGCCTCCCCTGTATGCGCAGGGGAGCGGAGGCTGGGGGTTCCCGGATGTCGCTTGGCGTTCCCGGGGGCTCCCTGCATGCCTGAGGAAGGCCATCCCTGAGGTTTTTAGTGGGTAGACCTCCCCCTTCTGGGGAGGAGAGCCCCACATAACCGCCGGCTCGCCGCAGCCGGGGTATGCAATTTAATGCATTTTCCTCAGGGGAACAAAAAAAAAAGGCGTTCACCGCTGTGATGTCTCTGTGATGGGATAAGATTGGACTCTACATTGATTCTTCAGTCAGTCATCCAAATATCAAATAAAACTCTGTAAAACTTTCAGATTTGAAGAAACCTCCGTTTCCTATCCAGTATGCAAGTTCAACGATACAAGATGCCTGGGGGTTTTCCTCGACTGTATGCCGGGGTGAAAATGTTGTTAAAAGAAAAGCCCAATGCCCTGGTACTGAATGCAGGTGACACATTTCAAGGAACATACTGGTATACACTATTGAAATGGAATATAACACAGAAATTCATAAACATGTTACCCAATGATGCCCACGTGAGTATTTACCTTATTTACATACTAATAAAACATAAAATATCTCATATAAATTCTAAGTTAGTACTGATATGAGTTAGATTTTTTGGTTTTAATTTTAATACATACTTTCACAAACTACCACTCTAAATGCTTATAATTGTAATAGAATACTATTCTAAAGTCAAACTTAAGTCTCTGCTTGAGCACAGTAAGAAAGGGATGCGCTATGTGGGCTCAATAGCTCTATCCCTTTCTATTTGTGCTCAGAGGTTTAAGTTTGATTTTAGAATCATCGCAATATGTGATAGAGCAAGAACAAGCACGGGCGTTGATAGCGCTATGGTCTCGGCACTTGTACTATGAACAAGAAGATTCGGGGAGTACGGGGTCGATTCTGCCATGTATCTATATATTTTTCGTTTCTACAATTGTATACGTACCTGATGTTTATACGGCTTAGGAAATCATTATGAGGCAACTTGGTGGAAAAAGGTGTATGTAGTCAATCAATCAGTACTAGGCCAGTGTACTTTACTAAGGCTTCATCAAGCCTCTTAGTAAAAATGTATATGAGCCCTGAATATTTCATAATTAATTATATATTTTTTATTTAAGACTATCGGCAATCATGAGTTTGATGACGGGGTAGCGGGCTTAGCACCGTACCTAGCAGCACTCCAAGCGCCCGTCGTCGTTGCAAATATGGATACAAGCAAGGAGCCATCCTTAGATGGTTTATATAAACCTCATATCATAGTAGAGAGAAAAGGAAAAAGAATAGGGATTATCGGGGTAATAACACCTCTAACATCGGTGAGTAAAGATTATTATGTTTTGAGTACAAATATTTTTCGTTTCTCATTTTATATTATACACCGTGATTCTGCAGTGGTTGTTTTCCCGCAATAAAATTATTCTGTCTTTGTAGTAGAATAGATTTGTGCTGTTTTTATTTATTTAAATAAAGAAATAGCAGTTTTATGAATGTGATAAACGAAACTCGAAAGCAACCTCGAACCAATAGTAGAAAACAGCCGCGCGCGCCGCGACCGATCAGCGCGGCTGGGGTTCATTGCGCCGCGCGTCAGCTGATCTGCCGTTCGCCGCACGCAGCGCGCGCGAATCATTTTGTGCTGTAACCGCTACTATCGTTTCTCATGCTTTCGAGTTGATGATTATTTATTTAATTAATTGAGGACAAAAATATTATGATTTACAATAAATAATACCTATGATTTGACAGTACTAATAAAGGTAAATCTAATCACATTGAAAAATTTTCAAATAAAACTAAAAACAAATGAAAACATGACGATTTTGGTTACAGTATTCATCAAATTCTGAAGGTGTTATATTTCTGGACCCAATCGAGACAGTTAAGAAGGAAGCGGCAATGTTGACTAATAATGGAGTAGATATCATTATAGTACTGTCTCACTGTGGCCTTGCGGTTGACAAGTACGTACTCTGTTTTAACTTTTATATCATTTAATTTGTATTATACTTAAAAATATGGCCATCACAGTGTTCAATCATGAAGATCTATTTGACAAATGTCAGTAGTGAAGTACTCTTGAAACATAATACTGCAGTAAATATTAAATGAGACTTTTTTACTAGCGTCTAAATCATAACTGTAACTTTGTTATAAAATACTTTTTGCGAAAATTCATCATATTATTAGTAGAAGCATAATTAATGTTCTTAAGCAACATCTTTTACGATTATTACACGAGTTCTTCTTCGCATTCATAATTTAAATCAGTGTTAATTATATTGTACATGAAACTAAGTAAAGTTTTCATTAAACTAAACTTAAAATAGTTTTGTTATTTGTTACAGCTAGTCTGTTGTTATCTGGAACTAACTAAGAAATAGTGTTGGACGTAACAAAATTACATGTTGAGAGTACTAAATGAAATTTTTGTTCCGGAATGTTCTCATTCGTCGTAATATTCGTGATTGTAATTTGAGAATAAATACAGAATTTACTTGTGTAAGCTTAATATTAAATTAGGAAGCAACTAAAATAATCGAAGTTTAGTTTGACTTAGTCCTATCAAAGTATTTTAAGTTTAGCCTGTGGTTTATTTTTATCACCAAACTAAAATTTAGTTTAGTTTGCATTAATTATAATCTCATGCTATATTCGGTCAGTCAAATGTAATAGGACAAGGAATAGTTATAGCGTTCATAATGGCATTTGCATGACTGAGAGGAAGATTGCGTAGAATCTAGTCTATTATTTAATTCCAGGTAGCTTAATTACTTTATTTATATTGAAAAGTTTGATAGCATTAATGTGTAGGTAGGCCATTCCATATGTTAGCAATGTACACTATGTTTTTTGAAGGGATTGCTGATTTATGAATCTTAGAAAACTGTGTACCTTCGCTACTAGCTCCTATTAAGGCACTACTAAGTGCGCAGTATGTTTGCCATATACTTTTAGATAATTACTAGCTTTTGCCCGCGACTTCGTTCGCGTGGACTTCAGATTCCTAAAACTTCAAAAATTGTAGCCTATGTGTTATTCTGATGTATAAGCTATATTGTGGTAAAGTTTCATTCAAATCCATTCAGTAGTTTTTACGTGAAAGAGTAACAAACATCCATACTTACAAACTTTCGCCTTTATAATAGTAATAGGATAGGATGTACGTACATAGTAAATAACTTCAATCAGCCAAAATCAAAAACATATATTGACATGTAATTACGCAGAGGCGGCACTATAGATTGATTTTTTATGAATGTCCTATCTCAAGGCATAAACTACTGAAAGGAAAATGAAGAAATTACACTTTAATATGAAAGCATGCTCAATTTCGTTGTGGCTTATTTAAATGCAAAACCCAAGTGTTGAAAATCCATATTTTCCAATAAACTTGTCAAGCCGTCTCGGTAACTAAAATGCAAAGTGGCAAGGGATAGTCCAATAACCGTTTGAAATATGGATCCAAATGATTCACAGAGTTGCGGGGCTGGTTCTTAAAATGAAAATTTACGAAAAGTCTTATAACATTAGATAAATTGTAAAGATTTCTCTTGCCGCAGTTTGGTCTCAATTTTTTCAATATTTTATAATACCTGCTTATTGTTGTGTTGTGTTTAATTAATTACAGTTTATTTTAAAGATCACACGAAAATAAAATTTCCAAGCCTTAATCGAATTTAACGTGTAGTCTTCGTTTAGAGGTAGTAATTGTATAATTTCCTTAAGTAAAGTACTCGTACTTTGTATATCATTTGCATGACAATATTAAGTAGAAATAAGCGGACCTCTTACAGATTAAAATTATCAGGTATTAATTACCATAGTGTGGCATTGTATTTTTGCGGCATATTTAAATGAATAAAACACACAAAAATATGAATTACAATTTTGATTAAGGATTTCGGTTGCATATACCTATAGGTGACAATCAGAATCCGTTATGTTCAACACATACACAAAGAAAATAGATATAATAAAATTTTCCTATGTTAACATTGTACACATTATATGTTGTGTTCGATTATACTATTACAGTTGTGACGTGATAACACATACTTCTTTGATAATGTATATATATATATATATATATATATATAAATATTTTGTTACTTTAGCGCGTCAGGAATAGATACTTAGGGGTGAATATTCTGCAATGTACTTGATATTTGGATGAAAGTCCCTGGGTAAAAAAAATATCCCATTAAATTTACAAATAAGATCCACCTATGATAATTAAAGTCCTGCTGATTAACATACGCATAACTTTATATGTTGCTGACTGTGAAGTTAGTTAAGTATTATATTTGCACAACAATAGCACTTATGTCACTAGATTTAGTGACATAAGTGCTGTCAATAGCATAATATGTAAAGACTGAAGCGTCGCCGTGTGTATCAAGTCGACAAAATTATATTTAGTAAATACTATCTACTTAACTAGAAAACTGTTTGTGACAGAATAATTAATTAATGATTGTAGTAAGACTTAGAAAATTAATTGAGTAATGAAGCCACGTGCGCTGATAACATTGTGTACACAATATGAATCTAAATACATAGGCAATGTTGCCCACGAGTCTCTGTTCTGCTGATAACAGTCTTACGAGGACCTATTTCACTAATCGCTAGTATTCATGATTATTTTAGTATTTCTATAGTACTGGTTATTGATATCTGTCTAATAGAATTTTGTAATGAGGGATTTTCTGAGATTGTTTATGCGTGGCACTTGTGTTTCTATCTTATGTCAAGCCATATGTTATAAAAGTACCAATAGGAAGTAGATAGAAAAAAACATCAAAAATTTCTTCTAAGTAGTATAGTTTGCTAGCTACCAAAATGAGTGCCGAGAATTTCATGACGTTTAGGTATGCGTTTTTTTAATTTGTCGATGCCATATAAAGGAAAGTACGGAGTGCAATTTAGTCGTGCAAACTGAATGTTCTAACGGTTAATATGGCATCTAGTATATTTATATCGATTGTCTACAATATACCAGGTAAAATAGGCTATTATGTGGTAGTGTATTATATGTTTCAATTATGTATTTGTTATAAATTCTAATTCTAATTCTATATATAGATATCTTTTGTATATATATTAACATCTGTTTTTGATATCTTTTATACATCTAGCTCTTTGTTTCTCTGCATCAGCTGAAGGCTGACTAGTTGAAAATGCCTAAGGCATTAGGTCCGTCGTTGTACACCAATATATGTATATAAAATTTTAAAGTAAGAAATGAAAAATAAACATATTTTAAAATCAAGCAAAATTCATGTAGTATGTAGATCTGTAGTTTCATATGTAACTATGAAACTACTGGATGGATTTTGATAAGGACATAATTAAACTAACCTCTTTTCTAAGGCAGAATCCGATATAAAGCGGGTGAAGCCGGACGCCAAAAGGCAGTAGTAAAAAGAAACTGTGTTATGAATAAATCTACTGCTTCTAACATGAATTTGCGCAAATTCAAAACAATTTCTTTTCAAAAAGGTTTCTTTTTCAGGCTGGTATTATGCGTTTCATAATTTTATACGACTTTATCTACATCTCAACATTAAAAACATAAATGCCATGTTAATAATTCAATATAAAATCTTACCATCACAAACGTGTCTCTATTTTCTAAACTAATTTAAGTATACTAAGTCACGAAACTAATTATGCAAGTTTCTATGATTACCAATTCCCTAGAAAACTTACCTTAAACAAATTTCAAGGTTTTTAATTATTTTGTAAACTTGTGACTCTATATGTACTCTATATGCCACAAGTTAGCAACATATCCTACTAAATCCAAAGGTTCCGGGTTCAGATTTGTGGTCATATGTTTGATAACCATTTACGTATGTTGATTTGACTTACGTATGTTGTTATTTAATAAGCATTCATATATACTATTTTTTTTTAGTTTGTTTCGGCGTTGTTGATTGTATTGACATTATCTAAACTAGACTATTTATAATTTAGTTGCTATTAAAAGACGATTCTTATTAAGTAAATCACAAACCAATTTGAAAATAGTTTATCACGAATAAGATTGATTTAGTATAAAAACGGTTTTCGTAGCGTGGACTTATCGCTATCAATATTTATAAATAAATCAGACGTGAATAGCTAGTTTGCATTAGAATAGTTTGAGTAGCACAGGATTGAAATTTGTTAATGTTAATTTTTAATATACAATTAAGTTGGCAAATAGACATACTTACAAACTCTAAAATTTATTATTTTTTTTGAATTCGCAATCATACGGATCATAGTATACATTGCCAATTTATATATGACACTAATTTTGCCTCGCTTAGTACTTATAACTTTAAGAAGCTGTCATATTTGCATATTATAAAAAAACAGAAAAGAGCCAACTTAAAAAGAATGAAGACATTTTGAAAGTTTCATGTGAAAAATTCTGTTATACATTATTTTGGCGTTTACGGGTTTTTACTGAAAAATTGTATTGGAATAGTGTTGGAAAACAGTACTTCACTGACATTCCGCTCCTATTCACCGTAGCGTGATGTTTTTGTCCTTTATATGTAGGGAGGCCTCTTTTCCTCCCGAGATATAAAGGATTCCAACACAAAAATATTTTTTCCATCCAGTAATTCCTTAAATACGTGCTAGGTTCAACCAAACAAACATATTTAATACTAAGAATAGATTAGGTTATAGTGACAGTATTCGGTTATTTCATTACCATGTTTAACCCTTCGAAATGGGACAAAGCAATTACTGCTGCTTTGTTACTGAAATAGTCCCTTTCTGATAATAAAATATGGATTAAATAGGAAACGATTAGTTTAGTTGTGAAATATGTTTGATGCACATTGAAATGTGTATAGATTTATTAAAATTTTCCCTAAATTTTTCAGACAGATGGCAGAGGAGGTGGGGGATAATATTGATATAATAGTTGGTGGACATTCCCATAGTTTATTATGGAATGGGACGTCCCCGAGTAACGAAATTATTTCAGGACCTTATCCCGTCATTGTCGAAGCAAATAACAAACCTGGACATAAGGTAAATCTTCGTATACTTGCACCATTTATTTTCTAGTATATAATATATCGTATGTAATATATCTAGCCTATAAGCCATATATGCCTAATATATATTAAAATAGAAATGATGCTATAGTATGTCAGTAGTAATCTAAAATATTTTTAAACTTTAAATTGCGTGCTACGCAAATTACACTACAATAAATGTGAATAATATTCGGATAATGTATGTGGTACTTTTAGACTAATATGCATTAATAATATTCAAAAATATGGCAACTAGAGATTTTACAAACAAAAATATTACTATTTTAAAAATAATATAGTGCTTAATATATTAAAATATGAAATATTGATGAAGATTCCATTAATACTAGTCATAGAAAATGTATTGTATGCAACTTTGTATAAGCACGTCAAAAAACGCTAGTGGCATCTTTTACGATGCTATCTTATACAAAGATTGTATAAATTATGTAAATGTATCTTTACTAAAAACTGCATATAAACTGTTTACCTTCAAATATAAACATTAGATTTTACAAAAACCGTATAACTTTAAAATATATACATTTTTTAAGTTCCTCTGTATTTTTTTTTTATTGAAGTTAGCCAATTTGTGTATAATCATAATAACAGTACACAACACATAACAGTACATCAGCTGCTATGATCAACAGTACAGCAGTTATGAAAGGACATTGCAACGAATTACAGACCTGGAGAAAGAGTTGAGTGTAGCAAACAACCAAATTGCACACTATAAGGAATTAGAGCAGTTACAGGACACAGTGCACACTGAGAACCTATATCAAGAGCTAGTGGGATCTCCAGGAGGACTATCTATGCTGTACCAGCCACTTTCAACCAATAAGGATAACTGTCCACATGTCAATAGTTTGAATTTTGATAATTCAGTTCAGTGTTCTGTTGAAACAGGAAATTTAAAGTTTAGTAAAAATAAATTAAAAAAATATGTTAAGGTCAGAAAGTATATTTTAAAAACTAGGAAACTGATAAATAAAGAAAAAACTTATTACAAAAATGTCAACTTCATTAAAGAACGCACCCAGTTATTTGAAAAATTAGATATTTTAAATTCGATAATTAAAGAAAATAGATTTACATATGAACAAAATATAAATTCATTAAATAGTAGGTTAAAAAATCTTCAACAGTCATTAACAAAAATGACAGAAAACTACAATAATTCAAAAAACCAGATAGCTGAATACATTCTGGCCTTAAAATGTATGTCTGACACCTCCACTCTCGTAGACACACCAGCTAAATCTTTGTCACCAAACTGTAGTTTTAATGAAAATCGCTCAGTAGGAGAATATCAGACTTATCAGTCTGTTTCCTTAGACAGGACAATCAATAGTAAATCATCTGAGCAGCCAAACCATCTAAAATATGTAATTATATGTGATGAAATTGGCAAAGATTTGGGTTGGTTGCTGCAGAGTGAATTTGGTAGGGATACAATTAACTATTGCATGCCAGGTGTTACAATGCACCAATTAATGACAAAGTTAGATACTCTTCAGATTGATATAAACACAAATTTAATAATTCTAGTTGGTAATAGAGGAAATTTAAATAAAAAGGACTTGGTTTCTTACTATGACACATTATGTTCTCTTAATGTAAATAAAATAGTAATGTTTACATTACCTTATAGTAAAAGCCTGTCTTATGAAGAGAATAATATTAGATATAAGTTGAATTCAACATTGAGTACGATGTCTCAGTACAACTATAAAAAAATACATTTAATTGATATTAATAAATTAATATCTAAATTGTATATGACAAAAGATAAATATTATCTTACTTCTTATTATAAGAGACAAATAGCTTTATCGCTATTATATTATTTTACACATATAGCCAAAACTTTGGCTAGTACATCTGCTTCTATTGAGCAGGACAATAAAATTAGATTAAGAACGTCTTTGGAATTTGTTCCAAATATAACTAATAATATCAATTGTTTAAATTAACAAATGAGACAAAAGATAAAACATCTTGCTATCCAAAGACAAAAGATAGGTCCAATTGCTTAAATTTTGTTCATCAGAATATACAGGGCTTGTCTGGCAAAGATTTAGAAATTAGTTTATTTCTTAATTATGAAAGCATTGACATATTATGTGTTACAGAGCATTGGTTAAATAGCTCTCAGTTACCTATGATAAATTTTGATAATTACAGAGTTGTGAGTTCATTTACCAGAAATACAGCTATTAGAGGTGGATCTTTGATAATTTTACATAATTCCCTAAAATGTAAGGAACGTAAAGACTTGGTATCTTATTCCATTGAACGAACAATAGAATTATCATGTGTGGAACTTGAAAAAATAATTATTATCTGTGTTTACCGGCCCCCCTCAGGGAACTACCAAGAGTTTGAGTCTGTTATGGAGGAAGTACTGAGAATTAATTTGTAAGAAAAATAAAAAAGTAATTGTTTGTGGAGACTTTAATATAAATATATTAGACATGTCACAGCTGTCTAGCAGATATTTAAATCTATTTAAATCATTCAATTTAGTTAATGTCTTTGATGAACCTACTAGAGTAACACCTACATCAGCCACTTGTATAGATAATATTTTTTGCAACAGTGATGTTACTAAAAAATCCATAGTTAATTTCATTAATTCTGACCATAGTGGACAATTTGTGACTATTGAGCACCATCATGCACCATTGGTCCTTGAGGTTACTTGTAGGCCTATTACAAAACACGGTGTTGAAAAATTTAAAAATAATGTTAATGATAGAATTTATTCTTTACCATTAGATGATAGTAACCCAAATAGTTTATATAACAGCGTCTTTAATGTTATCAAAAGTGAATCTAGTAAAATATTTAAACAAAAGTCCATTAAGATTTACACGAGTAAAAAGAAATTCAGTGACTGGGCTACACCAGGTATTTACAAAAGTAGGAGAAAATTATATGAGCTATATGCCCTAAAATCTAATTCTAGGGACCCTGAATTTATTGAGTATGTAAGAAATTACTCTAAAATATTTAAAAAAGTCTGTGTTACAGCTAAAAAACTTTTTATTGCCAATAAAATTAATGTTTCAAAAGATAAAGTAAAAACTGTTTGGAAAGTAATAAACCATGAAACAGGGAAAATAAAACAAAACGAACATACTTATTCGCTAAAGGTTAAGGATAAGTTAATTCAATCTGATAACGAAGTAGCCTCCGAATTTGAAAGGTTTTTCCACCAAATACCTATAGATACTACTTGTAGCCTCGGATCATGTTCAAACGGTGCGGTCGCCCTCCTTGAATCAAATGTAAACAAGATTAAGGAATCTTTTCATTTTAGACATATTGATGCTGAATTTATCCTCAAAACTTTTAAATCACTTAATAATAAGAAAACAGAGGATCTGTGGGGTATCTCAACTAATATTATTAAACCAATTATCTCTGAAATTGCGCCTCACCTAGCCCTAATTTTCAATAAATGCATTGATGAGGGGTCTTTCCAAATCTTATGAAAAATAGTAAATTAATTCCACTTTACAAGTCTGGCGATAAGAGTGACCCTACTAATTTTAGACCCATTTCTATATTACCAGCCTTGAGCAAAATCTTTGAAAAGATTATTTATAATCAGCTATCATCTTATTTTACCCTTAACAAGTTATTTCATTGCAACCAATATGGTTTTACCAAGGGTAAATCCACTACAGACGCTGGAATTTCACTTTTAAAACACATTTTTGATGCTTGGGAGGGCAGACAAGACGCAATAGGTATTTTCTGTGACCTTTCTAAAGCATTTGATTGCGTAAGTCACGACACATTAATGAGGAAATTAGGGCATTATGGTGTCTCTATCAAATCACTCGGCCTTATTAAGTCATACTTGTCGGATCGAATACAAAAAGTTGTTATTAATAAAACTGAATCTGCTGGAACTTCACTAGTTATGGGCGTGCCTCAGGGATCAATATTAGGTCCTTTACTATTTTTAATATATATTAACGACCTTCCTTACTATACAAGCACTTTATGTGAAACAGTGCTATTTGCCGATGATACTTCTCTTGTTTTTAAAGTTGACAGAGGCAGCAATTGTTCGGACGAGGTAAATAGTGCTCTATCAAAAGTTCTACAATGGTTTACATTAAATAATCTTTCATTAAATTCGAGAAAAACCAAATTTGTTAAGTTTTCTATACCAAATGTAAGGCAGGTTAATACACCCTTAAATATTAATGGTGAAGTGGTATCTCTTGTTGAGAGTACTAAGTTTTTAGGCATACACTTAGATTCCAGATTACAATGGTATACCCATATTGATGCTCTGTCAAGCAGACTTAGCTCAGCTGCGTATGCTGTTAAAAAAATAAGGCTTCTAGCTGATGTTGAAACAGCAAGGTTAGTTTACTTTAGTTATTTTCATAGTGTAATGTCTTATGGCATTTTGTTATGGGGATCAGCTGCCACCATTGAAAGTATTTTTATACTACAGAAAAGAGCAATTAGAGCTATATATAATTTAAGACCAAGGGATTCCCTTAGGGATAAGTTTAAAGAAATTAACATTTTAACATTGGCGGGGCAGTACATCTATGAAAATATAATCTATGTACACAAATATTACAATAATTTCATTAAGAATAGCGATGTTCATAAATTAAATACAAGAAATAAAAATAAGCTTGCTGTTCCAAAATTTTTAGATTACGTACGGACTAAAAAACCCTCGCTCGTTGAAATAAACAAATTGTTAATAAATTCTTAGGTAACTGTGTAACATAATAACATGTATATTTAACTGTACCTATAAATAACCTTTTGTTACTTGTATAATATATTATTGCTAGTTTTTAAATGATTGTATGCGCGTGTCCTGCGGTTGATTTTTTTTTTTTTTTTAGTTGTGCTAATTTACACGGGTACCTGTTTTGGTAATTTGTATCCTTCTGTGGCTTAAGAGTAGTCATACTCTCATTAAAATCTCTTCGGCAGTGTCGTGTGAGGCGGGTCGTTACGTTCCCTAAAACATGGTTGAGCGAAGCGATGGCTGGTTCATGCGTCATGCTCGTGAACGGGTGCTGCCAGCGGAGATGAGTCTGCTCTTTGCTATACTGGGTACTACTCGTATTTATTATAATTTTAATTTAACTTTAATATATTCTTTTAAAACTGTATGACACGGCATTCCTAATATAGGCATGTTTTCTAAATATTTTTTTATTAATTATACTATGTAATGGAAAGTGACTTCATGAATTATCAATATTGAAGTCATTTTCCAAATTGACGACTCTGTATCTATTTAATACAGGGAAAAAAAACAGCCCTTGCTGAGTTTCTTGCCGGTTCTTCTCAGTACAAGGTCTCCCGCCGTAGATTTGCGAACCGATGGCGTAGCTTTTCGACATTCACAAGTGCTTGTAACAGCCCAGACTGAATAAATGATTTTGAATTTGAATTTGAATTTGAGTATCAGCGGCGCAGTAAGTTGCCGGACGTAATGGCCTCATATTTTTTCACTATATTTTATTTTCTTTCTTGTCCCATTTTTAAATTAATTCTAAGCCTTCTTTATATTACTAAGGTATTATAACAAATTTCCATAATATTTAAAATACGAATTTCCTACTCTCAACGTTATATCGAAAACGAGAGACATATTTAATTTTTGATATAGATTTGTTGAGAACTAAAAAGGTTTATCAATGTTAAGTCATGAAACAAATTAATGGATTTTATAAAATATTGGTTAAATCAATCTCAAAACTAGTCTGTCAAGACCCTGTTCCTCAGAAACGCGTCGAAATATTACGCTAAAATCAATATCACATACCTACTCAGGTCTCCTATCTCTCAAAGCAGTGAAAAAATAAAATTTCTACATCAAAGCAATAAAAATATATGACCGTTTATGTTCTATTTATATTGTATATTTTGCCATTTATTATATGTAGAAATTTCGTTTGGTCACTGGTAAGTGAGATAATTTAATTCATAATTGAATAATTTTGTCTGTTTTTCAAAGAAAAATACAAATAATTTATCGAAATATTTCTACCAACTTTATACTTACATAGTTGAGATTTGTTCTAAGAGATCTCTGTGATACTTAAGTAATATTGCAACCTTGTGCGAACAAATGAAAGGAAAATATCTTATCATCGTATTATGACAAACAGCCTTCATTGTTTCTTTGAAGTTGAATAAGAATTACTTTTGATTATTACATTTTTCTTCTTAAGATATATGTATATAGTTTTAAAAATAGCCAAATATGTAGAATTTGTACGTATATTATAGCTACTTGACATTTTACATGCCATATTAATGTATGGAACTATTTTTATTCAATTATGTATGTAAAATACCAAGGCAAAAACAAACATGTGGGAAAAAATATATAAATGATCTGTTTGTTTTCAAAAAAATCTACAAGCAGTTCTGTGGGTTTCTAATTAGCGTGTTTAGTACTTTAATGTCCATCTTACAGCATTCTGTATTTCGTCTTACAATAGTCTCATCAGACTCAACTTTAAATCTTTGCTTGATTACAGTTAGAAAGGGATGGCGATATGTGGGCCCAATAGTACCTATCCCTATCTAACTTGTACTCAAGCAGAGATTTGACTTTGATTTTTGAATTCTCAGCCACATAGTTGATGAGCCAGACACAGAAATATCGGTTATACTCTGTGTGAATATATAAGGTTAGCGTTATATATAATCTGCTGTACAATGTGAAGTAATAATAATGATTTATTTCTCAAAGTACATATTAATGCATTTGATGAAAAGTTGTAATAATAGCTGTAAGTTAAGGAAACTAAATAACTGTCCAATGTAGTTTCAAATATTTCAAAGCTCGACCTGATTGTAATTCGAGTGAATAATTTTAATAAAATATTCAACTCATAGTTCCTCTAGTAGTCTGGTATCTGAATCGCGTCTGTAGCAAAACTTTTGATAATGAAACCTTTTATTAGCTATATAATACCCATTTGACTAATTGTGTCTTAAGCTCGTAACTTAAAATCGTAATCTTTCCAATACTTTAAATTATACAAGTTTTTTTTTATATCTGGGAACAAATATACATTTATTTGATAATTTGAAATTATTTTGAAAATATACATTAGGCAGTTATATAACAATAAAATTATTATTTTGTGTAAAGATTTGATTGCATGTGGGTGTTGTTTCATAAGCACCAATTTGTATAGAAATTTCATAAAGCTGACTTTATGATATATGGTTACAAAAATCAGTAGAAATAAAATTATTTAATGAAACAATTCCTAAGGAAAGAAAAATTGTGGTCATTAAGTGGCGATAAGTCCTAATCCTAATAGAAAATATAGGCGTTCCTTTCGAGATGCTTTTATTTCAAATAAATAACATTAACTAATCAAAAATTTTACATAAAATTTTAATGCGTTAGTAAATAAATCTCAAGTCTCTTATATGTTAAAACAAAGTTAAATATTTCAAGGGTGTGAATACAAATATTAATGACAAAGTATCGCTATTTTAGTTTGTTTATAATAAAGATACTCAAAAATTATTGAATCGAATTCGAAAATTCTGTTACTAAATTTCTATATAATCTTTGATTAACAAAGCATAATAGCTAATCGAGTTTTCTACGACAAATAATTCTAGCGAAGCTTAGAGCTGAAAGCACATAATCTACATGAGAAGCGTCGATTGTTTCTCACACAAATACGGGCAAAGTAGGTTGTTGCTCATACTATAATAAGTACGTACTTAAAGCTGTTAAAATACGAGTATAAAATATTGAGACCAAAAAGATTAAATTTGAATTTGTATAAGTGGAAGCAACCTATGCCTACATTATTTTCTCAAATGTAAAATGCAAAACTATACAAACGCGTCAAATCAAATTATAGGTTAAGTATTAAATTATTTTTTGTTTAATAGATATCTATTCTAACGCATAATTTTATTTGAAGTGAAATGAAGTATGTATATTCTTCATTGCATTACTGTTGAATTTCACTAATAACAATTGGCTTTTAGGTGTATATGTGTTTTTCTCGTAGAGGGAGATGAAACTAGATGTATCTTTCGGGCGCCATATGAGTTTTCTTCGAGCGAATTTACTGAATTTCTATTTTGAACTTCGTGTATGCTTTGAAATAAAGCCATCACTTCAAACATATTACGTTGCTTCCTTTGATACAATCTACTATTGCCTTATTGAATAGTGTACAAACAACTGTAATTATTGCAATTGTGAAATATTATTACTACAGCTGTTAATTAAGAAAGTTATTATGATTTAAATCGTGATAAGTTGTAATGATTGCGTAATGTCTTGCATTGCAATTGCAAATGCATTTACAGTGAATTTTGTTGTAGATAAATATGTGCAATGTAAAGGTAAATAGGCTATAGTTGTATTTCATAACATACAATTAGTTATTAATATAAATTATACTTTGTGAATTGTAAAAAGATTGATTAAAACTTATTAAAAATATTATTATATTACTAAGTTGTACAAAAGTATTGGATCGTTATTGGCGTTGTGGCACTGGTTATCGAATCGGAAGATATGAGCTGTGAAAAGGGTATTATGAAGAAAAGACCCTCATAAATTTTGCAATTAATATAAAACTATTCGATAAATACATAATAACTAAAAGTAGCGCTGTGATTTTGGCATTAGTTTGCTAATGGGAAGATCCGTGGTCGATCTTACCATGTAATCGTACATTTATCTGACACTTGTTGCAGTAAAGGAAAATTAGGTAAGCCAATCTGCAACCAATCTGCAATAGGTCAGCTTGATTTACTAGACCTATTCACTCTAACTTAGTATGTGCTCGTACCCTGCTCGTGAGCTCGTGTGCTCGTGCGTGTTGGGGATGAAAGTGAGATGTGAAATAGTCAAAATTCCGTTCTCCACGCAGGCTCTACAGACGGAAATCTTGTATATTTAGGATAATTTTTCCTGCTATCTTGTCATGTTGATAGAAAATCAAAATCAAAAACTTATTTTTCAAATAGGATATTTACAATCACCTTTGCACATCAAAAAGAAAAGTTCATGTGAATACGGTGAAAGACCTTGTACTGGAAAGAACCAACAAGCTCTATTTATTTTTCAGCCTGTATAAAAATACAGGGAAAAAATAAATAGAGCTAGAGATAGCTAGAGATTATAGGGTCGTCCATTATAGGATGATTCTGTAAACGCCTCTGGCCTCGACCGTGGCCTCAGATAAATAGTCTGAACCCAATTACCTCTACAAGTTTAAACAATTTCACATCATATCAATAGTTTCATTGTGTTATTCATTAAAATCAAACTATTGAGTCATTTGACATTAATTATTTAGAGATTAATGAAGTTATCTTGTTTCAGGTATTGGTTGTGACTGCATCAGCTTTCACCAAGTATTTGGGCAACGTGACTGCATATTTCAATATGGACGGAGAGCTTCAATCGTTTGATGGCTCACCTGTGTTTCTAAACAGATCCATACCGGAAGGTAATTCTGACACTTGGCTTGCTCGCTTTTATCATATTGTACTATAAATATTCAAACTGTTGACAGATCAGGAAGTTAAGGCACTTCTTAAGCCTTTTAAAGAGGAGCTGGATTCAGTGGTGAACGAAGAATTAGGTTTTGCAACCGACGACTTAATAGCAGAACCCTGTGGTTCTAGAGAGTGTGCTATAGGAGACTTTATTGGGGATGCATATCTGAATGTAGTAAGTATTTGTTGAGTTGTGTTACGGATTTAGTAATATATTTAGTTACTCGCTTCAGTTTTCTAGTGGTTAAAACCCAGTATATTTATCAGTCCGGTCCAATTCCTCATGAGTGCAGAAGCTTTTCTAAACGGTCTGGTGGTAGGTCTTCAGATTCTGTATGACTAGCCGTCTTATCTAGGTTTGTCACTAGATGAGCAATGTTCAGATCATTGTTGAGGTCACTGTTGTGTTTCGATTATTTTTAGTTTTGATTATGAATTAGGTAAGTTGTGCAGTTCCTCAGTTGTTCAAGAGTGTAGGCGAAGCTAGTTTCCATTTTTAGCCTTATAGTCATCAGGTGAGATTCAGCGCAAGAGCTGACACCAACAAAACAAGTTCTCTTTTTATTTAGTAACAAATAAGAGAGGAAAAGAACTATAAATTCAAGGTATTTTGTGTTTTTTTTTTTACTTGTGCAACATTTATTTTCCTGGTATGGTCACGTATTAAGAGAGAACGATTATGTTACAGTTATGGACACGAAAGTGGATGGGCGTGTTAGGAGAGGAAGACTGAAGAAAAGATGGATGGACTGTGTGAATGATGATATGTTGAAGAAGGGAGTGCGTGTCAAAATAGCGAGTGATAGAGGAGTGTGGACGTTGTTGACATGTTGAGTTGACGTCAAATAAAATTGGGAATAGGATAGGAGAAAGAAGAAAACACGACATTGTTTCATGCCAAGTATCATGCCTCTAAATCAACATTAAATATCAGATAGGTTTTGATGTAATGACAAATGTCTGAATATATTGTACGAGTATACTCGTAAACGAATTATAAAATCGTATCTTTTGATTGCGTAAGCTAGATTTTTTTTATAGCTACTAAGCTTTGCATATCTAAGTATTGATATTAATTTCCACTTAACATCTTTACGGGTTTCTAAGAAATAGGGCTCGATGGACATTGAAGTGATTCTGTAAGGGTTTAATTAATTTATTATTTTACTCGTAAACTGTATTGTATTATATTGTTTTATCTTATTTTTTCTCAGAATCATATTTAAAGCGTAATACTCCTGTTCTTAGTTCTAGTCTATACTGTTGCGTTTGATTAAATATAAAACATCTATTTATTTTAAAACGTAAGTTTTACAAAATTATACCATTATACAATTTGCGGTTCACCCTAGACGCGATAGTAAAAATTGCATTTATTTGAATTGTTTTGTAAAAGAATCGGGCGATTTTATTGAATTTATTCAATAACGTGGTGATATGATTTTTCATCCATAATTGAACGAATGATAACAAATTCACGATTTAATTCTTAAATGACACGTTGTTAAAAGGTGCGTCAAACTTAATTACATACCACTGAACCCGAATATATGGCTCTTGGCGAAGCGTGCAAGGAGGCTATATATTTATGTTCTCTAGTTAGGCAAGTCTTCAACATCAATCATTCCATCACAATTTACACAATTGCATAATGAATTAACGATTCTAATGAATGTTATATTTAAACTAAATTGCAATTAATGATAATGGTAAAGGTAATGTGTTTACGTCTTCGTGGTGTGATGGAATTTATCATTTAGAAGACAAACTCAATGGATAACTTGATTATATTTTAATTATTATAAAAATATATTAAGTAATATGCCTTGTTGTTAGGACTGGCTTCGGCAATGCAATGAGAGGCCGCAGCATGATGTTTTGACAGCACCGCGGTGTAGTAAAATTACAGCCATATCTCTTCTAGGCGTAAACATACTCCCCCCGTTGAAGGCTTCAACCATTCTTCAACCATCTAGCATTCTTCATCGTTCAATAATTGACAGAGTCTAACCAGTGGTCGTCGATACAATCCAGATGTTGTTTTCACGTCTGCGACACGAAATATTCCATCGGTTCCTGGATATAATTTGGTAACCTGACCAATGCGCCAACAAAGAGGTGGCAGAAAATCTTTGCGGATAACCAAGTCGCCAACTTTTAGTGTGTTACATTTTGTCTCCATTTTGTTCGAACTTGCAATTCTGCCAGGTATTCCTTCTGCCACCTTCTCCAAAAATGTTGTCGTTATTTTTCCAGGGGAGCGTAGCGGTTGAGTCGACTTTCGTTGTCGGCTTAGCTAGTAGCTAGAAAGTGTCCCGGTGAGAGGAAATGGGGATCATCGGGAGATGAAGACAGGGGACACGAAGGACGGTTGTTTAATATAGCTGACACCTGCGCAAAAAGTCTTGAGATCCCTCAAAAGCCAAATGGGCCGTACCCATAACACGTCTCAATATTAGTTTGGTACTCTTAATTAGTCATTCCCATGTACCACCGAAATGGGGAGCGTAAGACGGAGTAAACGTAAATTTTATGCCTACTTGAGAAGCAAACTTAGAAAGTGTTTTATTTTGTTGCCTTTGAAAACACATTATATGTAAAAAAAAGTATTATGAATAAATTATGATGTTTCCAAACATGGTTTTATGAGTACTATTCCTAGTTTTATATATTATGACGTCGTTTTGATGGGATTTTATATTTATACAAAGAGAATTCAATGACACTATGTGGATGCTTATTGATAATTGAATTCTTACTCTTGTTGTCGGAGCCGCAATCTATATAGGTCACTTATCTATCTATTCAGCTATACCAAGTGTGTAATAGATATATATGAATGAAAGAGATTACCTTATTTAATATTATACCAATGGAATGATGAGCAATTATTATATTTATTATGGTTTTGTAAGGAGTCTTTACTTCTAGGCAAGCGATATTTACCCTAAAAAGCTTGCAGAGGAATTGCGTTTTGTTACTGTTCATACTCCAAGCACTAATTGTATTTTTAAATTTAATGCTATACGCAATGATAATATTAAAATATTTGTTCGATGGCCAGTTACGAGTACTCTCTGGTTGCTTAATTTATTGTGTGTTCTATAACTGCTTAGTCTAACCAACATATATTTCTTGGTTCAGTTCAGGGTCTGAGTTTTAACGTGGGTCATGAACGGCGATAGAGCTTAAATGTACGAGTAGAAAAAATATGTGTACTATTATTGTATTGTTTTTGCCTTACAGACAAAAGAAAAGAACATTTCGGATTTACCTCACGTCTTCTTCATATTGAGAAATATGATTCGAGGTTCGATCGCTAAAGGCGGTAAGTTTGAAAATTATTTTATAGGCCATTTAGGCCAAACAGAATTTTGTTGGGTCCTTAAATTTGCTGACTAGAGGCAATTGCCTCGTCCTTTTAACTGAAGGAGGTCGGGATTGTAGACTAGTAAATACTATTATTATGTCTAGTATTATTATGTAAATTACTAACAAAAAAGTAAATTTATGTCTGCAGTTATTAACAGAGGAACAGTTATCAATGCACTGCCGTTCTCGAATCAGCTGGTAACGCTGAGGATTAAAGGGTCATATTTGCTGGACGCGTTGGCGAACACAATGACTTTGAGTTGGCGCGAGAAACCATTCAACGGACCCTACATGCCGCAAGTGGCGGGTAAGATCATTATTTTTGCTACAGTCACTTTGCGTTTGGTTTTTGTACTCGTCTTAGGCCCGATCAGAATACCAGCCCTGCCACAGATCAGTCTGTTGCAGCTTATGCTGAGGTCGCCCTCAGCATAACCTAATAAATAAGACAATAAATGGCCAATTAGGACTCAAATCCTAATTGGCCATTTTTTCCATTATTGTATCTGTTTTGTTTTTATTCTTGTGGTCAAAAGTGTTTTCCATTCTATTTTAATAGAAAGTCGAAGTGATGTCTTATGGTGTGTGTGATGTCTTATGTTTATTAGCTGTAATAAACTATTCTCTTTTGTTATTTTACTCTTATGTTACATTGTTTAAATTGTTACAAGCTTTAAATGACAGATTTTATGTTTTGTATATATCTAATCAAAAGTAAAAAAAAAGTTTCATTGTTATAGCTTCAAGTTATAGCTTTAACATAAGTATTAACAGTCAATAATGTCTGTTTTGGATTGGCACTAAATGTTGAAGATGTGAAGAATAAAGCTGAAGTTTTCGACTAGGAACGACTAGTTGGTGGCAGAAGGGCTAAGGGATATAGAAATAAAATTCAAAAATTAATCTATAAATATCGTATATGATTCAAGTTGACAGTATACAAGTTTTGTATGTTTGAGAATAAAATATTTACAAATATAATTTTAATAATTTCAATTTTCTGTGACATAATAATTAATTCGAAGCCTGTCGATTAATTCTTAGTAATTTCATTATCGTAACATTCTAGATTTAAACTAATATAATATGCTTATGCTGAATAAAACAATGCTGCACTGTAGATGAACTAACATCTTGTAATAACCACATTTCATGTAAATAAATTGGTTTGAAAGTTATTTTCAATATGATGTTGATTCTCGTTGTACATACAACATTTCGAAGAAATCTTGCGTAAATGAGTTTCGAGAAGCACACGACGCTCAAAGAATAATTGGCGAATAAATGTTTTCTATTGTATTCTATTCTATTCAAAGTTAAAGTCCCGGATATTGCTCGACGATTAATTCCCGAGTATTTCGTAGTATTAACATTTTTGCCTTAATCCTAACGTATCTTTGACTTTTGTTTTACTTCCATATCTAATATGTACTGTAAGCATTTTTGTATGTAACATCTGGAGAACATAGGTCGTTATAACAATCATATTGAAAAAACGTGTGTCTGTCAGTTGGTTACATTAGATAAAAAAATTTGTTACATCATACCTAAAACTAAATACTGAAATCTTCCCCCTGAAATAATGCTAAATGCATTATAACCAAGAATAAACTAACTAATATTTATGTAACAGGGTCATACACAAAACACTCGAAAAAGAAAACGCACAAAATAAAAGTCACGCAATCGATTCAAAATGTTATAATTTTTATATTATGGCACGCCCGTGACTTTGCCTACGTCAACTTACCTCGCGGGAAAATTTTATATAAAGCAAAACAAAGCTAGTTTTGAATAAAGTTGATAGTTATTTGTCGGTAATACTCTAAATCATCAAAATTAATTCAGTAGCATTCAAGTGAAAAGGTTATAAACAATAAACTATGTACATTTATACTTGAAATTAATAAGTCAAGACATATAATAAAGCTTATTTAAATACCAACTTATCAAAAGAATGAACACAAAAGTCTAAATTTCACTTCTGTAGAATTTATCTTTTCTGTAGACATGATATCTGCAGAAGAGATTTCTACAGGAGAGACAAACGAAACAAAAAAAAAATAATACAATCAAAATTTTAAGGTTAGAATCTTAACAATGGCACAGTTATAAACTAGTTCTTAAATCACATAATGCCAAAGTAGTTTAACATAAGAAATAGTCATAATTACTTTGCAATAAATCACTAAGAAAAGATGCACTGATGTTTGACAAAAACTTGTGTATTTAATTATGATAATATTTTATCAAAACGTATAGGACTTTCTTCTCAGCATTCAACCGGCGACTGATGCGTGACTCAGTGTTACCAACACAAAAAATAAAAGTTGAATATGCGATCTGTTACGAAAAAAATAATCGTTTATTTTTTAGTCTACAGGAAAGATGTCAAAATTTAGAACAACATTTTTATTTATTTTAAATGAATAATTAACACACTTATTTCTGAAAATCTTCATTAAGTGTGTACCTACATACATACATGTCATTATAATAAAAATACCTGTTATTTTAAAACCACAAAAGTATTTTTTATTGCCCTCCAAAGATCTGTACTCAGTATCTGAACAGTCTACAGGAGGAGAATTTTATAATGATAAAGTTAAATTTAAATAACTAATTGAATATTTTTATTTTTCCTTTTTATATAATTAAATGGACATAAATGTGATTTTCATAAATTAGAAAACTAAGCAAGTTAAGTAAATACTAAGTTAGCGTTAAAGTAAGTGAACGCTTTTTTTTTAATTTTTGTGTATGACCCAACAAATGTTTAACAAAGTAACACAAAAGGACATCATTCAGGCTTCATACAAATTTGGGCTATTTTTTTTTTAGCCGGCCAACAAAAGATAACTAAATTTTATCATAGGCATAATTATAATAAACATTTTGTATTATGACAGTAAAGCTCGAAACCTATTGGTTGAGATGATAATCAGCCTCAAAGTATTTATAAGTACCTACGGCTTGCACCCGGCTTGCGGGGTGAGCTCGTGATTTCCAGGTAAACATTATTGTTAATGGTGTTGGTGTTCCAGGTAAATATTTACAACTCTCCTGGCCTTACAATAATATCTTCTAAATCTTTGGCAGCAATGTGTATCGTTGGCTCGTGTCTGGCAAACCCCATGTACCACACAATGCACACGACGTGTGAGCAGCAGCCAATGGTTCTTCGGCCAATGTTACATGTACAGTAATAGTGTTTTATAGCCTGTCGCCCTTCGAGAGCCCTATCTTGCTCACACTTGCAACTCGGCAGGTAAATGTACTTGTAACGTCTTCTCGCTTGCGTACCTTTTATGTCTCTTGCTCATACATGCAACTCGGCAGGTAAATGTATGTACTTGTAACGTCTTCTCGCTCGCACACCATTAACAATAACTGTTTAATATTTGTTTTACCTGGAAATCACGAGCTTGTTTTATCTTTTTTTTTTTTTTGTTTCCCTGAGGAAAATGCATTAAATTGCATACCCCGGCTGTTGGCGAGCCGGCGGTTATGTGGGGCTCTCCTCCCCAGAAGGGGAAGGCCTACCCACTAAAAACCTCAGGGATGGCCTTCCTCGGGCATGTAGGGAGCCCCGGGAACATCAAGGCCCTTCCGGGAACCCCCAGCCTCCGCTCCCCATCTAGAGGGGAACCCTCCTCGGGGGAGGCTACTGCCTCCCCCGGTCTCCTCCACCGACGACGCCCCCGGCCACGGAAGGGGCGTGGTCCATCCCGGGTCGCCGTAGCAGTCGCGACTTCCTCGCCCCGCCGGCGACCCGCGGCGGCGCCGCAGCAGTGCTATCGAGCCCGGCGCCGCCTTCTTCGAGCGGGATCGGCCATCTCCCGACCCCGCTCGGCGGCCTCCTTCTGGAGCATCACTGCTTCACAGAAGGAGGCCACAGCCCTCCAACCTCCCTCGTCCGCCAGCATTGCCGCAATCAATGCCGGCGGAAACAGATCTCGCCCGATCTCTGCGACCAAGACTCGGCGCACGGAGGCCCACGCGGGGCACTCCGCCAGCGTGTGCTAGGCCGAGTCGAGGTCGGATGCGCAGTGGTGACAATGTGTCGATCCCTCCCGTCCTATTCGACACAGATACTCACCGAAGCAGCCGTGCCCGGTGAGTATCTGAGTCAATCGGTAGGTGACCTCCTCCTTCCCGTGGAGCCAAGCTTTGAGGTTCGGGAGTACGGCACCGACGGCCCGCTGGCGCGCGCAGCTCCGTATTTCGAGCTGCGCACGCCAGGCCGCCACAATCCGTCGGTGCCACTCCCGCTTAGGCACTTCGTGCGCGGGTTCCAGGGCGCTCCCCCGGTCGACACGCCGCGACGCATACGTCGCCGCGTACATGTCGGCAAGGATGACGAATGGGGGGGAGCGTCCCAGAACCGTCGCCGCCTCGTAACGAGATTGTACGGTAGCCTCGTACGATCCGTATGGCCATTATCCGCTGCAGGCTCCGTAGCAGAGCTCTGCAGCGGGGGGACCTCGCGCAGTCTTGCGACCACACGGGAGCCCCATACATGGCCACGGATCGCACGACGCCCTCGTACAGGCGGCGAACTCCATCCCTCGGTCCCCGAGATTGGGCAGCAGGCAATGCAATGCGCCCGCCACCCTTTTGGCTCGGGGACCAACCGCACGAAATGCTCCTCGAAGCTCCAGCGGCGGTCCAGGGTGAGGCCCAGGTACTTGATGTACGGCCCCACCGGACCACCGCGTCACCCACCCGGATCCGGCAGCTGGGTGGTTCCCGGCGCCTCGGAAGGCCGTGGAACCATAGCGCCTCGGTTTTGTGAGGCGCTATTTCTAAGCCCAGCCGGCGGATCGCCCGCACGACACATGCCACCCCAAGCTCGGCAAGCCTGAGCACCGGCCCGAAGTCGGCCCCAGTCGTCACGACGAGAGTGTCGTCAGCGTAGCAGACGACACTCACGCCGCGAGGAAGGCTGGTGCGAAGGACCGCGTCGTATGCGAGGTTCCATAGCACCGACCCCTGCGGAACGCGAGCTTGTTTTACCTGAAAATCACGAGCTCACCACGCAAGACGGGTGCAAGCCGTAGGTAATAAAATAAATACTTTGAGACTGATTATCATCTTAACCAATAGGTTTCGAGCTTTACTGTCATAATACAAAATGTTTATTATAATTATGCCTATGATAAAATTTAGTTATTTTTTGTTGGCCGGCTAAAAAAAAAATAGCCCAAAATGGGTGATGTCCTTTATATGACATAATTTTTATAGTATATATATATATATATATATATAAATATATTATATTTAAGTACGATTTCATTCGCTCAGAAGTCCGTAGGAGTCCATGGAAGAATTGTAAAAGATAATGCTGTGTCTCAATCCCAAAGACTGTACTCTCAGATTGATGTTGGTATACGTATGTACTATAGATGTCATGAGAGGGTGAAATACAAGTGGGACAAGTACGGCCGCGACAGGCCGTGGTCGGCGATGTGACTTGAACAGAAAGTTGGGTGCTGTTGGTTCCCCTCCTCAGCGATGCTGCGTTTCACTTGGATAGTGCTCACAGTTTCTGGACTTTGGAGAAGCCGTCATCATCGTAGCCTTCAGCGGAGGGGCTCAGCATGACACTTTTCAGCATTTCTTAAGCCGCAACAGCAGCATATCCTGTGAATGGTGCCGATGCCATAACCTTGTTTACGATGATGGGCGTGGCAGATAAATCACGGATTTTTCAACCGCCCAAACCTAATTCATTTGTTACGATCATTTAATCTCATCTTTGGTGTATTGGTTCTAATACTGATTGTTAGAAGTTAATCAAGAGGTCTTGGGTTTGATTGCCCACGATCGCAAATATTTTCTGGTAGATTAACGAAAAACCTTCGACTGTCATTATTGGTAGAAAAACTGGTAGTAACACGAATAACGAAGGATAATGATATTGTTGAAAGTATTGTTGTGTTCTGTCAGTTAGAGGTTGGTTAGCTACACAGTCGTTAACGACTCCATATTTCTCTGTTGTCAAAAATTGATCGACATTGACAGTTAATAACGATTCTATGTGACAATTATTGTTATAAAGACGTAATGTACCTGCAATATGTTAGTTTCAATCACAGTTTTATGACAACAGAGATACTATCATCATTACCATCATCAGTATCATCATCATCACTAACCTATTTACAATTATGTTAAATAGAATAGTGAATATTGTAAACTTATTCATACAATGCATTTTCTTTTGTTTTGCAAATAAATGATTTGATTTAAGATGAGTATCTGTACAACTTTGATTGAGTAAATTGAGGCTTTGAGGCTGTTGATTTATACATTCCAATAGAAATTCGATTTTATATTTAATGGCGTGTGTAATATCAGAGCTTTTTACATTATCATTATTTTCTACAGAATTTTTACTTCTAATGGATACTTACGGGATATTCTATAAATACAAAGTATTAAAATTAATTATTTCTGTAAGGTCGCATACGCATTATGAATCGTTTTCCGTCTTCTTGCGGATGTCATAAAAACTGATTAAGAGAATTACCGCTATCATATATCTGAATTGTTTTAACAGTGCTAATAAACCTGAGCTATTAGGCTGGGATTAAAGCAGGCGCCTAAAAATTTGCCAGGACTCTTGTGTTGATATGATTTTTTTTACTACATCAGGTATGCAACTGACACTGAACACAACGAAAAAGACAGTTGTGTCAGCGCTGGTAAAGGAAGGCGAAGAGTTCAGGCCGCTAGACCCTGACAGAGACTATCAGCTTGTCACGTTTGATTTCTTGAGCAGAGGAAGAAATAGTTTCGGGGTGAGTTTTTACTATGATTAGATTAGATAGATTCTTACATTGGTAACACCTTGTGTGACCAAAAATACTAGTAATTCTCATTACTAGTATTTTTGGTCATGGCTGTAAATTTATATGTATCAGAACTTTACCAAAAATGAATTTTATGATTTTATGATAAATATATTTAGTTCTCGTAAATGCAATATGTCCTACCAGTATAAAGGTGTACATTTAATTACAACACTAATTATATATTAAAATATTAGGTAGAGGTATACCATACTAATGAACTAAATTTATTGGTGTAATAATTGATATTGAGAATAGGCATAGTATGATGTGTATATTGCAACTTCAGAAAGTATAAAACATAATATATTTTATTCACAAAGCAACCAAAGAGATACTAGAATAAGTAATATTTTAAGCAAAAGTGTAAATTTAACATTTAATAATTGTATGTCATGTTCGAGGAAAACATTAATAAAATATTGTTTTTTTTACACTCGTTGCATTAATAAGTCACTTTGCGCTCGATGAAGCAATTAAAATATATTTATGAATACTTTTACTAGTGTTTATCGTTCACTACAGTGCTTATTGTTCATTACACTAGTGCTTATTGTTCTCCTCCTGCATAACAAGAAAAAATACAAAATAAATGAAAAAGATTTCGTTTTAATTCAATACTTTAAAATGGTATGACTATTTTATAGCGTAATATTTTAGGCTGTAACATCAAAACACACCCATTTATTTGATTGATTTAAACTGTTATATTTATTATCTTATCCAAGGATTATATTGTTTTTCATTGATTTCCTTTCGATATTATTTTCTTTTGCATATTATAAGCCAAGACTTTTATTAATAATTTACACTTATATTGAAATGTACTTTTTCCACAGATAATCCACGAAAAAGGACAAAATCTCACTATCATAGGTCCAGATGTAGTGGTGTTATCTGACTACATTAAGAAGAAGTCCCAAATCACACCTACGTTGGACAACAGACTTAAAATTTTAAATTGATTCAAAATATTTTTTTAAGAAAATAGTATTACTTTTTAAAGTATTAAGTATTTTTATTTGCACACCCATTCTGTAATTATCGTCGAATTTATATCACGTTAGAATGTCTATCAAACCTCTTTTTTTCTATACCTAATAGTCTTACCTATTCCTCATTCTATGTACGAGTAGTTAATACTTCTGTGATTAGGTACTACGTGACTTACATCTTGCTTTTCAAGGATATTGTTTCACAAAATTTTTATTTTATTTTCTTGTTATTTGAATTTGTTTTTTTAATACCAATATGTTAATGATTACCATAGCCTATGGACGCCAGCAAAATTATGGTCATCACAAACACCTTGCTGTCCCTTTAAAACCCCGTGAAAATATAGTCTTGGCGCTTATTCCACAATCGGAGGAGGAAGAAATTCCTTTCAAACTGGTTTGTGTCCTAGTCCCACTTTGGCTTATCAAAATTTGTATATGAACTCGAACCGCTCCTGATAGCAAGCGATGCGATGGTAGAAAGTGGCAGTTGGCATCATATTAAACAATTTGATTATGATGAATTTATTTTTTGACTTGTTTAGATTATATAAGTTTATATATTCTTTCATAACAATTTCTAGCCAGGAATAAATCTCTAACTTATTTATTATTAACCAACTTTTAATTTACATATCTATATAATACTTAATCGAATATTTCGCTTACTAATTATTTTTTTTTAATTTATTAGCTTACTTTTGTTGAGTAGATAAGCTGTATGTTGTAACCACGAGTCTGTTGTTTTGGTGTTGCCAGTAGCCAAGTAGATCCACGTTGTCAACACATTATTTTGTTTACATTTGAGCACTTTTCGCTTTAACTAAATTTGCTATATCTAAGTTCTTCCTTATTCACAAATACCCACATTATTTTTCACATAATTTTGTAGCATATTCTACATTCTCTTATTTATTTACACACTTAATGGTACTTACCTTAAAGTTAATATTTACAATTTGTTTACATGACCATTTTTTTATTATTTTTAAACAAGACCATGTGTCAATACGGGTGTCAACTGAAAACCAGGAACTGTCTAACATAAAGCAAAAGCTGAGATGGCTGTCCTTGCGTTCTCAACGCAATAGGGTACTTCCCTCTATATTAGAAAAGATCTAAAAGCATATAACTATGATAGCTTATGCATTAAATAGTCGGAACCATCATGTTTAAGTACATAAAATAACAAAAATAATATAAAAATTACTTTCAAAGTATTCACATTTTTAATCTACGTAAAACAAGAGCGAAACATAGGCCGCCATGTCGTGACGTCACAAGGTACTGTAAACTTATGCGTGTCAATGTCATTATGAATCAGTACGTATAAGGCCGCAAAACAATAAAAAAAGAAGTTTGTAGGTTGCTTTTTTAATGCAAGAGAACGTTATAAATACGTAAGTTAAATTGAAATCGCACGTGAATCACACTATGGAAAGCAGTTTTGTAAAAGGAGATAGTACGAATATACCAAAAATAAATGCATTAATGGTCCGAAAATTCTTTGCTGCAAATCCCGACTTTTGTTCTGCCGAGTTACGGAGTATTAAAACATCGATGTCAGTATTTGTTTATATATAAAAGATAATAACTCATTTTTAAATCATGAATATAATAATACATAGCATCAAACATAGAGCTTTGTTTATTATTTACATGCCGTATTGACGTCATCGCTACAGAGTAACAACTTGTACGGCGCCTTCGTCTAATTACGCGCGAAATTTGAAAAGACTAAATTTTAATGCAATTTTTATAGTAGTTAACGAATGTATAAAGTTTTTATATTTTTAGTATATGGTTTACTGACATGCAAGGATCAAATTAAGATTCTTTTCAAAAAAGAGATTAATTCCCTATTACATATGATTTATATTCAATTTGTCATAGCTAATTCATGTGCAATGCTGTTGTGTTGTGTTTTTTCTAAATATGGTTAGAGCAGCTACCTTTTTATTAAATAAATTGCCTCTTTTCCATGAAAGAAGGCAGAGATCAGAGTAGCAGAGAACAGAGTAGAAGAAGAGAAGATAAGTTTTCCACTTATTACGATCCAAACACTTGTCTATCTTCCAGGATTTTCATTAATACTTTCATGCACGCTCGTCGTTTACAGGTACCCTTGACCTCGTCTTCCTTCAGCATATCTGTTATTTGGTTCAACTATAAATACAATGTGATACTTAAAAATAAAAATGCCTTCTAGATATAAATATTTTTTGAATCTGACTGCAAAATTAGTGTCATCTTTCACTGAGTAATAGAGACATCTCACTAAATAAACGAAGTAAGCGTACCAAGTCCTTTGGTTATCAAAGAAACAAACCATTTGTTTCTTTCGCTGGAAATTAAACACCGCGGAATCAAGTAGCTGCTATTTGTTCGAGCAGATTGGAATTATTTTTGAGGCCCGGCAATTACAGACCAAATTTCATTCGTAAGTCGATGGAATAAAGTCGAGATTGTTCTGTATAGCCTCAGACTTTTCGCGACACATTAAAATGAACCCGTTTTCAAATGTCCGTTTTCGCCAATCTACTGTGCGGTTCGGTCTTTTAGCCTTTTCTTCGGTTCTTGTTACACACACCTTACTTTTTCGTTTAGAAAAATAATAGTATTAGTAATTTTATCATCAACATTATTTCATTTTTTTTAATTAAACTAAATAAAGAAATTATTAGTTAATAATAAGAACATATAACACAAAATAAATTTTCAGTCGAAATATAAAATTTTTACGAAAATTGGAGCTAATTACGAGATTTTTTAGTTAAATTAATCATATTGTGAGATCCAACACTGAACAAAAATATTTCACGGTTAATATACCATTACTTACCAAATTAATAGTTCTATAAGTCATAAATTATAATAATTGTAAAGTTAGTTGCACGTATTTCATAGGTAAATAACTTCGAAGTAAATAATTACATAACTTTCATAGGTAAAGATATTCGCATTCGATTCGAATTCTATAAGAAAACATTTATAGGTCTGACACGCGCCGAAGAATCCGTAAGCACTGATGGAGGGCGGCGCACCGTAGTCCGACGTAAATAAATATCTGGTGACTATAAAAAATAGCAGGCATTCGGAGCGGTGTTTGCGAACCGCCCGCGTGCCTATTAATTTTGGCATTGTTCTTTTCGGGGTACGGGATTGTCTGGGACCGTGTGAGGGGAGCATTAGCCCCGCCATTGGGGGTTTCTTACCTGCTCCGATTTATCTGCAAAATACCGGAATTTTTGGTAACTTTATTTTGAATAGTATGCAAAATACTAGAAATCGTGATAATTAGAGATCGGATAATCGGATGCATATTTACCTAAAGTTAGTTTAAGACAAAGTATGGAAACGACTTTTTATTGTTTTGTTAAATAAAAATCCCGGGATTGCGGAATTGGATAGCCGGATCTTTATTTCCTCTAAAACGGAAAAGGAGCGCATTAATTATCACTAGAGATCGGATAATCGGATGCATATTTACCTAATTTAGTTTTTGACAAAGTATGGAACTGCCTTTTTATTTTATTTCCATAAATAAAAATCCCGGAATTCCGGTACTGTAGAACATTTTGGTAAATACGTATGCATAGTTGTATAAATGAACCCGGAGTCTTGGTCTTTTGAAAATAAATACCACGTGCTAATTTAGTAATTTTCAAACAATATCACTACGTTAAATTTGCAGTCCCGTATTTTCCCGGGATTTTTATTTAACAAAATGTATTTTAAAAAGCTGCTTCCATAATTTGTGAGCCAAAAATTAAATTTAGGTAAATATGCATCCGATTATCCGATCTCTAGTGATAATTAATGCGCTCCTTTTCCGTTTTAGAGGAACTTCTCCCGCGTCGTATCGGATTGTGCCATAAGAGCGAGTATGAATAGCAATGAAATATTTCTTAATAGCCATTCATTATTTTTATGTAAATAAATAAAAACGGGATTTCTAACCTCATCCATCCGAGCTAATCCGTATCCGAACAACAATGATTTTTGTTTTTATTTTTTCCACATTTAATCATAGTTTTTAAAGCAACTGCAGTCAGAAATTAAATTTGCATTTTCAGTGAAATTTCAATTGTTTCAACTATAAACCAACAGTAAAAGTCCTACCCCACGATCGTCCAATTTCAATAGCAATCACATTCCTTCCTCATTAAAATTATTATTTTACTTGTAATGTAATCATGCTCGAAAGTTCCTTTGTAATAAATTAAAATTCCGCACCGAAAACTTGTCTCGGATCCACCCCTTTCGAAATCGAATTTTCTTGGACTGAAATAATTAATTTTAATCTATGGTAATGAGAGGTGGGTACTTTCACATTTTGGGATGATTGGGGCGCCGCCTGCTGCCTATTAAAAGTCCAGCCGGTCAACTTTTTCATTGAGATAAGTCTCTCGCGGATACTTCATTTGTTGTTTTCAATAGGACCGTAAAATGATCTTAATTAGATATTTTAATAATACAGGAATGATATGGAGATTGGAATAAAATAATAACATCCTCGAGAGACGTGTCACAAGAATGGAACTTAAGAAACGATGTCAAGCATCTGGGAGGCCAGAGCGCAGCAAAATTTCACTTAAAACTAAGACATCGATTGATATTGCCCTATCATATACGGTGTACGGTGGTTTGGGAATCAACCCACCTTATTTTTAAACACGTATGCGCTGCATTGCAATGTCTCATGAACGAAGCTTAAAAATAAACTAGAGCTCAAGGCGTCTGTCATAATACATATATCCAACGGTTTCGTGCATTCTATGACGATTCTCTCCCTTTTTTCCTTAGGAGAAAAAAAAGTTTGTTAATACGCTATTTCCCAAAGGTAAACTATTGATTAGGCAAATAGTTGCGTTGATTCACGCGTTCGCAACATTAGTTTAATTATGCAACTTGAAAATTAAAAAGTTCTTACATCGCTATTATTGTATAAACTAACTGACCTCAACGAATTTGGATAATGTAATTAGCGATGAAATCCCTCGGGAGTGCCTGTCACAGGGAGTCGGGAGCTGGCAGGAGTGCAGCACGTGTTACGAATGTTATCAAAACTTGTAAAACTCCCCCGCTAATTGTAAACTGTAATTTATTACACTGTCACGCTTGCTCCAGCTAATCCATTTGGGAATGCGAGGGAATAAGTCACAACATAAATTCAGTAAGTTGATTTTTAATTTATGACAGATTTTATTTGGGTGTCAATTAAATGGTTAGCATAGTATTGTTATTTCTGTGAGCAGAAAAATATAATCGGTGAGCAGAAAATAGCTAATTGGTCAGCAACTCATGGTCAGCAAACATTTCAAAATCAATCAGCAATTTATGTCATTCTGGATGGCTGTAATTATTTTTGTACAGCATATTAATTATATAAGCTGCAATCAGCTGCTCATGTTTAATAAAATTTTGGTAAGCACTCAGAGTGTAAGCAAAAAAATGCATTTTGTGCTGCATATAAGAGTAGCAAAAATACTTTATTTGTCATGCCTAACCTAACCTTTTTTTTTTTTTTTTTATTTATGTCTGGAAAATGCGTTACGCATACCCCGCGGCTCGGGAACACCGCGGGGTTATGTCGGACTCTCCCCGCGCTTGGGGGCCGAGTGCCAGCCAAGTGCGCGGCCTACCGACTAAAAACCAGACAATGCCCCTCAGGGACGCCTTGGCAGGAGCGCATCAATCGTCGACGCATCCTCCCCCTCATCAGACGAGGAGGAAGACACGTCGAGGAGAGCAGCATCACTGCCTGACAAGGTCATGGGAACACTTGCGTACACTTCCACGACCTCGTCGGCGTCATTGGCTCGCCCACGGCGAGCCCCTCTCACCCCCCCGTTTTGCTGGGGGGGCCGTCGATCCCCCGGGACATCCAGGGGATCGTCGACTGACGGCGACCTTTGGATAGCAGGAATCAGCCTTCCCGGGCCTGGTCCCCGCTGGTCACCGACAGGAGGAAGGAGGCGAGCGAACTCGCGCCTCCTCCGCCCTGCACGCCTGCGGCGGCATGCCGGAGCCTCGGGATCCGCCTCCCTGGCCCGCTCCGCCGCCTCCTTCTGCGTCATGACGTCGGCGCAGAAGGAGTTTACTAGCGCCCACGTCCTCTCCCCCTCCAGCATGGCGCGCACCACGTTTCGGAGGGAGAGATCGTCGCCTATCACGGCGACCAACTCGGCGCGCTGCGCAGAGAACGCCGGGCACACCGCTAGGGTGTGCTGTGCGGTGTCCTCCTCGGCGCCACAATGGTGGCACCCCGGGGTTGGCTCCCTCCCGATGCGGTGCAGGTAGCGGCCAAACGAGCCGTGACCGCTTAGCACCTGCACCAGGTGGTAGGAGAGTGACCCGTGGCGCCGGTTCGCCCATGTGGTGAGGAACGGATGGAAGGCCTCGACGCTCCGGCGCAGAGTGCCGGAGACGGAGGCCGAGACCATTAGGTCGCCCAGCTCCTCAAACCACAGGCGAACTACCTCCATTGTGGCCTCCTCGGAAGCGGAGGCCCTCTCGCGCGGCGCCGGTCGCCGCTGCGCGCGTCCGCCCGGACGCGGTATGCGGCGGCGTGGACGTGGGCGACATATTCCCAAGGCGGAGCGCCCGCAATAAGGCACGCCGCCGTGTGCGACACGGTGCAGTACGCGCGCACGGCTCTCAGAGCCATGGCGCGTTGGGCCTATGCAGGGAAGCCACGACTCGAGGGCCAAGGGCGTCGGCCCAGACAGGGGCCCCGTAAAGCGCCATACTCTGGACTATGCCAGAGTATAATCGGCGGACACTCGCGCTCGGGCCCCCCACATTGGGAAGAAGGCGGCCGAGCGCGTCGGCTGTTTTCATTAGGCGGGGTTCGAGGCGGCGGAAATGTTCCTCGAACCCCCAGCGCCCGTCAATTGTCAGCCCCAGATAATTAAAATGGGGCTGAAGCACGATCGACACCCCGTTGACCGTGACAGAGGTCCCGGCCGGGGGCGTCGGCGAGGCCCGTGAAAGATCAGGGCCTCGGTCTTAGACAGAGCCACTCGTAAGCCGAGCGACTCTATCCTTCGTACGACTAGCGTCGTGTACACCGACGCTAGTCGACGACCTAACCTAACCTTTTTTTTTTTTTTTTTTTTTTTTTTTTTTTTTTTTATCGAGGGAAAATGCATTTACGCACTTGTAGGCCGACCCTTGGGTAGGGCCGGAGGTGTGGGACTCAGCGGCAGAAGGCCGCAATACCCACTAAAAACCCTCGACGACACCTCACTGGCCATAGTGAGCGGCTACGGGCAGTGCGCAGGGCGCTTCACCCGCGTGAGCCGCTCGGCCTAGCCCGCACTGATGTTAGTGCGGGCACCCTCTCCGCCAAAGGCATGGGGACAGCTGGCATCGTTCAGCCGCCCCCACCGTCGCAGGGATCAGTGCAATGCGGACGACACGGTTCCCAGGCCGCATCGCCCGCCGACCCCCACTAGGACGGCGGTATCAGGGCATTGTAGCCCCTCCTTCGCCGCCCTGTCCTTCGGCGTCTCCTCGCACTCGCGAGGGGATCGAGCTCGCGCTCTCGCTCGCTCGCCTCCTTCCTCTCCATCACTTCTTCGCAGAAGCGGGAGAGGGCATCCCACTCCGCCGGGCCGGTGAGCATCGCTCGAACCGCGCCGGGCAGCGTGAGGTCACTTCCAACGACGGCCGTCAGAGCACGGCGCTGCTGTGCCCACGCAGGACAGTGCGCGAGCGTGTGCAGCGCGGTGTCCTCGGCCGCCCCACAATGATGACACTGGTCATCGTCCTCACGTCCCGCGACCCTGTGCAGGTATCTGCCAAAGCAGCCGTGCCCCGACAACACCTGCACAAGGCGGAACGTGAGCGTCCCGCTCCTCCTCTCCACCCACTGCCGCAGCACCGGGTGAATCGCCGTATTGGTCCAGTGGCCGGACCTCGCCTGCGCTAGCCTCTGGGGCCAGTCGGACTCCAGGACGGTGTCCCTGGCTTCCTGCCGCCACCGCTCGACTTCGAGCGGGTGGACCCTCCTTCCATCGCGGCGAGCCTCAACTCTCCGCTCATAGACGGCGGTCAGCACCCTCGCCTCCAGGTCCCAGGGAACCATGCCGGCGAGGGCGCACGCGGTCTCCGTCGCGATGGTGCGGTATCCGCGGATAGCCCTGACTGCGACGACGCGTTGTGCACGGCGCAAGAGCGCGGTGTTGCGCGGAGTCAGGGCGTCGGACCACACCGGGGCACCGTACAGCGCCATCGAACCCACGACGCTGGCGAACAGGCGGCGGCAGAGGCTGCCTGGGCCACCGACATTCGGCAGGAGCCGACCGAGAGCCGAGGCGGCTGCAACCAGTTTGGGAGCCAGCCTCGTGAAGTGCTCAGTGAAGCCCCACTTCCCGTCAAGCACTAGGCCGAGGTACTTCATGTGGGGCTTCAGGTCGACCCTCACACCGTTAATGAGCAAATATGCTCCCGCCGGCGGAACCTAACCTAACCTTTTTAACCTAACCTAACCTAACCTAACCTAACCAAAATAAAAAAAAGTGCGGACCAAAGAGTCTGCAGGTGTAAACTTTATTATAAAAAAAAAAAAAAAAAAAAAAAACCTAACCTAACCTAACATACCAATCAAATATACTGCTTATAGACATGTTTTTCTGCCGCTCAATCATGAAATCTTGCCGCTCAAGTAGTTATTTTGCGGACTGAATGTTTATTATGCAGACTCATGTTATTGTTGGCTGCCTATGTATGATTTAATTTTTGACCATTATCAAAATTAGTTGCGGAACAAGAATTGCTGCCTGTTTTTTTTTTTATTGCAAACAAAATCTTTGTATGCTGATCAAATTATTTAAATGCTGCTTTTGGGTGGCTCGCCAAATTTTATAATTGCTGACCAATGTAATTACTTCTCATTTTATTTTTACCTTAGCTCAGCCGAAAGGTTCTTAGTAGTAGCAAGCATTGCAAGCAAACGCAAAGTCGGTAGTCCAAATGTAAACCCACTGTGAAGATTGTAACTCAGCATTATTGAATTGGTCCCCATAGGTGTAAAAACTCTTGGAGAGCCCTGGAAAGTGGTATATTGGATTTTGATATAGCAAGTCATTACATTCCCGCCTGTAAGTGTATTAAGACCTTGTACAGCGCCCCTAGCGGAAACATATGAGCTAAAATTGTTATAATTTTAATTAAATAGATTGACATGACTTGTTAAATACAAATGGTAGAGCCACTAGTATTATTTTAAATCAATTTTAAAATGAAGGGGATTCAATAGTAGACCAATATTTTTTCGCCGTCAATTAGTGCAAATTTGTTTGTGTAATTGTATCGTTAATTCTCATGAACAAATAATAGTATGAAGCAGATAAGGTTGCATTATTCTCGTCAGGTAAAATTCGGAACCTTACACTCATTTTTACTGTACTATAGAGTGAAGAGAACTAATACTGGAAAGTAAACATTTCACAAATTTTTACAATAAAATGTAAATAACAATATTCTATAAAATGTAAACAAATTACGCATTTTATTTTATTTTATTTACAGCACACAGATATGTACATCAACAGATCTTTTAGTTATAATTTCCTTTTTTATCATATTATCAAGTGTTAAATTACGAATAATACGGGGGGCATTAAAATATTGTTCAGCTTTTATGGAAGTCTAACAAATATCAACATAATTTTGACTATGTGCATACACTTGTAAATTACACGATTGTATAAATTATGCCAGAACGTTATACTAATTATAATTCTTACAAGAATCACTTAAATTTTTTTTTTACTTTCAAATTTTTAGAGAGGTAGGGCACAGCGGGAGTCATTCCGCTCAAAACTTGGAGCAGCCCGACTGGGGAAGTACCTCCGCCTTACAGAAGATCGCAGCTAAATAACACTACTCTTATGTAGTGTTGTGTTTCCTGCGGTGAGTAAGGTATCCAGAGCTCCTGAGGATTCGCTGTGTCGACAGCGGGGGACCAGTGTTGCACACTGGACGGGCTTTGACCGGTGCGGGCGCGGAGTGTGGATGCAGCGGTCAGGGAGACCTGGTGAAACGGCTTACCGCTGGCCGCCCGCAGGTTAGTAGAGTTCCCGAACCCAGGGACTACTTAATCTCCGCCTTGGGAGGCTGAACTGCCAGCCTGCGAAAAATCCTGTGGTTGCAGTCGTGCCGGAGAAGGAGACCGGAGTGGAACCCGGCTGATGCCACAGGGGGGACCGGGGCCCTTCCGTACGCTGCATCGACAAACCGCAACACCCGCGTTGGTCATCGCCTGATTTGGCTACACATATTTGTCCCTTTAGCTTTCGGCACAGCGAAGCCTCCACACCTACTCGAAACCTTAGAAAATGAATTTTAAAAATAAAAAAGGGAGAACACTAACAGCGGCACCCCTTTCCACGCAGGTGGACTTTTGTAACATTAGGGGTATTCACGCAAACCTCAACGCTGTTCACCAACATCTTGAGACAGCGCAGCCGACCCTTTTATTTTTAACGGAGACACAGATATCTCCCCCGGCCGATACGTCATACCTTATGTATCCCGGCTACGTACTTGAGCACTCATTTCGCAGACGTGCCGGCGTATGTATGTATGCCCGGGAGGATATCTGCTGCCGCCGCCTATTTCATTTAGAAGACAGGGACCTATCCATATTGTGGGTACGTGTGGACTGCGGGGGCCACACCCGCGTTTATGCGTGCCTATATAGGTCCCACAGCGGTGATGCGGACACAACTCGATTATTCGAGCACCTGACATTGACGACTGAAAAAGTGGTTGAGCAATACCCCTCCGCAGAGTTGGTGATTTTAGGGGACTTTAATGCCCATCATCTAGAATGGCTCAGTTCTCGGTCCACTGACTACGCAGGAAGGTGTGCTCACGAATTTTCTCTGGCCTATGGTTTCTCGCAACTGGTCAATTCTCCTACAAGAATACCAGACATTGAGAACCATACAAGCTCTTTGCTGGATCTTCTGCTGACCACACGTCCGGAAGGATATTCTGTCTCAGTGGATGCACCTCTCGGCTCTTCCGACCACTGTCTCGTCCGGACCAAAGTCGCATGCGCGCGGTCAGATCCACCTAGGCCATCTTGTTTGCGTCGTATGTGGCAATACAGGTCAGCAGATTGGGATGGATTGCGAGAATTCTATGCATCGTACCCGTGGAGGCAACTATGCTTCACATCAGATGATCCTGACATCTGCGCAGCCGCTGTCTCTGAGACGATCCTGGTGGGTATGGAGTATTTTATTCCTAACGCACTAGTAACTGCGGGGGCAAAAAAACGACCGTGGTTTAATCGGTCTTGTAAGGATGCTTTGTTTCTTAAGCAATCTGCTTACGAGGCTTGGACTACGGCTCGTAGAACACATGACCCCAATGCAACTGATGTGAAACGTAAGTACAATGCGGCCTCGAGAGCCAGTAAGAAGATTATTGCCAGAGCGAAATTCGACTTCGTCGGCAGAATTGGCGAGCGGCTAGCAAGCTACCCTTCGGGTAGTCGTGCTTTCTGGTCGCTGGCCAAAGCTGCCGAAGGAAACTTTTGTCGGTCGTCCTTACCACCACTCCGAAATGCCAGTAACAACTTGGCCCATAGTGCTAAAGAGAAAGCCGATATCTTGGGTAAACTCTTTGCCTCAAACTCGACTATGATCGACGATGGGAACGCCACGCCACCTACCATCCCGCGGTGTGGTTACTCCATGCCGGAAATCCGGATAACACAAAAGGAAGTCCGGCGGGAGCTACTTTCTCTCGACGTTCAGAAATCGAGTGGGCCAGACGGTATACCGGCAGTGGTGTTAAAACAGTGCGCTCCAGAGTTGTGTCCTGTACTAACGCGACTTTTCATGCTTTCCTACCATTTAGGGCAGGTACCGTCTTCATGGAAGACGGCAAATGTACACCCGGTGCCCAAAAAGGGCGATAGATCAGACCCATCGAATTACAGGCCTATTGCTATAACCTCCCTTCTCTCAAAGGTGATGGAGCGTGTGATCAACATTAAGCTCCTTAGATACCTAGAAGAACACGATATGATCAGCGACCGCCAATACGGCTTTCGCCACGGTCGCTCGACTGGTGATCTTCTAGTGTATCTCACCCACCGTTGGGCATCTGCCATTGAGACTCGAGGTGAGGCATTGGCAGTTAGCCTGGATATAGCGAAGGCGTTCGATCGGGTCTGGCACCGGGGTCTTCTATCGAAGTTGCCATCTTACGGACTCCCCGAGGGGTTATGCAAATGGATTGCTAGCTTTTTATCCGGGAGGAGCATTAGAGCCGTAGTTGACGGCAGCTGCTCTGAAACTCGGATAATTAATGCTGGCGTCCCACAAGGCTCTGTGCTATCTCCAACACTGTTTCTGCTGCATATCAATGATATGCTGTCGCTTGGCGGCATCCATTGCTATGCGGACGACAGCACTGGAGATGCTGTTTACACGGGCCGTGCAAATACCCCTCGTTCCATTGTGGAGGAAAGTCGTGAACAACTTGTGTCTGAAATCGAGAGTACACTAACCAGAGTCTCCGATTGGGGGCGGGACAATTTAGTCCGATTTAACCCCTCTAAGACACAAGTTTGTGCGTTCACCGCTAAAAAAGCCCCATTCACTGTAGCCCCACAATTCCAGAACACAACCTTGAACATCTCGAAGAGTATTGGGATCCTCGGTGTCAACATCTCCAGTGACGTTCAATTCCGAAGTCACTTAGATGACAAGGTCAAGTTGGCTTCTAAAAAACTAGGTGTGCTTAACAGAGCTAAGCGGTACTTCCTTCCGAGGCAACGACTGCTATTATACAAATCGCAAGTCAGGCCCCATATGGAGTACTGCTGTCACCTGTGGGCGGGAGCACCTCGATACCAACTTGATCCTTTTGATTCGGTCCAAAGACGCGCTGAGCGTATCGTTGACGATCCCATACTCACATGCGGTATTGAGCCCTTAAGTCTGAGAAGAGACTGTGCCTCTTTGTGTGTTTTCTATCGCTTATACAACGGGTTGTGTTCCAAAGAATTGTTCGACATGATGCCCACGGCCACATTCTACCATCGCACCGCTCGCCATCGGCAGGGTGTTCATCCTCACATGCTGGAGCCTAAATGGTCACGCACAGTGCGGTTTCAACGTAATTTCCTTCCGCGCACGCTCCGATTGTGGAACGAGCTCCCTGCTGAGGCTTTCCCGGGGGATTACAGTATGGGGTTCTTCAAAAAGGGAGTAAATAGGTTTTTAAAAAAGGTCGGCAAAGCGTTTGTGATGCCCCTGGTGTTGCAAGCGTCCATAGGCGACGGTGACTGCTTACCATCAGGCAGGCCGTAAGCCTTTTTGCTACCGTTGTAGTATAAAAAAAAAAAAAAAAAAAAATATAACTAAAAAACTAGAAGAAAGATTTTAAAACCAAAATATTACAAAATATTGAATATTTAAATGTATGGAATTTTAAAATTTTAAGTTGCATATCTTATTATTGTTTATATTTCCATATTTTACTTATTTATTCAAATTTTAATATAAATAATATACCGAAAGTCTGAATGAAACCATTTATATACTGGAATACTATATTCTTTATCTAGATATATAAAATATATATGTATAACAACAATGTCTTCATACAAATTATTTTTTTTTCTCTCAAAAACTAAGCAATAACGAAAAATATTTTCAGAATAGCAAACATTAAAAATATGTATTTAATAGTAGATCAAAAATGAAACGTCAAATGAGCTGTTTGAACAATAACAGCGGATGTGACTAGCATATAAATGTACGTACGTAAAATACTATATAGACCAGAACTACCAAACTAGGAATCCGCATAAGACCAAAGCTTCCGTTTTCCTGTGGTGCCGCATGTTTAGTTTTTATTTTTTGTATTGTTACTATGCACGAGTAATTTCTAATTTATTGTTACTATCTTTGCAAATAACAAAGGATAAACGTCATTCAACAAATATAGTTTACACTTTATTATTTTTTGTACTCTTAAATACTCACAAATACAAGAGTCAATCTATACATGAGTATGGTAAAAAAGGCTAAACGGTAATAATCATAATGTTAGTATAGAAAAATCCGATATTATTTCTTAAAAGACAATATTTTGTTATTAAATCTCTTCATTTTATTAGTAAAATTATACATTAAGATTTCAGATTCCCAGGGTGTTGTTATTTAAATTTCTGTGGTTCCGTATTACATTGGGACTTATTAATTTTTCGGAGTATGTGTTTATTATACCTCTGCCTATCGGAATCTTTGGGAACAGGCTTGAATTTGTATTTATGAATGAATGCACAAATATTTTAACTGACCTGCATGTTATCACTGTTCTTTTCATTTTTCGCAAGATTATCGGTGAAAAGATAAAAAAAAAAGTATTGGTAAAATGAAATTATACTAATGAGGGATTTTATGACGGACAGATTAACGCGTTTTCCGAGTCTGTTCAAAGATCACGTGTAATTTTGAACTTAATTCAAGACATATTTTATAGATTAAAAACAGTGTTTATAAAGTACCATAGATTTGCCAAATTTTTAATTCGTTTAAAAATCTGATTGTTTACGAAACTGATGACAAAGACATTACCAATAAAATGGATGTTTTATAACATTGTATCGTGACATGATTTTGACTCATCTTAGGAAAAAAGTATTCTATAATGCGATCATTTTGTTATTTTATTTGTTGGAAGATAAACCCTTATTGAATAATATGAGCACCACAGTTTCTACACGCCATTGCGATATTTTCCTCTGGCTTGTGTAAAACTTTATTGTATGAATGTAGATAATAATTCTTATTTGCGCCCCACATCCTATCAATCAATAAACATTGATAACTGTTTATATCGTCATTTACGCCTATCGCACAAAACATTTGACACAAGTTTCGAATGGTTTTTTGCAGATATCTGTCGTGTAATGTTCTTAAATCGCCCATATTTTTTATGGCTGTAGGAAGAGGCGTGCCTATCACCGCTACAGGCTCTGCAACGACACAGCAATAAATAAATTCTACCGGCACACTCAGTTGCCATGCATACTCATAGAAAAAATACGCTTCCGGGAAAATTGTTCTTTGTTATTTATTTTATTTTTGCGTTATAACTGCGATTGTAAGTGTACAGGTGTATTTTTACCTGAATGATTTATTTAGGGCGATACCAAAACCTAACTAGCTTGATATACTAAATAAAATACATATGTTATTATTCTTATTTACAGATTTTTAATTAGTTCTATGAAAATTTCTAAGGGATAGAAATATTATTTTAAATTAAATATCTACGTAAGGAAAAATTAATCTATCTTCTCTTTATATGATAAAGTTTCTTTAATATCTCAATTAGCGCCTTTAGTTTACTTAATTCAGTAGGAGCAGGCTCTTACACTGAAACTATATTTTCACTTATTCTTGTCAACGTAAGTTCAAGCGACTATTAAAGCATTTTAAGCTCGCATAAGCTTACCCTCGTCGTGTCCACAAAGGATGACAGTTGTGGCTTCCCACCGTACGACGGCCATAGTTGTTTTTACACGTGCTCTCTAGTGACAAAGGTAAGTTTTGTCAATGATAGTACAGGCTTATTACGACAATATCCCGTTAAAGTTAACGTAGTAGGGGTTATTATTGCTTGTCACGACGGCAACTAAAATTGGTTATTACAGTAGCTACTGTTCGTTTTTGGTTTACGCTATTTCATCCACATTTCATACGCATGAAGTAGAACATCTAATGAAGTAGATGTTAAAGAAACTAGTGTACTGTAGTTTGATACTTACCACCAATTGCAAAGAACTCAAAATAATAATTCAGTGATCTTTGTAAGTATCTGTAAAATCTTGTGTGTAGTAGCATCGCAATGTATAACCCTACAGCATGCACCCAAAGAGGCAACAAAATACGAATGCCAGATCCTGACTAAGATAGGGTCGAAATTGATATATATGACAGTCAAACAAATAAGACTCATCAAAGTTTATCCTTAATTAACAGAGTAATAATAAATTATACACATAAAAGTGAAAAAAACATACAGTGGATTTAAGAATTTCATTCTAGATGTTGATAAAAATTTACAAAATAAAATCCTACCGCCATTTCTCCGAAAATTGTAATGAGAGCATTCCCACAAATTTTACTATTGATAATAAATCACTTTAGTTAATTTGGTTGGTAGCAATTACATCTGATCGTTAACTTGTCAATTAACGAAGTTAACATTTTCATTAACGGATTAACTTTTCAGTTTAAATTAATAAATATGATCGGATAAACTAATTTTGTCTTCTAAATCTTGACCGATTTCGATAATTGTTAAATCAGAACACTATTTATTTAAAATTGCATTTTGACAAGTGTGTTTAGGTTGGTTGACAAATACAGCGCACTGTGTTTCGTGATTCTAATTTGATTTAATTATTTCCAGAAAACAACAGTTTTTACAAATTTGAGCACGTTTTAACGAATTATCTTTGTTAACGTGTGTTAAAAATATTTCCAAAAAATAACCTGTAACGATTAACGAAATCATGGTTTTTAGTAACGGATTGACTATCAATGAAGTAAACTATTTGATTAGCAATGCCCAGTAGGCAGAATCACGTCACTCTGTTGCTATCAAATTTGATTGAAATTAACAGGTACAACATAACTATATCGCTGATTTATTAAGATGTCTATGTTACAATTAAGGGGATTTAACTAAAAGTTGATAGCAACAGATACATAATCCAGGTGCTATTCCGGTGCCAACTATTTATTATTTTACAAGTAAAATTAAATGATTGAAATTTGTAATCAATGCATTCACGTCTAAATCTACCACAAGAAACTAGCTCTATTTCGCGCGTATTACGAAATGAAAGCGGTTTCAGCTTCAATTTTTCATACGCCTTGTAGGTAACCAAAACAATGCCAATTTTAATTTTTGATAAAGAAATCACACTGCGCATGTGTTTGGGAAAGGTAAGGTTTTGCGCATGCGCGACCGCTGAGGAAAGCAAAAATGGCGGAAAGTGCCAGCTATGCTTTCATTGTAGTATGTGATTGAAATAAACTTTATAAATCTACGGCTTGATTATAAAAAGCTAAGTATTTGTATCAAGCAATTTGAGTGTTACCGATCAGAAAGTATAAGCTAATATTTTGTTTGTAAATCTAGAGTACTATGAAAGCATTTCAGTGCGTGGATTGTTAAGCGGTTGACAGATCAGTAGCAATTAGTGAAGATGAGCGATTGCAGTTTTTTACAAAGCCCTGTACGTTGATCGAGTGGTATTATTGTGACTGTGAACACAAGCGTAGTAATTTCGGAAATGCATCTAGAGACATCGATCATGCGATTCATCACCCTACTTTTCAGAACATTCTGTGAGGATTCGGAATGGTAAGTTTATTTATATTTTGATTAAGAATTGATCGTAGCAAAACATCAGAATACTGGTACATCACCCAAGAAATAGAGTTTAATAAGAAAATTGTCAATAGTTTGTTAAATCGAGGAAACGTTCTGTTCTGGCATTTCCATAAACTCTCAGATCGGTTCATCAATGCGTATTTTTATTTTTAAAAGTAAACAAATTCTCTAATGCTAGTTTAGAAATTTTACCTAAATCCGGTTTCCCTAGTATGATGAAATAGGTCACACTCACATCCTTTTTCGTTAGTGGTATAAGATAATGCACTCAGCCGCAAATAATGGAAGCACGTTGGTATTATCTGACAAAAATGCTCAATTCACAGTAACACAATATTAGAAGTACGTGTATCTCTGTAATTATTTATATTTCAATGAATAGGTATAATATTATTTTTTATAAAGTACCAATGATTCAATTAATTAAAAAAAAAAGAAGTCATTATTATTTTCTCATATAACGTTATTTCGAATCGTAATCATGCTTCTATTTATTGTATGCTTGTGAAATTGAAGAAGTAAATGCAATAAATTGTAACATTGTAATTGTAACGTGTGCAGACGTTTTTGTTGTTTATGAAGCGCTAAACTGATGTTTGATTTTCTTTTTGGACGATTTAATATGAAATGAAAATAAAGACTGCAATAATTCTTATCATCACTTTTTTATTTTGACGACTGTTCAATGAGAAGCAAGACGAGAGAAGCGTCAACATTCGTATTTAATTTAAATTTATATCTTTGAATCGGTATATTCTCAGCTCATCTACATAGTCTCTCGCCTCATATCAAGAAAGTCTCTGAATCATGCATATTGCTAGTGATGACATATGGCAACGTGGCCCCTTACAATGGTCCAATTGCAATAAATTGAACTTTGTGAGGAGTTTCTCTGTGTGTTTGAGAGATGAAATTATGATATCTACAAAAGACACAGGGTCTCTAAGGCCAAAAAATTGCAAATCTTAAGTAGCGGTGTGCATGGCCAAAGAATTGCCTTTCGAGTGGCAAACATATGCCAGGAAATAAAGCGTTGATTGACCTTCCACAAAACGGATCACTACAATAGTTTCATTCGACTCAAACCACAAATCTACGCTAAAGGATTTGTTTGGTTAAACGGGCTAGTCTATTTATCTGAAATTGACCAATAGGAGGTGAGGTGTGAGATGTTAAAATAATATAACAATACTGGTATAGCCGTGGATGGGTAAAGAGGTTAGGTTAAGTTAAGAATAAGCCCGGCGGCGGGACTGGATCTCCGGCTTTTAAACCGGGGTCGGTCAGCACCTGCGTGCGGTGGCAGGGGGAGTCGATCGTTGACCTGTCATGGGCGACTCCCTCTGCGCACCGCATGATGTCAGGTTGGAGGGTGGCGGCGGAGGTGGTTACACTCTCCGACTACCGGAATATTGTGTTCGACGTGTCGGTGGCGCATCGCCGCCCTTCCCGCACCCTCCAGGAGGACAGCCGTCCGTGACGTTGGTCCATCAAGCGGCTGGACCGAGATGCAGCCCTAGCCGCTGCCCACGTCGCGGACTGGGCGGAGGAGGCCCAGATCTCGATGTGCATGCGTGGGCCACCTGGCTCCGGGGCACGATGACGTCGATCTGCGACGTCTCCATCCCTCGAGTCAGGCCACCCCGACGGCGTTCTGCGTACTGGTGGAACGAGGAGATCGCGCGGCTACGAGTCGTTGTAGTAGCCGCGGGCCGCCAGTACCTCAGAGCCCGCCGAAGGCGGCAAGCCTCAGATTACGAAGTCCTGAGCGCCAGAAGCACGTACGGAGTCGCAGCCAAGGCGCTCGGCGTCGCCATCGCCGACGCCAAGGCGCGGTCTTGGCGCGAGCTGCTGGAGGGACTAGAGAGGGACCCATGGGGGCGCCCGTACTGGATGGTACTGGGCAAGCTCCGACCGTGGGTCCCTCCGCTGTCGGAGACCCAGGACCCTCTCGTCGTGGGAAGAGCGCTGGATACGCTCTTCCCGAGGGTCCAGGACAGTCCCTCCGCCGCCCTGTCGCCCAGCCCTTGGTCGGACGACCTCCGGGTGACGGAGAGCGTACGGAGCGTACGGAGGGGCCGTATCGCGGCTCTTTGCACGCAACACTGCCCCGGGACCGGACGGAGTCCCGGGGAAGGTGCTGGCGCTGGCGCTTAGGGCATTCGGGAGCACGGTGAGGCAGCTCTTCACGAGTTGCCTCCGCGAGGGCGTGTTCCCCGTCGACTGGAAGTCGGCCAGGCTGGTGCTCCTCAGGAAGGAGGGAAGGACCGACGACGTTCCGTCTTCGTTCCGTCCGATCTGCTTGCTGAACAAGGCGGGGAAACTCTTCGAGAGGGTTATCTCCGCCCGTATCAGCGAGCACCTGCGCGCGCGGGTCCCGGCCTATCGGACTGCCAGTTTCGATTCCGGCGGGGGCGATCAACGCTGGACGCCGTACAGCGTGTTCGTTCCCTGTCGGAGTCGGCAGTCCGATCGGAGGGGGTAGCTTTGGCGGTGTCGTTAGACATCGTCAACGCCTTCGGTACCCTCCCCTGGCAGGCCATTAAGGTGGCGCTCGTACACCACGAGCTGCCTCCCTGCAGGCCGTGGTAGGGGACTATCTGCGCGACAGGACGATTGGCGTGATGGGACGGGACGGGACGGAAACGTCGAGGAGGGTCGAGTGCGGCGTTCCGCAGGGGTCGGTGTTGGGGCCCCTGCTATGGAACCTGGCATACGACGTGGTCCTTCGCACCAGCCTTCCTTGCGGCGTGAGTGTCGTCTGCTACGCTCGTTGTCGACACTCTCGTCGTGACGATTGGTGCCGACTTTGGGCCGGTGCTCAGGCTTGCCGAGCTTGGGTTGGCATGTGTCGTGCGGGCGATCCGCCGGTTGGGCTTACAAACAGCGCCTCACAAAACCGAGTTCCACGGCCTTCCGAGGCGCAGGGAACCACCCAGCTGCCGGATCCGGGTAGGTGACGCGGTGGTCCTGGTGGGGCCGTACATCAAGTACCTGGGCTTCACCCTGGACCGCCGCTGGAGCTTCGAGAAGCACTTCGGGCGGTTGGTCCGCCGGGCCAAGAGGGTGGCGGGCGCGTTGCATCGCCTGCTGCCCAATCTCGGGGGACCGAGGGATGGAGTTCGCCGCCTGTACGAGGGCGTCGTGCGATCCGTGGTCATGTATGGGGCCCCCGTGTGGTCACGAGACTGCGCGAGGTCCCCCCGCTGCAGAGCTCTGCTACGGAGCCTGCAGCGGATAATGGCCATACGGATCGTACGAGGCTACCGTACCATCTCATACGAGGCGGCGACGATTCTGGGACGCGAATGGGACGTGAATGGGGGGATTCGACATCCTGGCCGACATGTACGCGGCGATGTATGCGTCGCAACGTGTCGGCCGGGGGGGCGACTGGGGGAGCGCCTCGGAACCTATGCACGAAGTGCGTAAGCGGGAGTGGCACAGACGGATTGTGGCGGCCTGGCGTGCGCAGCTCGAGTTTGGATGCGCGCGCCAGCGGGCCGTCGGTGCCGTATTCCCGCACCTCGAAGCTTGACTCCGCGGGAAGGAGGAGGTCACCTACCGATTGACGCAGATACTCACCGGGCACGGCTGCTTCGGTGAGTATCTGTGTCGAATAGGACGGGAGATATCGACACATTGCCATCACTGCGCATCCGACCTCGACTCGGCCCAGCTCACGCTAGTGGAGTGCCCCGCGTGTGCCTCCGAGCGCCGAGTCTTGGTCGCAGAGATCGGGCGAGATCTGTCTCCGCCGGCATTGATTGCGGCAATGCTGGCAGACGAGGTTGGTGAAGCAGTGATGCTCCAGAAGGAGGCCGCCGAGCGAGGTCGGGAGATGGCCGATCCCGCTTTAAGGAGGCGGCGCCGGGGGTTCCCAACATGCCTGAGGAAGTCATCCCTGAAGTTTTTAGTGGGTAGGCCTCCCCCTTCTGGGGAGGAGAGCTCCACGTAACCGCCGGCTCGCCGCAGCCGGGGTATGCAATTTAATGCATTTTAGTCAGTGGAAGAAAAAAAAAGTAAGAATAAGCCGGCGAATTAATCTGACATTGTATATGCTTTCTAGAATTTCATAATAAATAATGTAATCGTTACATGTACAGAGAATACTATTTTGTATACAAATATATTAAAACGCTAATATTGAGCGTGTTTGCGAATGGAGAAAATATTTTGGCAAATCTCAGGTAATACTTATTAGCAGTTGGTTATACATTAATGATCTTGAAAGTCTTGCAGAATTACTACCTATCACTATATGTGACACAACGATTTCTTACGCGGAATTTGTTAAAAACTTGACAGACATATTTTCTTGGAAGATTTATGTCAAAGAAATCAGCAAATATATTTTCGGAATTCGCTTCCATCGTATATTCGAGACTGTCAAAGTATTGGCTTCTTTCAAGGGATTACTATCTGTGTAATTCACATTCTTGAGATTGGCAATACTTCACAATTATTTGTTTACTAACATAAGTAGTTATTAAATAAGTATGTATATTTATTTTACCAGACAATTTACAAACAAATATGAAAATATAGGGACATGATGACAGAATCCACAGATTTATGGAAAAAAATATACCGTTTTAGTGTGATTTTCCAGGGAGGAAACAGGGCAATATACTTAGGATGAACAATACCCTTTTTTTCAATCAAAATAAACATATTGTGAGATTCGAGAGCAATCAAAAATAACCATGCAGCTTAAAATGAAATGCAAATGTAACGTTTAAAAGTTACTAGTACAATAAAATTATAAAATCTCTGAATTAACTGACATGTACCAATTCGGCGTCGACAACCAAACTGGTTAAAATGTGAAGTATGTAATTACATGTTTTAATATATTGTATATTACATCCCAATTAATTATATTAATCTTGTGCAGTCGATTCTTTCCTGGAACAAGTCGTCCTGATATAATGGCACTCAGCTTGTATGTCTTCAAGAGAGGACTACGCGAATACAGTCAAAAAACGATCTGTAATTTGGTGCTGATTAATATGTATTTGTAATCTTTTCTTTTATTAGTTTATTATTAGACTGATCATTTGATTTGGCAATAAATACTAGGTATAAATAATTTTTTTGTTATATTTTGCTTATTATAGATCTGCCTCATTTTCACTATATGATTGGCGGAGAATATCCATGACATTAAATCCATCTTTGTACCTGAAGGTTTATTACAAATGATTGCGAGCGCGATAGAGATAATTTGATAAATTAGCAAACTAACTAATAAGTAGTGGCTATATTGTGGGTTTATAAACGGCGAGGAATACACAAGTTTAAATCCTTTGGCAATTAAAAGATCTCGGCTCTCTCTGTGAAAGCTTAAACTATACATAGTAATGTCGAGTTTTACGAAATCGTATCGGTTTCTTTAGCATATTTTTTACTTTTTATCTTTTTTTAAAATAATTTTATTTATTAATTTAAATATTATTTTTAATAAAATATTTATTTGCATTAAAAACATTCAAAAGCAAAAAAATCTAGAAAACTGAAAACTGTATCCTAAGAACCCAAGAAGCCCATAACTTCGACGACGTTACTCTAATACAAAGCAAAGGTGCACGGCGCCAAAAATACTCTTAATACGTATTAAAATAATTATCTCCGGGAGTCTGCTAACAAAAGACAAAATCCTTTGTTCGCGTGATGAAAGACAAATCACTGGCTGGCTACGATAAATTTACTTAATAAAGTCGAAAACTCCGTTCTGATCAAACAGACGCTAAGTCAATTTAAATAATTTCATCTTGTGAATTCTGGAAGGATAATTAATAATAAAAACACAGGCTGCTTTCAAAATTCAAAAATACAGCGTGAGATGTTGCCGTGATTCTTGATATTTTAGAATTAAGATTTATAGCTACTTCACAGTATTTTTTAAATTCAACTATAATTTTAGTGTTAAGTTTATAGCTAAAGTAGCTAATTTTAATAAAAATTAATCAAAAAGAAAACGGTACTTATTGAATTTAGAAATGAAATTTACTCATGCTATGGAGATATATAAGAATTATGCTTTTCTCATACTAAATTAATTAATAATCAGACCTTAAACTAATTAATAACGTAATTTAAAGGCAAGTTAATTTTTTGTCAGAAAGTTATAGGTAATAAAGTACCAAATCCTTGAACAAATAATTGACATTACTTTCATGATTTGTTTTTTTTTTAATATCCATTGTAATCATAACTTGTTTGTTATGATCAAAATGTTATGCAACATAAAATAACAGCCTGAAGTCATGTATTTTTTTTTTAATAAGGTGGCCGAATTTTTTATTCGTATATCTAGCGTACATTTTAATAAATGTAGAAAATATTTACTTATTCATTTAATTTTAACTCAATGTAACTTTTGAATACATTTCAATCATCACAGCTCATATATGTATGTACGTCCCCATCGAGGGGCACGACCTTAACTATGTGACGTTTTAAACTTTTTTCATTCACGCTAGCCCAGCGCCCATTGGTCTACTCCACATATACTTTTGAATTTGACACTGGCAAAGCAGTGTATATATTGTATATAGTGGTTCTTCACCATTGGAATTTAAGATAAATCTACATTTGAAAATCGAAAAATTGATTGTACATGGTAGGATAAATCCCAGTATATATGGTAGGTACAGCGAAGCATCCTATTCTTAGACCAATGCCGAGACCACAGTGCCATCGATACTCCATTACATTTGAATATCACAATTTGATTAAATTACTTTATATGCAAATAATCTTGTAACTTAATATTAAGTATGTGATGGTTAAAATATATATTTAACGGTTTATTGAAAATAATTACCGAGTAACCAAACATTATGAAACTTTTACATGCATCTAAAAAGCATTACTACGTAACTTTAAGTGTAGAAAATTTGTTCTCAGAAAGTACTGAAGTCTGAACCTATTGTAATCAAAAGTTGCCCGAATTAACTTTCTATCTCCTTCTCCTAAATATAACTAGACAAAAGTTTACATGTTACACAGAAAAAGTATTTTGTTGTGACTAGTATCATGTCTAAGCTAAAGGTTAAGGTTAAGTAAAAGTAAAAATTAAGTAAATGTAATATTTTTTTTGATTTGCAGTAAAGTTATATTTCACGATTTCTATCTCACGAGTTTAGGAAACATGTTTACGTAATAAATGTATAGTTTTGAAAAAAATATATTTATGGTATGAAAACTATGTGTTAGGTTTCTGAAAATAAAGAAAAGTTATTCATTTGAAAAAACTTATCGCGGTAATTGGTTGCATACAGAAGATATCACTCCCACTGTCAGTCGCCAAACCTGACAGTTGATTCTTTCACTGCCCACGGGAACGTGTTGGAATATCCAGGATATTCAGATATAATGTTGTGGTTGTCATGGTATTATAAATATATAACGATGTAAGTGAAGAATAACAGGTCGTTTTGATCTCACAATAACATTGGTATTTAACAATGTTATGTGGAATATATTTTTTTAAGATAGATTTATTTATTTTTTTGAGTACCTGTTTTCATACGGTGTAATCCATATAAACACAAGGATGGATTGGATGCCTATTGACAATTTTTACGATTTCGTGAAGTTTTTTTAATATTTAACATTGGATTTTTTTTAATATTGGAAAATAATATATTAAAAGTAGACTAAATTACTTCTTGTCAGTTAACATTCCGTCATAAACGGGCCAGCTTCTGTAGAGATAAATAATGATATTTGATTATAAGTACCGTATTACTATCATATGCATTCAATAAACGGGCCAGCTTCTGTAGAGATAAATAAGGATATTTGATTACAAGTACCGTATTACTATCATATGCATTCAATAAACGGGCCAGCTTCTGTAGAGATAAATAAGTATATTTGATAAGTACCGTATTACTATCATATGCATTCAATAAACGGGCCAGCTTCTGTAGAGATAAATAAGGATATTTGATTACAAGTACCGTATTACTATCATATGCATTCAATAAACGGGCCAGCTTCTGTAGAGATAAATAAGGATATTTGATTATAAGTACCGTATTACTATCATATGCATTCAATAAACGGGCCAGCTTCTGTAGAGATAAATAATGATATTTGATTATAAGTACCGTATTACTATCTTATGCATTCAATAAACGGGCCAGCTTCTGTAGAGATAAATAATGATATTTGATTATAAGTACCGTATTACTATCATATGCATTCAATAAACGGCCAGCTTCTGTAGAGATAAATAATGATATTTGATTATAAGTACCGTATTACTATCATATGCATTCAATAAACGGGCCAGCTTCTGTAGAGATAAATAATGATATTTGATTATAAGTACCGTATTACTATCATATGCATTCAATAAACGGGCCAGCTTCTGTAGAGATAAATAATGATATTTGATTATAAGTACCGTATTACTATCATATGCATTCAATAAACGGGCCAGCTTTTGTAGAGATAAATAAGGATATTTGATTATAAGTACCGTATTACTATCATATGCATTCAATAAACGGGCCAGCTTCTGTAGAGATAAATAAGCATATTTGATTATAAGTACCGTATTACTATCATATACATTCAATAAACGGGCCAGCTTCTGTAGAGATAAATAAGGATATTTGATTATAAGTACCGTATTACTATCATATGCATTCAATAAACGGGCCAGCTTCTGTAGAGATAAATAAGTATATTTGATTATAAGTACCGTATTACTATCATATGCATTCAATAAAAGTCTTTTACACTCAATTATTTTCCGTGTAACCCGACGATTTGTTCCGGACTGAATACTGTTTTTTTTTGACGACTTTGGCGACGAGGTTTGACGACTTGAAGTACTAAGTAATTACATTGGCAAATGAGGGGAATTCGAAATAATTTATCGTAAGCGTAATTTTATATTTAATAATTCTGATTAAAAATGATTAAAGGAAGCATGATAAACCTAAAAACAATACAATCTAGATTATTATTGATTCTGTTTAAAAATAAAATAGCTCATTAAACCATTAATTTTAACTTAATTCACGACGAGATTTGGATTAGTCTTTAAATCGAGGTTTATTTGTGTGACATTCTTATTATTGTTTTCAAGTAGGTAAGTAAAGTATATAATTGTTTTCAAAAAAATAAAAAAGATATATCTCGAAATGTCTATAAATATATTATATTTTATTAGACAATATTTTTGAAGAAAAACGCTTTTAAAAAAACAGTTATTTTCTGTGTTCGACTCCACATTTTTAACATTCAATTTAAACAACATTTGTTACAAAGAATATATCAAGGGTGGATAATTTTGCTTCGAGTTGAGTGGAGTTTTATTTGTTTGAAAAGTAATGTCTTATTTTCTCTGATATATTTTAACGATGTTGTATATGATAAGTAAAGAATACATACACGTGAAGAAACACAGACATGATGTATTTCTTAATTGTGTACTGCGTTTCCTGTACAGCGTGTGACTAATAATTTATCGTTCTCCTTCTGTAAGACCGCCCGAGGGATTTTACCGGAAATCAACTTCGACGAAGTGCTCTGACAGTGGCAATAATCTTGCTACTTAACCTTAACCTTTCTGGGAGAACATACGTGTGTACATATTTTTACTTAAAAAATTGTATACTTACCTTATTTTTAAAAACAAAACATTACACATACATACATAAACATGTTAGTGAATTTCTGTAAAATTTTGCATGTTAATGAATAGGCTGTGATTTTAGTCGGTACAGTTTAATATATGATTGTTTCGGCGTTTTTACCTGGGTGGACTACTTGTTGGACGTTTTTGCTTAAATTAGTTTTGATTTGAACAATTAGGACAATTGTAAATGAAAACATGGTTAACGAATATATAACCATTACTATTATCTTAAAATTAATAGATTCCATACGTACATTCTAATAATTTAGAAAGATATGAACCTTAGAAATACCCGGGTAATTTCGCAGAGAAGTGTATGTTGTAGCATATAAATAGCTTTACATTTATTTATACACTAGCGACCCGCCCCGGCTTCGCACGGGTGCAGTGAAAAAATGGTTATGGTGGGTTATCCCTAAGAGATATACCATCGCGGACTTTTTTGTGGATTTTTGTAAGTTGTACAATACTGTAGTACATTATTTTGGTCTATCTCGTAGGGTTCAGCCAGCGTTTGCAATATAAGCGCAAAAAACGTGCTTATTTACGACATCACATTAGAAACCTTTAAATTTATCAGTGTTTCTATACTATATTATGCATTTATTATACATACAAACCTTCCTTAAGAATCACTCTATCTATTAAAAAAAACCGCGTCAAAATCCGTTGCGTAGTTTTAAAGATCTAAGCATACATACGGACATACAGCGAAAGCGACTTTGTTTTATACTATGTATTGATTGATGATCCTCGTCTAAATATCTTTTCTACGTATCCTTTTTTCACATTGAATAATAAAATACAGAAAAAACTTTTGTTTCCATAGAATTGTGACGTGGCTTTGTCACGAAGCAGCAAAAAATTTTACACAACCTAAAAAAAATGCGTTAATTACCAAAGTTTATTATCGGCGGCGTTTGTATGTATTATTCACGGCGAACGGCAGAAATCGTATTTTGCGTGATCCAAAGGGTCAGATTTAATGCGACCCAGTAAATTGAGACAGACAGTGTTTGTTTGTGCCTTTAAAATCGGGTAATCTATAGGAAGGTATTCGATTACGTTTAGATTTTTAATCAATATTTATTTTGCTTATTTTAGAGTTAATTGGATAGGAATCACCGTCTAGTGATTGAATGAAGTATTGGGTTTAATTTCCTACGACGCAGAAATTTCTTCGCTTACTCAGTTTATTTCGGTAGTAAGGTCCCTTGAAAATTATCTTGTCAAAACATTTTCCGTAATAAATATTTTGTAAACAGACACAGAGTACGGTTGTTTTATAACCTATTTCGTCTTGTATTCGTGATAAAATAATTATCTTTTTTTGACTATGGTGTTATTATTAACCCCTAGCCAAGTTTTTAAAAGCAGATTGTGAAGATAGCAACACGTTCCTGGAAATGAGTAAGCAAATGAGTGGGGTAATAAGAGTATAAGAGTGCGGGCGAACCTCATGTTTCCTCTCATCGTCATTGCTTTCGGCTCGCCGTTGCTGCGCTTTTGACCGGCTTTTTGGACAAGAGAGTCTGGGACAAATATGTCAACGTAGTAGGTGCAGCAACTGAATAAATCGAGATCGTAGATGACCGACACTACTGCAGCCTTTAAACATGATGACTCATGCCGAGAGCCACTAGGAAGTGAAATAGGAAACAAGTTTAAATCTTAATGCTGTAACTGTAGCATTAGAATTGTAGTCTAATTGCCCTCTTCATACCCTGGTTTGAATTGTTCTAGAAACTTCATATAAAATTCCCATACATGGGATAGAACATACTAACCATTATTTCCTATCTTGCTATTAGGACACAGGACTAATATAATCTGAGCCGCCCGTATGGCTCAGATTATATTACCGGACTTTCCTGAAATAAAATGATCTCTTTCAAGATCCGACGTCATCTTTTAAATTTAATGGCATACATTGTTCACTGTAAACATGATTTCTGCTAGTTTGTTGCACTAAATAAGGCTTTTTAATTTCCTTGCTGTTTGCCTAGGCTTCTGATGACACATATGTACTTTCAATGTTCATATTAACTTGCTAAACTTAGGTAAATTCCACTCGTTAAGAACATTATTCAAAACATATAAAAATTAAAAATGAAATGCTAACAATTACTATATAATAAATATTTTAAATCTTAATCATACATTTTTTGTTTTTTATTTCTGTTTTTAACGTGAAACGTCTTTAAAATCGCGCCGAAACATACAGGTACCAGGTATTAAAAGTGGATCGTAACGAAAAGGTCTGTATCATCGTACCTTAATAATTAAAAAACTACTAGTCTTAGAAACAAAAATGTGGTGTGAATATTTCACTTATATAGCCCGCTCGCTGTTGTGACATTAAGTTTTTTTTGTTGATATCCACATGTAGTGGTATATTTTTTAAATCTTAATTCTTTTTATCTCATAAATAATGTAATTGTTATTATTGTTGATAGTAGGCACTAAATCATTAAATCATATTTTTTTTGTTATGGCGAAAAATATTGTTACTTATTTATCCTACATGCGCATGTTACTTTTAAGTATTTTTTTATACTATTCAGTTCTGCATGTGTATGCGTACATTTAAACTAATACATTTAAAATAAATAAATTCATTTACAAAAAAAAAGATACAAATATAATTTTCTTACAAACATGAACTCATCTCAATGTCCTCGTTTACCCACGGTTAAAAAAGAATGAACGCTTAACAAAGAAGTCAAAATGTCCTGCCTCATTATGGATTTAGTACATAATTATTGTTAATAGTTAACAATATACAATGTAAGTATTAAATGATATTATTGAATATAATGTGACATACTTACAAGTCAACAAAAAACAAAATGATTCTGTATTATTTTTAATTCAATTCACAAACAACGTGTTGTCACGACAAAGACTTTGCTAATAATATTTCCTCGCGGATGCTCATCGGAGTAAATAAATCAATCATTTCATGTTTATTATATTTTCCAGAAGATATTTTCTGGCAACGTCGATGTGCGCAGAGATTTTATCCTCTACGAACATTAAGACGCGAAAGGTTCATATGAATGAAACATTTATATCTATAATAAAGGGATCGAATAACTGCCAGTTACGGTTAAATAGACATCTGTACTAAAATAAAATGTCCATTAGACAGCTAATAGCTCTCTTTATGTTCTCCCTGTGGCTTATAGATGTTCCGAAGATAAATTAATTCAGAAGACCAAGACACTAAAATATGGATTATATCAGACTGTATGAAGTAGACAAACCTTTTTTAAGTATCTAACATAAAATTCTACTCAGGAAAATAAACAAATACATATTCTTAAGATAATTCAATATAAAATTAAAATAAAAATCTATTGCGCGCTTAAAATTAAAGACATAGGATGAAAATAAACACATATTCATAAGATAATTCTTACTTAATAATAACAATATTATGCGTAAATTGGCAAAAGCGATACTTTTGTGACACTTCACTTATGTATTTTTTGTCAGGAGTTTGTACTTCTACTACTCTGACCAATCCATCAGATCCTTTAAACATTTTAACTATCCTAGCCATAGGCCATTGCAAAACTGGTACATTATTTTGCCTTAAAATTACTAACTGTCCAACTGCTAAATTATTTACCATTTTGGTCTACTCTGCAGTTGACATAAGTATTGATTTTGCCAAACTTTCCAAAAATACTGTTTTATTTGAACACAAAGTCTTCAAAAATGCAATCTATTACTAGGTATGGTAGTACAATCAGGTTCAGGATACATAGTAAGAGGGCGACCTGCCAAAAAATGTCCAGGTGTCAAAAAACTGAAATCTGTAGGATCACTTGATAGTGGCGTTAAAGACAGACAGGAGAGTACAGATGATATCCGATCTATGAAGACTGTAAATGGAAGATAGATTTTTGATAAGATCGGCAATATGGAGATAGGGCGGTAATCTGAGAAGGAATTAGGATTGGAAGTTTTAGGGAGTGGTATGACATAAACTATCTTCCAGGATTCAGGGTATCTATTGTTAATTAGGGAATAATTTATAATGTGAGTGAGGAACAATATCATCCAGTATCGGAAGAATCATATCAAGACTAAGCCCATCACTACCAATAGCCTTAGAAGACATTTTCCTGATACTCTTCGCTACAGAGTTTACAGAAACTGGACTGAACTTGAACAATGGACATACGGGTGGTACAAGGCTTGAGAGGTAATTGAGAGAATTAGATTTCGTTAAAGAATCCAGAAGAATAGGAGGAGAACAGAAATGACTATTAAGTGCATTGAGATCCACGGCGCCATATTTGTTAACCATGGGCTTGCCCACACCGAAAGAATGTAAGAACTTCCAAACATTATTTTGATCTAAATTACTAATTTTAGAATGGAAGTAGGAGCGTTTGGCATCTCGACAAAGTCTGTTACACTTGTTCCGCAACTTTTTGTATATCTCTAGACTACAGTTATCGGGGTGTAGCCTGAGTTTTTGTTTTGCTTGTACATAATGATAAAAGTTTAGAACCAATTCAAAAGTTATTTTATCTGCGACGATACTTAAAAAATGAAGCGCTGAATATCATTGAAATTCTGCCACTATGTAACGAGAGTTACATTGAAGCGTTAGTTGTATTGGACAAACGCTATAACAACCCATATATTACAATTAGTACACATGTAAACTCTATATAGGATTTACCACCAATTGCAAAGAGCACTTTTCACCACCTACATTTTGCTCATACTGTAATTCAAAAGAGCACAGATTATATAAATGTGAAAAGTTTCTTCTTCTTGCTGTCACTGAAAGGTGTAAATTTGTAGATAACAACAAGCTTTGTAAAATATGTTTCAATACCCATACAAAGAAATGTCATTTCAATTTCAAATGTTACATGTGCTAGTAAGGAGCATAACTTCATTCTGCACATTAGTGAAGGTCAAACTTCTAGTAGTTTGAACAGTTCTCAAATGAGTACTGAATGTTCGCTGGTAGTGTTGCCTATTGTTACAGTTCGAGTGCAGACTTAGGACGGCTGCTCAAAACAGGTACGAGCTATACTTGACACGGGTAGTCAGACATCTTTCATTACTGCTGATATAGCAAGCGAGCTCGCTCTTAAGACCGACGACAAATACAAAAATATCATAACCCTAGGGCAACATTTAAACCCAGTGACCAAATGTGTGTATCTGAAGGTGTATTCTTTGAACAGCAATTATTGTAGGGATGTAGAGATGTCAATTGTATAACAGATAACTACACCTAAAATTCCTAACTGCAATCAGTTAGCTGATAAATGTTTTAATATTCCAGGACCAATCTCGATGTTGCTGACCGCGGATATGTTCTTCGATGCATTGCTTCCGGAACGACAGCGCGTAGGCTTTGGAAAGGTTGCGTTACAAAATACTATGTTCGGATACATAGTGGCAGGAGAGGTAAATCTACCTTCAATGCCGTCAGTTAGTTTTACTTTATGTAACTTAAATACAGTATCTGAATACAGTCGTGGGATACACGAATTATTAGAAAAATTTTGAAAGGTAGAAACTACTCCATCTAATATAAAAACAGCTGAGCAAGAATTGTGCGAAGCCAGTTTTCACAAATCTGTACAATTGATTGATAATAGGTTTTATGTCGATTTACCTGTAAATTTCTTAATGGATGCAGATTATATAGAGTTAGGTGATTCATTTCCTAAGGCCGTTCAGAGATTAAATACCTTGTAAGAAAGATTTTCCAAGGATCCTAATTTGCAACTTGAATATTCAAAGTTTATTGACGAGTACGTTGATTCATGCTGATATTACACATGCTGAATATTACAGTTGTAATAATGATACAAACTATAGTAATTTTTATTTTTTGCCGCATCTTCCTGTCATCAGGGAAGATAGAAGAACAACAAAAATTTGTATTGTTTTTGACGGCAGTGCAAAAACTTCTTTAGTTAAAAGTTTAAATGACGTTTTATATAATGGTCCCGTCGTTCAAAAAGATTTATTTGAAATCTTGAACTCGTTTCGTACTTATGAATTTGTATTTCTTACTGATATAAAACAAATATTTCGACAAATTTTGGTTTCTCCTAAATATCGCAAGTTACAATGCATTCTATAGAAAAGTAGTTAGAATGATGCAGTTAAAATAATACAATTAAAAACTGTAACTTACGGATTAAACAGCTCAAGTTACTTAGCAACAAGATGTTTGATAGAGTTAGCCGATAGATTCGAAAATAAGCACCCATTAGCTGCCCGTGTGTTGCGCAATAACACATATGTCGACGATCTTATTTGTGGCGCTGCTACTATCCCCGAGGCGATATTCCTGCGGGATCAATTAATTGAGCTTTTAAGTAAAGGTAGTTTTACACTGCACAAGTGGTGCCCTAATAATATTGAAACTTTGCGAGATATTCCCTTAAATGATCGCTATTTTGATGAAATTTAATTTAACAAAGAGTCTGTGATAATGAAGACATTATGTTCATACAATGTTCATACATGCCATTTTAAGTTTGCCGTTCCGGAGGTATTGCATCGAAGAGCGCAACCAAAGCCTCAGTTTTAGCGTGTATAGGTAGATTTTATGATCCACTTGGTTTGGTCTCTCCTATCCTAATTGTAGTAAAACTTTTTCTACAAAAAGTCTGGCAAGCCCAGTTAAGTTCGAATGACAATTTAGGCCCTGAATTACAAAAAGAATGGAGTCAATATTGTACAGCTCTACAAGAAATGTTACCAATATGTATTAAAAGGAAAGTTTGCAATATCAACTTATAGGATTTTGTGATGCAACATTGAATGCATATGGTTGTTGTATATATTTAAGGTATGTGAATAATGATAATAGTGTACAGATGATTTTAGTTTGTGCCAAATCGCGTGTTGCGCCCTTAAAAAGTAAGCAAACTATTCCCAAGTTAGAATTGTGCAGTGCCTATTTACTTTCTCAGTTGTACGCTAAAGTAAACGTTATTTTGCCAATTGTGTATGAAACATTATTTTTCTCAGATTCACAGGTCTCGGTAGCTTGGATCAAAAACTATGTTGAAAACAACTATAGCTGACTTTTCTTTTAATTCATAGAATTGTAGATAGGAAATTCTATCTAAAATAAATAAAATTAATTAACTCGTAAAATTCATGTATTATTGGTAAAGCAGAAATCTTAATACAAACGTTGCAATAGCAACGGCCATAAAGCATAATTTAATTAAAGACAAACCTTTTTTATGTTTCTAACAGCGAATAAAAACTATTAATTCAATGTTATTACGAACATTATCAGATGAGAGGCATTTTAAGCATCTTCTTAATTAATTTACTTATGGTAACTTATCCAGCTTTATTTTTATTACTATAAAAAGAACTTTTTTGAGAACCCATTGCCACCGCTTGCCCATTTTCTTAGTAAGAGCTATAAATTGTATTGGTCTTATTTTAATGTAGCCGTCTGATTATGTGGCGAATTTGATTTGCATTAGATAACGATTCTGTTGTCATTAAAGTGTTCTGCGAAATTGGAAACGTTTCGATTTACTTTCTCAAGTTAAAAAATGTTAATTATTCAAAACATATTATGAAAGATATCGTTGCAACTTTTGAATATAGTAGGCATATTATAAGTGAGCATCGATAGCTAATGTAGTTACTGAAATTTATTACAAATCAAAAATTACTTTTGTGATATTTGATTATAAAATTAATTTTATTGCCTAAATTACTTATTGAAATTTTATAAGTTTTGCAAGATTAATTAGGAAATAAATAGTGTCTAAAATACATATACTTGCCAAAATAGTTTTCACTTGTAAAAAATTTACTGGTGGTCGCGAAATCGTCTGCGCAGGATTAGTATTTTGCGTAGCTTAATATTAGCGGGGTACATGTCTTGTACGCACATAAATTGTAGTCTATATGTTATTCTGATATTTAAGCTATATTATTATAAAGTTTTATTTAGCAGTTATTACGTGAAAGATTGACAACCATCCATTTATAATTTCAAACATTCAATCATTCTTTTTATTTCTCAATCAATTCAAAGTTTTTTATGAAACTGACAGATATAATAATACAGCTACATTGCACTTGTATGAAAATTAAATCTTAATAAAGTTACAACAGAATAATGTAGGAAGATTATACTTGGCTAAGAAGATGAGCTGCTTGGATACCTCTGACTCACGTACATATTTCGACACATAGTAACGACGCATTATCGTATTGTAGTTTTTCCCGAAATCTCACCGTGCTCTCTCCCGATAAGTGGCCGCTATACATTCAAGCCTACAGCTCATCCCCGCGACACTTGCTTGCGGTGGTATCCATGAGGATTTAAAGCTTCTCCTCTGCCTGAAAAAAAAACCAAAGCATAAATACCAATAGCTACTCATATTCGAAAAGCTGTCGTAAGATCCAGGTCGAGTTCATGGTCATGCACGCGCTTTTCCCTCTTGGGTATAACGCGTGGTAGAGTCTTGTTACTTTGAATAAATCTAGTAATATAGCCCGGATATTAAACACGTAGAAAATGGTTTGGACACGTAGAAAGCACGTAAGACGACTGACGAAAGAATTTTATAAGGAAAATGGAAAAAAGGGTGGGCCAGTTGGTAGGAGACGACCTGGACGAACATACTTGGACCAAATAGGTGATATAATGAAGGTCCTCCGGTCAGGTCAAGAGTATCTGTAGCCGATGAGCGTGCATGATAGTATTAACGAAAGTCGAAAAAGCTAGGGATGTTTGCATCGTGGCAAGAGAAAAACTGTGATCTCTGCCTACCCCCATGGGAAAGAGGCGGTGGTATGTGTATATATTAAACACGTAACGTTGATTAACTTCAAATTATGCAATTTATTATTAATTGTAATATAACACTACAAGTTTTAAACACTCTATTTTTTCTTTATGTGCATCTTTTGACGACAGACGGTTTGTGATTGTTTTACCCTGGTATGACATTAGATAACCCCTATGGGTAGATTCTAATTGATATACTGTAGCTGTTACAAGGCTAGCTATATTGGCTTCAAAATTTTAATTGAATATTAATAACTTTAATACTATAAATAGGTTTTATCAAAGTATTTTAAATGAAATAATTAATGTGAAAAAATGTGTGTGTGGCGATTTTAAATAAGGCAAAAATTTTCTGCTTGATGATATACCAGGTTTCGAAGAACATTATTCAGTAATGAATATTATATAAGTAGATTATCAGAAACATGGTGGTTTTATATTGAGAAAACTGAATTATTTAAGTGAGTATTCTTTTTTATATATAAAAATACTTTGTGAACATTAGGTATTACTATGAATACAATGAAACCCTAATTATACCAACAAAATTAAATTATACAACAAAATTCACACGGGGCGAGTGCAAGACTTAAATTAAACAAGACCTTAATTTAGTTAAGGCAGGGTCGTGCTCCTCAATGGTGATATATGAGCTATTAATGTGCAAGGAATCTATATATCCTTGAATAGAATGTAACATTAAAATTTAACGAGGGCTCGCATAAAAGTGGACATTCAAATTTGTGAAGTTAGCGGTGACGCCTCTACCCGTCGTATATCACCAGTAACTCCGTTCGCGGCTTATTTGGCCCGTTATGGCCTCACCGATACATCGAAATGGGTTGTAAACCTGTTTGGAGCTGGAGAATTTTCAGTTGTAAAAATAACGAGCGTTTTGTCTCGCAATGTGGAATTTAGTTTATTTTACGAAGGATAATAAAACAGCGGATTTGCTCTACATAATGTTGAATGCCATTTGAAGTGTTTTATTGTTGGCTATTATATTAAAAGCATGTTCTTTTTTCATCAATTTTCGAAAGGAGTTTGGATATTCTTTACAATATAGTGAACTTGTTATTTTAAGAGTCAACAATTAAACAAAGCATTATAATTATTATTTTTATTGAAAATATTATATTACTAAGTTCATTAGTTTTAAATTATTTAATATTAATTTTATTTTAAACTGTCTTTTTTTAGGGTTCCGTAGCCAAATGGCAAAAAACGGAACCCTTATAGATTCGTCATGTCTGTCTGTCCGTCTGTCCGTCCGTATATCACAGCCATTTTTTTCCGAAACTATAAGAGCTATACTGTTGAAACTTGGTAGGAAGATGTATTCTGTGAACCGCATTAAGATTTTGACGCAAAAATAAAAATAAAAAAATATTGGGGGTCCCCATAATTAGAACAGAAACTCAAAAAATGTTTGTTTCATCAAACACATACGTGTGGAGTATCTATGGATAGGTATTCAAAAATGATACCGAGGTTTCTAAAATATTTTTTTTCTATAGTTTGCGTGACAGACGCTTTCAAAGTGGAATAAAGTTAAAAACTACCAACGGAAATTGTCCCGCAGGTGAATATAGTTCTTTATTGAATAAAAATTATATATTAAATATAATAGGAAGTCAGTTTACAAAGGTGGTTTTAAAGTAATATTGGAAATAGGTTTACTGTCTCAAAAATTGAACCGTGCGGAACACATTTATTAACAAAATTAATTTTCAAAATTGAGCAGGCTTTGCAACAATGTAAAATCGCTGGTCGTTCTTATTTCGCTGAGAAACAGATGGAAACCTTTTGTAGCAGAGTGCGGAAAATAGACAAAGTATTACGCCTACAAAATTAGTTACGTAAATTCGAAAAAAACTCGGCATTTTTGGCCGTGGCTTATTTCCAAATCAATTGAAATATTTTTTTTTATAGAAGTCATTCTTCTTGGCGACGTTAGTAACGTTTAAACCTAAAAAACTACAAAAATAAACATTTGAAACAAATGAAGAAAACATATTGTGCCCCTCAAAGTGTATAACAGTATTAAATCAAGACGTCATTTAATTATACTTTAGTTCACTAAATAACATTTTGAGAATTGTTACATGCATGCAAAGAGCTTTCACTCCTAAATAAAATGGACGGCTAAATTGTTTACAGCTGGCTAAATTAGTAACAGAGTTTAACAAATTTAAGAAATTACTTAAATAAATATGAAAAAGTTAACGCTTAAACTCAAATATTGGTTTGGATCATCTTACATGTCATCGTTTGTGTGTCTATCATACGCATCTTTTGATTTCGAAATGAAATAAATTGATTGACCAGCCTAAGGAGTTAACAGTCCATGGTGATCCAAGACTTACATTAGCTACGTTAAACAGGATTACCGGTGGGAACAATAATAGTGAAGAAGTAATTAATAAAGTATACAATATACAGAAAATAAGTTGGAATGACACTAAATGACACTTGGTGTCTTAACAGTTGCTTAAAGTAATATGGCGAAACTATTTTACCACACTGGTAACCTGGATTTTTGGATATAAAGATTAACAAGCAACCAGCGGTAAAAACAACAAAACGCTGTCTGGGTGTTTTGATCTGTATGATTACCATGGCGGTTCACTTTGACCTAAAGACAGATTTAAAGATTTCAGCATTTCTGGTCGTATAGTGGCGTATGGCCACAAAGAAGTCTCGTGTCAATAAAGTATAGTGAGAACGGTACTTTGTTGGTCATAATAGAGTCGTATTTTCAGTTTTTAGTCAGAAGTTACTGAAATAAAGATGGAGTAACATTTGAACGCATCTAATTCGGCCAGCGCTAGAGGGTCATGGGAACGAGCGGTCCGAGCTCTAAAGATCATTTAAAATGAGTGGTAGGAGAACAGAATTTGACTCGAATTTGACGTCCAAATACAAATAGAAGTCTAAAAAAAAACATTGAAGATTTCGACTTTTTGACATCAGCTCACTTTTTGTAGTTAGTAAGTGTGAAAGAACCTTAATAAAATTTAGAACTAGAAGATATGGTAACCGTAAACAAAGATAACCTTCCAGTGGGAAAGTGGAAAATAGGAAGAGTGATAGAAGTCCATGATGGTATTAAAAATGGGAAAAGACTAACTGTAAAAAAATCATTACTTCCTTTACAACATCAGAAACATCGAGACTTGAAGTATTGAAAAAGAAGAACGGCAAGCGATGTGTTTTTAGGAATCGAAACAGATTAATATAGGATTTATGTGTACAGATAGCTATTCTTAATATGTTAGTGTCGGGTCAATGCTTCCAAGTGACGTCACTTAGCGAAAAGAAAGGTTTCTATTTAGATAAAATTGGTAATATGCAATAAATCAGAGACGAGTGGAAGATTGTGGCCTTCTATGGCGTGAATCCTTACTGGAAGCAACGTCAGCATTACATAGATATTACCAACATCTAATTTTCATTTGTTGACTCACAAATAAAGCAACTTAAATGTAATATGCTACAATCAAATCATAGTTACAGTGAAATAAAACATAAGGGCCGCAGTTTTATCAACGGGTCATTAACAGTTTACTAACTAACATGTTCGGAGTATTGGATGTTCGATTCGTGGAACAGTATCAAGTCTGTTCGGAGAATCATATGAGCGATTCGCGGAACAGTATCAAATTGATATTGCGATAGTAACGATAATTAGTTATATTAGGTACTACTATGGAGAATTAAGGCGTCTATAGTAGAAGCTGGGTACGATTTGTTGAAAAGAACTGAAAATATAGTACAAAGATAATATAAAATTATATATTAACACTTAATGATTTGGGTGTCAACACAAACATAAATATAAATAATTTGTTGACTTATCTAAGAAACTTACACGGTACTTAGTTGTTATTTATTTCATTTATTTATTTTTACACTCAAATACATAAATGGAAAATTAAAATTCACTTCAATAGTAACCGAAATTTTTAGACAATCGAATTTTCGAAGGTCGCAAATGCATCGTATGCACAAACTTTGAAATCCCTTTACTGTCTCAGGGAGTCGTAAGAGGCGACTGAGGGAAAACGTACTGTACGGTCCCGTGTGAGAGAAGGAAAACTCAAAATAAAACCCTGTACCAACCTGTCTAGCTAGCGTGGTACGAGTAGGCTATTGGTAGGCTATCCAGTTGGACGTGCATACACCTCCAACTGGAGAGGCCTATGTCCAGCAGTGGACGGCTATAGGCTGAGATGATGATAGACAACTCAGTACAGACAACTGAATAGAACAACTAGCAACTAGTTGGTCTATTTAGTTGAAGGATTTCATAATATTTACTAATAGATGTAAATAAAAGCCAAAGCAATGAAATAATACTTAATAATGGAGATAAGAATACTCGTACCTCGTAATTAACAAAGATAATTATTATATTATATATAATTATATACAACTATACGACAACAACACACAACATCAATTAAGAAACAAAACATGGTTACTCAAATTACACATGAAAATATTATTTCTTCGGTTGAACTTTAACTTGTTAACCTGTGTATGTGATATTATAACATACATGTGCTAATTGAAGTCGCCTGTTTAGAAAATGAAAACAGATCAAACTGACAACGGCTAAAGATCTCCGTGTTAAATATGCAAAGCACCACCGTATAAATTATATATAAATAAAATATGCATAGTTGTCAGAATTAGGTAGGTAGAAGAACATTTCCATTAAATTCTGCACTTTTTAAATCGCATTACATAATTTATTAATTTTGGAATTCTTCCGTCTTCCGCAGTTGACAACTTACATCATTGACTATTAGACACCACGAAATATGATGCTAGTTATGCTTATATGTCGTATACGTAATGTATTCCAACAAAGTATAATTAGAAAAATAAAAGAATTACTTGGTACTTTCTGGAATTTGGGAGAGCATTACGGGAATTTTAATTGTCTAATTTAAAATAAAAATAGGAATTACTTCGATTATTATAAATAAATATCGAATAGATCTTATTTCTTGACGACCTCCATAGTCGAGTGGATAATACACCGGTTTCAAGGTGTCGCCATCTCTGAGGTCCCGGGTTCGAATCCCGGTGGGGGCAGATGTTTGTGTGATGAATACGAGCATTTGTACCTTAGTCATGGTTGTTGATATATATTTCAATAAAAATTATTTATATATGTATAATATATGTATGTCTATCCGTTACCCTAGATCCCATAGCACAAGCCTTATAGAGCTTAGTTTGGGCTAGGCTAATTGGTGTAAGTGTAACAAATATTTATTATTATTATTATTCTGGATTATGAATTTTCTGGATTATGAGATTTCCTACAAGTAACCTCATTAAAACCGTGTGGATACTTTTATTTAATATTTGCAAAATATAACTATAGTAAAGGAAAATAAAATAAGTATAGCTCTCGAAAACATTTGTATAACATACCTGAACACCAAGTAATCTTGATGAGCGGGATCAGTACGTAATATCTTGGAACATTAACAGTATATCAACTCGAGCGTATATTAAAGCGTGTATGCTTCAGAATGTGAAGAATTCCAACGGTGTGTGAGACTGTACCTTTACAGCACGGTTTACATGTAACATAGGCTTAGATGTAGCGAAAAGTAGATTATTTACCAAAAGGGGTAAAGCAGTGTTTTGTCTCACAGGTTTTATTTAAATCGCGTGTGCAACGTAAAATTCAATAAATAAGTTCCAAGGGCAACAGGCCTGATACATGTGAATGCATTATTTCTACTTAAAAGTGTCTAGTGTATTGTGTTTATTTATTATTTAGGTACAATATTTTTATAATTATATGTTTTGTAAAGTTAACTCTTTTCGTTCGCTGCATTTCACTTATGGAAATAATGACAACAATGGGCAGCTTGGAACAGAGGACATACGTAGAGCTAAAGAGAGCAAAGCAGTCTGTAATATGAAGAGTTACTCAATCATATTACTTTCGGATATCCTGTACTAGTAAACACCACATATTTGCAAGCAGCGGACCAATAACAGAGCGAGGCTAAAAAAAGCGCCATTCATAACAAAAATAATCTTTATTCAACATTAGTGTCTTTAAACTCTAGTATCTACTAATGTAGATACTAGAGTTATAGACATTGTCCATTAGGACATCATATAAAAAATAACAATAAGAAGGCACAAAGATCTTAAGATCATAAACTTATAGCTACACGAAAAAAAAGATATAAAAAATAACTCTACCTGTTCCGAGATTAGGTCTGTTTACTATTTAAAATATTGTTCTTGATGTCAGATCACAATAAACCAATTCTTGTACTTTGTACAGTATAACTGGGTATCAACTTGAGAAACAGCTGTTACTTCAAGCGGTCGAGCGATTTACGGCCGTTCCCAATATTCAATCTATCTCTGGTTTTGCCCTACTAAAGATAGAAATAGTTATCTATCCTTGAATTTTTTGTCCCTATAAATGTATCGACGATAGGAAATCCTATCCGTGGATGCTATCTATCGACGGGAGGACCGGTAGCTTACTAGGGATAGACATTTGTATGAAATTGACATTTGTCGCGTCCCTATATTGTTTCAGAGCTATCTGTCAGTACGTTTGATTATCCTCAGTAACCTCAAAATTCAATCCTAGGATTTTCAGGGATAACGGTTGGATACCACGGCAGATTTACAAGTTTTTAATGTTTAATTAATTTATTTGTGTGAAAATTATAAGTTTCGCGTAAAGAACAATGTCAGACTCAAGTTCGAGCAGTGATCTTTCTCTTTTGGAGCAGCTGAGTGACTGGGATTCAGATGAAGAAAATGATATGGCCCGATCATATCAAGAGCGTAAAAATGATTTCGACACATACGACGATTTTGATTTTCATTACAGATTTAGATTGAGCAAGACCGCAGTCAATGATTTGTTGACCGAAATAATGCCATTTCTGAAAGTAACCTCTAAACGGTATGATGCGTTTTTTCTCTGTTGCTTTATTTATGTACCTAAGTACTTATCCTTAGACTTACGTAAAGAAATTACTAATTCTCATCTTTGATTTATTCCAGCAACCATGGTGTTTCACCCTTGCATCAACTATAAAATGTCAAACAATCAACTGACACTGTCATCTTTCACATTCCTTGTCACGTCAAAATAATTTTACTCACGATATTAAATTATTGTAAATAGGTATTAAACTGCAACAAAATAATGGATACTGAACCTATTATTTTTAATTACATTATTATTTTCTTAAATATTTATTAATAGTAGAAAAAAATACGACCAAAACGTTGATGTACCGTGACAGAGAGTGCTTTCATGCTTTGTGGCACTGCGTACTTCGGAACGTAAAAGAGGGCTCGGATAAGCGGCCTATCTACTGTTAACTGGCGATAGACATGGTCTATCTGTAATAGTGGGACAGCTTCTGAAGATAGATAGCTAAGTACTGCCGATCGAGGATAGCTGTCTATCTTTAACTGAAGACTGAATATTGGGAACGGCCGTTAAAGGTTAGTTAGCTACCAATCTGATCGATCGAATCGAGAAGTAATACGATACGGTTTGAGGTGTCGTTGTAATCATCGTAAATTTGACGTTTATTTTGCGAATGTTCGTCTGTCAAATTCAATTCATCGTTGTCATTTAAGGCTTCCCTATGTCAAAATTAATATCGTTCGTTCCATCGTCCATTGAAATGTTTTAAACGATAGTAACTAAGAGTAGGTTACGACACGACGAAGTCCACGATATATCGAATATCGTTTTTAAGAGTACGCCTACTGATCGATCGAATCGATCTGACAAACTCATTGGGAGTTCGCCTCTTTCAGTATCCACTGTGAATGTGTCCGATTTTCTAATAAATAACCCCCTATTTTGGACATAGTCAAATACTCATGACTCACATATGGTGTAATCCTATGGGGAAACAGTACGGAAGCACATACACTGCTTATTTCACAAAAAAAACTTATTAGAATTCTAGTCAATATTGACGAAGCCGACAGTTGTAAACCTCACTTTAGAGATCTTCACATCCTTACATTACCTAGCATCTATATATTTGAAATATGCAAATTTGTCGGTATTTACCCAGAACAATACATAAAGAGAGAGGACATACAGACTCAAATGACGCTAAGACACAAGAACTGACTTAACTTACCCACTTCTAGATTAGCAATGCACTCATCCAGTCCCTATGTTATGTTCATTAAACTATATAATAAATTGCCAACTCTATAAAAAACGAACCTAAAGTAAATATATTTAATAATAAACTGAAAGCTTTCCTCCTAGATAAAACTTACTATTCTGTAAACGAGTACCTAAATGACCAACAAATATAACATGCATACATACCTCAACCAGGCTTCTTATAGTAATAAAATAATAACACACAACACATCTACAATATCCTTTCCATAAATATACTTTAAATACACAAATATATATAAGTGTTATACATATAACCATTCTTTAAGCTGCTGTCTTTCATTTTTTGGTGGAAATATAATAAAACTTGTAATTAAGTATTTTATTTTAATTAAAAATGAATAATAAAATATATTTAAATACATTATACATTACATATAAATAATAATAAATAATTAAATATACCTACCTAAGTTAATACAATTTTATAAAAATTGAATATTTATTATAAATTAAAATGAATAATTAAATACACTATACATTACATATAAATAATAATAAATAATTAAATATACTTAAATTAATACAATTTTATCAGTAATGATTAATACTTATAAAAATACTTCCTCGCTCCCGTTGATCTATATTGCTGTGCCCGACAGGGTCCATAATTGTACCTACCTCTAATTTTAAGATCACCTGTATCACATTATGGAACGCAATAAAGTCATTGAGTATTGAGCCTATAACTAGTTGAAAGTGAGACTTGTAGTATGGCCGACCTAGCGATAACATTTTTTAGCTTACATAAACCAAATCTATACTAATACTAGCTGGCCCAACAGACGTTGTCCTGTCAAATGTCTCAAATGTCAAATGTCTCAAATGTCACGTTGTCTCACGTTGTCTCAAATGTTTTTAAATAAATAATTTAGCTGAAAAACAATATCTATATGACCGTATTGTGAATCTAAACCATCCTCAAGCCCCCTGGAATACACACAAAAAATTTCATCAAAATTGGTCCAGTCGTTTAGGAGGAGTTCAGTCACATACACACGCACACAAGAAATATATATATTAAGATTATAAAGAGGAAAGATTTGTTTGTTTGTAATGAATAGGCTCCGAAACTACTGGACCGATTTCAAAAATTCTTTCACCTTTGGAAAGCTACATTATCCCCGAGTAACATAGGGTACTTGTTATCCCGGAATAATCGACAGATCCCACGGGATGCGCAATAAAGGCTTCGCTCAAAAACTGCTGCACAGATTTTCATGCGGTTTTCATCAATAGATAGAGTGATTCTTGAGCAAGGTTTTGCGGTATTTTTATCTCGGAAAAACGGATAGTCCCACGGGAAGCGCGATAAAACCTTCGCGCCATAAACCGACTTCCGCGCATATGTAGCCGTGGGCAAAAGCTATGACCCCTAACCCTTTATAGACCCAATCCCGAAATCCACGCAGGCGAAGCCGCGGGCAGAAAGCTAGTATTTTATATTTACTAACACTCTTCCGATAGAGGATACATCGTGAAGAAATCTGGCTTAAAAAAACGGCTTTGAAACCTTCATTTTGTGTGTGTGGGTTGTTCCCGCGGGGCAGCTGCTGATGATGAAGAATGTGCTTAATTGATTTAATAATATACATAAATGAACATAGTTGGCTAGTCTCTGACTAATATTGAGCGCTGTGATCCAAAATCAGTAAGGAGAATATTTTTATTTATCACAAGCTTCAAGTTATATTGGATTTTCTCGTAGAAAGATATATTTTCTGGTGATAATGATTATTATGACCTTTCCCGAATCATACACTGTTCCATAACGAATTTCGACTAAATTGGATCAGTAGTGCCGTTGATTGTCAAGATAATCCAAACTCACTAACTTCAATTCTGTTATTAGTATAGATTTGGAGTTAAAGATTGGTTTGTAGTCATAAACCTCTAAATGCACGTACATATATTATCCTTTAATACACTATATACACTAATATAGGCTAAATAAAAGTGAATCAACTGTCTTTCATTCACCATTTTATGCTATTGACAATCATTTTGGTGTTAAGTATTTAAACTGTTATTAAAAAAAATAACATCAAGCTACCAATTTCTGCTAGAAAGATAACAAAGTACAAACGCAATATACTAAATTAAATTGTAATACATATTCAACACTTTCTCGCGAAGCGCTTAGTGTTAGCACTGATGTTAACATACAAAACCTACGAACAAGCGTCAAGACAGCTTATCGCTATAAAATCCACTGCAGCTAAGGATTCCATTTTCTAAATAACTCGCTTACAAAGAAGCCTTTGATGCAAACTATTCGAATAATGAAATGTAACGGTGCGCTATCAAACCGACGAGAAATGCAACGGCGAAGCCGGGGTATTGTGTTCGCGACTCACAAAGACTATTGTTTGATGCGCCTCTTCGCGCACGCTTCCTCTTATGTAGCTCGCGAGCTGTGTGCACAAGTTAACCGAGCTGATATCTTAGGACTTCTGTAATGTGCAGGAATATGAAGGATTTTTAGTGGCATACCCATGTGAAGACTTAATCATGAAGAAGACCACCATAAAAATATATTACAAACAGAAAACTTTATGAATTACGTTTTAAAAATTACAGATAGCTTTTAGTTTTTTTGGGTTACCTCCAAAGGTAAAAACGGAACCTTATATGATCACTGTGTTGTCCTTCCTTACGTCCGTCTGTGTGTCAATACCCTTTTTCTCCGAAACTCGTCGAGATATCAAGCCGAAATTAATATCACATACTCAGGTCTCCTATTTCATTTCTCAAACCAAGAAAAAAATCAAATTTCTAAATCAACGCAATAAAAAGATATGGCTCTTTAAGTTACATTTATATTGCATATTGTGACATTTGTAAGCGTATCAAAACCTATAGGGTACTTTCCGTTGACGTAGAGTCATAAAATTTGGCAAGAAGCAATGTAGCATGTAGCACAAGTAAAGGTAAAACTCCGAAAACCGTAAAGTAGTTCTTTCACAAAAAAAATGTTTTTTTCGCGTTCTTTTTTCCCTAACTGCTTATACTTTTGTACGTACTTATTATTATTATATATTTATATATAATTGGGAAAAACAGGAAAAATCTTTGAGACTTAATTCTAGTAATGAACGAACAATGTACATGTCGACAAATTTGTACGGAACCCTCGTTGCGCGAGTCCGACTCACACTTGTTTTGAATGTATGTGTGTAATTTTAGTGTATCGTTTTGAGTAGCAATTATATAATTGAGTTTGATAAATCGCAATCATATTTTTGTACTTAATAATAATCAAATATACTTTTAAGCGGAGACGGATTTAGAATATAGGTGTGACCGCTCTCTTTCAGCGGATGTCGTAAGAACTAATTAAAGGAGTCAAGATAAATTATTATACTGGGACTTATTAAATATTTTGTAAGAATAAATAATTCTTACACTTAATTATCCTTCAGGTAGAACAGAAGTGATTACATGTGCCATGTACACCATCTTAATACCGCTATTGCTATGGGTTGACTTTAAGAAATTTCGATATGAATCAATATTAACCTTTTTATAATTTATAATGTAATAATGTTATTTATTCTCTCTTTGTGCAATAAAATATCAGATACGCTACATTTGTCATCATACTACAATTTAAGATCAAGAAAATCTTATGCCAGAGCTCAAAATATTAAGTACATGTTCATAATAAACTTTACTTATTTTTTTTTTTTTTATAATATATATAAATAAAAATATATAAATGAAACTTATTATTAATATTCTTTGAGGTGTAAAAGTGATTCATGTACTTTTAAAATAAAACAATTTGTATTTTTAATACAAATCTGGGTCAATACAATGTCAATTTAAGTGAATAAATAATTATTTTGACCGATTTTGACTCGATTATTCTTGACCAATTATGACTCAATAATGCCAATTGGTAATAAGTGGTTACTTTGTGTTGTGAAGTCTAACAGGATAAATAGAAAGGCCGACTCTGGGCACAAACTTGACAGCGATTGGCAAGAGCTGAGTTAAACGTTGAATAATAATGATTTGTATTTTTTGTATGATATTTTAATAAATTACAACGTTGATGGTTCTAAAGTAAGGTAATGTAAACTAAAAATAGTCTTTGAATTATTATTTAGAATCGTATCTAAAGAAATTAAAAGCGTACTTCTTTCTTTTATTCTATTAGTATTGGCAAGGGTTGAGCTTATGCGTTAACGATAATGATTTATATCTTTGTCTGATATTTAAGATATGTTATATTGAGAATAAAAACTATTAGTACTAAAGTAAAGTCATAAGTCATTTATATAATGTTGGTTGAAAATTTATGCGCATAACTTTCAATATAATATAAACAAAATAATAAGCATGATGTGCCAAGGTACTGTTGATTTCATCAATTAAATTTATTTCAGCATTAAGTATGCTAATATAGACTAATTAAGAATAATTATTAGTCAGAATCGTAACTAGAAAATTATAAGAGTATCATTTCTTTCGTTTAATTAGCTGAATTAAGCCCTAAATGGTACTGATTTATTTCATTATACATATTTCAAAGCCATTAACAATATTAATAGTGATAAAGTCATGTGAAAGGAAAATAAGGTTTATTTCCTATCCTTTGCAGATCCTCATATGAAAAATTGCCCGAGTCCAACAAGTAAAATTTACTATAAAGAAAATGGGCACACAAAATCAACACCTATATATCTCTAAATTCATCAGAATTTGCGGGAAAAAATATTTTAGCTGAACAATGAATATATCAAAATAAATGCTCCTATATCAATAATCTACCGCTGCAACTTATCATCATAAAATCGGAGGCGACGGAGTAAACTTCCCCATTTGAATGCCAGCATAATAATGAAAAAATGATCAAGCGCAGGTCGAGCGTAATCACATCTATATTATTTACCAACCCGCGAATCCGTTCATAGAAAATAACCACCCATATAATAACCACCTACTAAAATTTTATTATCAATTCTAAATTTATGCCCACAGCTCCCGTACGCAGGGTAATGAAATAAGTCATTTAAATTGGAATAGAGATTTCAATGGTGGGACATTAGACTTGGGGGTAAAGCGGGGTAATATTGGATTATATCACTGATTTATGCAAAATCTTTATCGAGGAACCTGAAATTGGATTTTCGTATCGTAACATTACTTTAGCCAAAACGGGCGGAATTCGAATAGATTTTTCGTGCTACCAACCTCATAATGTTACAGATGTTCCTGTGGTTATATGATTTAGCGCTGATTTGTTTTAAATAGTAGGCTTTTAAAGACTTTAAATATTCCCAAGGAGGCTATTACGGTCTGAAACATAATTTAGTTAAAGCGCCCTGTTATGTCGGTAAATTCAATTGACTTTTTCTCTTGGAAAGCTAAGTAATAGGTTTCAGAAAGCTTAAAAATATGTATCAGTTTTGACAGAATTAATTTCGAATTGTAATTTTTAAAAAAGAGCTGACATATATTAGTAATGAAACTATTGTTTTAAAAATTTACATGTTTTATCTAATCACATAGAAACACGTATTAAAACCCTTTGCCTTTACTTCAAAGAACTTTTTGAAGCTTACTTACGTAGAGTTTACGCTTTTTCTTTTAGTAAATGAATTAAGCTCGTTCATGACAAAATCGACGTTGTATAAATACGAACTAAAATACTAAACCACTACTACCTAAAATAAATAAGAACAGATAAAAGATCAAGGTAACTTTAATTTAAATGTTATGTTATTCATAAATTATACTTTTATAATACAAATTTTTATTGGTATTGGTGGTGACCACCGGATGGTAAGTGGCGGTTCCTGGAGAGATAGGTTCTTCGCAAGCCTCGTTTGAAGTTGGACATTTCGTTTTTTAGGAAATACCTCACAAGTCATATGTTTATGAATGTCTATGTATCTAAGTCTCCACGTATGAGAAATTAACGCTGAATTATGCTAGAATCAGCTCTAGTGCGTTGACAGGCCGTCTGTTGTTAAAATGTGATGAAGGCAATCAGTTCCTCGAAACACTCTTCATTAATAACCGAATAGTGAGCGAAGAGAGAAATAAAACCCTTTTGCTGTTAACAACGAAGGTACAACTGGGGCTGCGATATTTATATTTTCGGTAGAGTTCGACTGAAAATGTAATTATGAATAATACTGTTAGTAAATAATCCACAATAGGTTTTTTGACCTATTTAGATGCTGTGAATGAAGACGTATTATGTTAATGGACTCATAATGACATTAATTAGGTACTGTTCTCAGTAACTCTACATCACATTTTGTAAGTAATCTTTGTTGGGTTTAATAATATTAATATCTAACGAATCATATTAATGTTCTAGTTGGAGTTGAATTAGATTATTTTAACTTCGGAGGACACGGTAAATTATGTTATATCAGTTGAAAGGGATGTAATTTATATCTAAACAGACAAGAAATGTCACAACGCATGACTGATGATACTAGTGGCGTAAAGAATTATACGGCTGTCTTTCATTAGTGTGCTTACGTAGTTATTTATTACCTGTGTAGTTTATAAAAATCATTCAATCAGTGAAAGGTTTATGAAAATCTGTTCAATAGTTTTTTACAACAAAAGTGAAAAAGTTGAAGTAATAACTTGGTGGTCTTTTAAATTTTGTTATCACATACAAAAACATAAAAACAATAACAACATAAAAACAGCATAAAACATACATATTAATATGTATGTTTTTTGTGACGTTCTGTATAATATTGGTTAGGCTAAGAGTTCAAGATTCCTTTGAGTATTCGAAACAAATTTAAAAGTTCATTGTTATCGTAAACTTTATGTAAACTGCACTTTAGCTTCATACAAAGCTGTAAGGTTATATTAATATTCTAGGTTGTGCGGAAATGGTGATTCTTTCGGGTTATTGGATGCCCTTGTTCAAAAGCCAAACAGTATTGAAGACTTTCATTGCTGAATAGTTTGTACGTCAGTTTCAAGGCTCCAGGTTCGAGTCCTGCTATGCTATTCTGTAAGGGTAAACTCATCTCGCAACGCATTTCAGATCTCACTTTCGCTTCACCTGAGATCCCACCTGTTCTTATTTGAAAGGCTCAGTGAAGACAAGTTTACGGTTACTTCGAGCTCATGACCTATCTCTGAGGATCGGAAAATAACGAGTTGTACATATCTATGCGTTGTATATTAATAAGTGGTTGTCAGAATCAGACAGTTAAAAACTTATATGTGCGGTGTGGTTACGTAATATATAAAGAAACAATTAAAATACAGATCTAAGATACCTTAAAAGCAAACCGACGCAGTATCTGCTTGTGCTCTCTATCTTATTGCATAATTGAATACAGCTGCAAGTAGCACTTTTCCTAATTTAAGACAATGTCGATGTGACCACGCTGCTCCATTCAGTGGAAATTCAATTTTGTGCTTATAGCCCAAGAGTAGTGTTTCGGATTTCATCTCGAATTCGATGGATTTCAACGAACACATTGAACCCTGGTCCGTAGAAATTAAAGACTGAAATTCAACCGAGTTTCTGTGGAATGTTGTGGTTGTTGCGGGAATGTTGGAGAGATAACCGATAGACGTATTCGATTTAACGATAGATTCAGAAGGTCTGAGGACACCGCAGCGCTGGCAACAATGATAAGAGCCCTCCACTGGTTTCGATACATTTCTGAGGTTTGTTGTATTTTGTGGAATATGTGGTATTGATGAGCTATTGGAATTATTTAAGAGGGGCTTGATGTCTGTGACTAATTGACGAGATATTGTTTGAAACACTTATAAAAAATCGGTGCATAATAGGAATATAATAAAATAAACTTCTTCTGGGGAATATAGATTATTTTCTTTTTATAAAGAAACAATTAAGGTTAAGTATATATTTTTTACGTAAGGACTGGGTGAGGTCTGGGCTATGTTGGAGGAGGAGGAGGAGAGCTCCCCTGTAAGCAGGGGAGCGGAGACTGGGGGTTCCCGGAAGTCGCTTCGCGTTCCCGGGGGCTCCCTACATGCCTGAGGGAGGACATCCCCGAGGTTATAAGTGGGTAGACCTTCACCTTCTGGGGAGGAGAGCCTTACATAACCGCCGGCTCGTCACAGCCGGGGTATGCAATTTAATGCATTTTCCTCAGGGGAACAAAACAAAAAAGGACTGGGTAAGGTCTTGGCTATGTGGTGGTTTTAGTGCCCCTGATGTCATGGAATGAACTGCAGTCTGAACCCATTTAATAATCATTTAATGATGATGAGTAAAAGTCTAAATAATTTATTAAATATTTCAGTTGACGTCAGAACAATTCGTATAACAATGTCTAATCTTATAAAATAAAATCGTATTAGTTATTTTACCTATAAACTTGAGAACGGCTAAACCGATTTAAATGATCACCTATAACTATTCACATATTATAGAAAACAGGAAAAAGAAGTTACTAGGAAAACTATTTATTAATCATAATATTAATTCGCCAGTTAGTATTACGAGTATAACAAATAGAATTTTTTTTTAAATTAACATATACAATATACGATAAAAATGTACAATGTACACAATTAGTGTAGCAGCATTCAAACCGATTTGTCATGTATAAAATCTTTAACTCATGTAGAATAGAGCGTTTTCCCATTTACAAAAGTCGCCAACGTATCTGTTGCTTTTCAATGTTGCGGCTGTCTGTGGGTAGCCGTAACCGCTTCGGTGATCTATTTATTTGGTAAACTCGAGTGTCGCCACCCATAGCGTTGTAATTAAAGATGCCAACAACACTGAATATAGCACATGTGTGAAGGTTAAAGTAGTTTATATATATATGAAATAAAAACCGGGAATGTTATTATAATATTTGATTCCCTAGATAGACAAAATTTTCCTATAAATAATTATATAATTCAATGTTATAGGTAATAAAATGTCGTAGTTGGCCTTTTGGAGTTAATGTTGCGGAATCTTAAATAACCACAAAGACTCTGGGAACTTCAGACATAAATTATTCAGTTGTTTATGTGAAATTAATGAACTGAACTTATCGTAGATCATTTAGCTGAAAGTAATTAAGGAAATTGAAACTGCGCGCTCACTTTGATCGGATACAAGTTTACACAAGAGTTGAAGTTTGTGTTGTGAGGATGACGTCTAAATACGACGTTTAAACGTCTCCGAAGAGGTAAATATACGTTAATTAATATAAGTTAAATATCTTATATGAATAATTGGAATTATTAATTAATTATTTTTTTTTAATTTGATTTGACAGTAACGGATTCAAAGTTGTCTCTGGCCAATCATTTGACATCACATGCTACAAAACGAAATTATTGTCATTTTAATTTTCAAGTTAAATGAAACAATGGTACTTTTATTCTCGATTCAAAATTGTTCGATTATGACCTCTGGTGTAACCTGGTCTATCTACACTAAATATTTTTTAATCCAAGATTATGTTGGAAAAACTTTTTTTAATTCTTATTGCTTTTATATTGTGAGTTTCTCAGTAAATTTATACTTAAATCACAGTGTATGTTACTACCTATCGAGTACTCAGTAGCTTCTATTTTTATCTTACCTTTTATACCCGAATGTGAACACAGCAATGTGAGCACTGTTGTTTTGTTACAAATTAGGCAAGCGGAGCTACCCAAGCAGGTGACTCGGGTATTAGCCATTGACGAAGATTAATCGTATTTTCAATTATATAAACTCTTTCAATTATATAAGTATATAAACTCTAACTATGTTAAAGCAGAAATTATCAATGTAAACTTCACATACACTTGTTGACGTCTTCATAGGTTTAAGCAATTAGACTCTTGATCTATTCCGTCATCGTAGGAGCGTCAGATAAATATTAAAAACACAATGGTACATAGTAGGATTGACCCAGGCCTTCCGTTTCAAAGACCAGTATCAAGACCACGGCATCTCCGACGCATTGCTATATTACATAAATACGTACAAAATCAAGTATGTTCTCCCAAAGGATTAGAAAGAGTTGTAATAAACTCCTCCAATACAGAGATATAATTGCGATTGACTTTATTCGCTCTTATGCGAGAAGCGAAAAAAGGGAGTAGTCACGTGTGTATTCATTTTTTATTTTAATAATATAAAGTTAGTTCCTTACGAATTGTAACAAATGTTGACCAAGGTTTACTGGTTGTTCTACGTACATCGAGTTTTCTTACAACTTTCATAATGATTTTCTTCCGTTTTTTTATTCTTTAGTAATATGACAGTAAATAACCCATAAAATAATAAATAGGCTTAATGAATTTTAATCATGTTTATGAATAGTTTACTAGTTATATAACTTATTAAAATGTGAACTGTTTATAGTTTCTGTTATTAAGTATAAACCTATAAGTTAAAAGTTAACATTAAAAATAAAAAAATCTCTCCATTTGTAATCATTGTTATAAAATAAAGTTACAATAGTATCTGGAGTCGATGTTTATTTCTTGCACCCATGTATCGTATAGTATGCTAATACAGTACGTTATTTTTATTTAGTCTGCATCCTTCCTCATCGGCCCGCCTTTTTCCAGTCGTCGCGTTTTATGTTTACCCTGCTGAATCCAAGAAACCTATACTTCTCTAACGTCAATGTAAGAATAAATTTGAAATACATTTAATCTAATACGGGATTTTCTTCCGCAGATGGAGTCATGAGGAATTTACGAAGAAAACAACATTAAAAGTTGAGAAACAAAATGCATGTCGATTCATTTTCCTTCATTTGAAACTTAACATGGACAAAAATAAGAAAAAAAATCACTCTAATGGAAAATATAAGAAAAATGGCAAAGCGGATAGTTACAAATCAGAGGATGACGTCGTGACAACATGTTGTGTTTGTGTCAAAACGAAAAAGAGCAAAAAAAAGACTTTAGTTGCGGGATGCATTACAAATCTTGGTATTTTTGTTCTGCTACTTGCATATACCCTACTTGGAGCTTTTATATTCTTGGCTATCGAAGGCAGCGCTGCTAAAATACATCAGAAAACTCTAGCAACAACCTCCTACCAAGCGCAAGACAGTCCCAAGCATATAAGTCCAAAATTAAATGGGACTATATCCCAGGCTAGTGCTGAGTTAAGATCGCAGACGGTGGAAAGTATTTGGGAGATAACAGTGTCTTTAAATATACTGTATAAAGAAAATTGGACGAGACTTGCCGCTCAAGAGATAGCTAGGTTCCAGGAAAAGTTGGTTGCTCGGGTGGCAGCTGATGTGTCAGCACAGTATGGAGGAGCTAGGGCTCTGGAATCAGCGCCTGCGTTAGTGGTTGATGATTACGAATGGAATTTCGCGAAGGCATTCCTGTATTCACTAACTGTTCTGACTACTATAGGTAACATTTTGATAATTAATTTTATCGAAATATTGTATTTGTAAATTAATTTACGTATAAGTACATGGTATTTTATAATTAAAATGATGGAATATAAGAATAATTAATCCTGAAACAAATAATAATTTACCAAGATATTAATGATAAACCGTAATAATAAACCGTAATCGAATGTTCAAAATGTGGCCACATCTGAGGGCTGGTCGTGTCCCGGAGGCGGCAGATGTTTGTGTGGTGACTTTGGGCATTTCTACCTTAGTTGTGGTTGTTAATATATAAATATATATATATCAAAAGTTATATGTATCATATATGTATGTTTATCCATTACCTTAGGTTCCATAACACAAGCTTTACTTTGGGCTAGCCTAATTGGTGTGTTAGAAATATTTTTTATATATTATATATAACGAAATTTTAAACGATGCTTTTCATTACAGGCTACGGAAGTGTTGCACCGAAAACAGCACTTGGGAAAGCAGTAACAATAGGATACGCGGTAATAGGTATACCCCTAACTCTTTTATATCTATCAGTTGTCGGAGCATTACTGTCAAGGTTGGCGAGAAGCGTTTTTAGTAGAGCGCTATGCTGTTGCCTCTGTACAAAATGTGGATACTGCTGCTTAGACGAGAGAACTATGGCAAGCAAGGAAAGAAAAGAAAAAGTTAGAAGACAAGATGACTATAGAAGTCAAACTTTACACCTGCAAGAGCCTTATTACGTTCGATCTCCATCGGGTACCATAATATCGGCGTCTCAAGCTCATAGCGTTAGCACAAACTCGATCAAAGACAAAACTACAGGCTTAAGTTTTCTAAGAGATTGTGATTCGATGAGCTGCACTGACACTGATTCGAAAGTTTCTTTACGAGGATTTTCGATTCTCGCTCCAGTGTCACTTTGTCTTGCCGCTATATTCACTTACATCTTCTTCGGTGCCCTTATACTTTACCAACTGGAAGGCTGGAGTCCTATTGATGGCGTCTATTTTTGTTTCATGAGCCTCAGTACAATTGGATTCGGACACTTAGCTCCTGGCGCTACTCAGAAGAACGGAGCGTCAACAGGCACCGTTTGGTTTTGCTCAATTTACATCATGACGGGCCTCGCTTTGACAGCTATGTGCTTCAATGTCTTGCATGATGAGATCGTCCATCGCTTGAGACATCACGAGAAGGTGTTGAAGGCTAACAACCCTCAGAAGATATTGACGTCGGAGTTCTTGCATCGTTCCTGACGGGACGATAGCGGGAACTTGACAGATGAGACGATGATCAACTCTGAGAGCGAATCTTTGCCGGAAGTATTGCATCACGTCCATGGTCAGAAACATGACGGGGGCGCCATTCGGCGCACCGTTTATACGCTTAAAGAGGAAAAAGAGCCGGAAAGGTTAACTCAAATGTAGATGCTAAATAATGAAAATAAAATAAATTATGAATTAAGGATCATATATAAGTTTTAAAGTTATTATGAGAGTATCAACTAAGTTAAATATCTCAATAAGTTTGTTGTAACAAGGAATTGGGAATACATTTTCTTATTTTCTTTTTTTTAGTTAATATCGCTTGTAATTCTTTTAATCTAGTCGGATAGACAAATTGTTCACTAAGTGAAGAAAAATTCAGTTCTTCAGTTTGAAAATTTTGTAGATAAATAGTAGCTTAAGAAGTGTATTATGAGATACCAAACTATTAATATAACAAGTATTAATAAATGACTGACCATATTTGTTAATTATTTTAAATAGTTGAAATACTGTTAAACCTTTACTTGTGGTGTTATTAGTGTAAGCTGTAAATTTTTATTGTATTAGTAACGAACAGTATGTAAACTTTCTAAGTGTAGTTACACCGAAAGAAGCCCTGCGAATATTTTTTGTAAATTGCTTCTAAGTTTTAAACTTTGTTAAAGTAGGATAGTAATCCAAAAATAACACGATTTTTTTCTAGTATTTTTCCCCAGGCCACTTTAATCTAAATCTTAACTAGTATGGTGGGAAAAGTGCTGGCCCTACGCATGTTGTTTGACTTTATAGTAAATATTCACATCCTACATTTTCAATATTCTTAATACGATGAGGCTAAGTAGCATCAATATACAGATTACAGTTAGTATTTTTTGACATGAAACTTTTGGCAATGATCACCTATCTGTCGCTCCATAGCAATAGCAGAAAGAGTTATTCTACTATACTTGACGGCAAATTCAACTAGAATAAACAAGAAACAGAAATTATTAAGAAAATATATAGTTATTATGTATTGAACTTGTATTGAAATTCCGCCATTTTCTGCAGTTGATAGTTCATGTCATTAGTAGACGATATGAAGCTGGCAGAGTTAACCAGCAAATAGAGAATAGAATAAACATCTAACGATTCTGAAGACGAAATATTTGTTTAGGTGATCAGAAATACTGTTAGTTAGGAGCATACTACCAAGAATTAAAAAAGTTTTGATACAATTAGTAAATTATATACGTTGTAAATTTTCTTAAAAAAATAATAATAACTACAATAGTGCTTTGAAATATATTTGTTAGAGGTTTGCATATAGGAGATAAATAAATCATAGTTAAGTTTATTTTAAACATAATAGAAAAATATAAATACTGCTTGCTAATTTCCAAAAGTCTAATTTCTAAATTTTGACATAATACACGTAAAGACCACAATTTAGATTTTTTTTTAATATAAAACTTTCCTAGAGATATTAAATTATAAATCATATGTATGATTTGCTGCTTAAGATACCAGTCACGCATAAATTTTACGATATCAGTAAAGGATAAAAGTAAAAGTATGTCATAAGAAATTCAAGAATTATTATATAATCACAAACTCTACCATTTTGTTTGTGCAATTTCTCGAGTGTTAAAAAGGTAAGGCATACTATTTTGTGTTTAAGTAAACTTTACGTATATTTCACTAAGGGAATGTGTATTGGATAAGGCCTGTTACTTAAACTCCACTAATAAAACTAGAGATAGTTTTCGGAAACTGCCTTTTACTATTCAAAGAGGTTACGCTCCTGGCGTCATTATGTAAGTGGATCGTAATACGAGCTGAATATTAGCGTTTTGGTTTATATTATTATATTTTTTAATATTATACTTGTAACAGAACCTGCGACCAGTTGCATAGAAGCCGATCACTTGACCGATGCGCCAAACGTGTCGTCATCTTTAAAATATTTTGGAAACTCCACAAAGTAACAAACCTTTGAATTGTTTGTTAGATATAATACTGGGATATATCGTGACGTAATTATATACCGACAGAATTGTCTTCGTTGTTATTAGTTCATTTATTATTTTAGTTTATTATTAAATCTGTATTTTATGTATTATCTTTATAGTCAGGTAAACGTACGGCTAACGGTAACGGCAACGGTAACGGCAAGCTATCACAAATTTCTAGGAGGTAGACTCTGTACCAGGGTCGTCTGCATGGGTACCTCCGTCTTACCTATTTCCGTCGCCAAACAGCAGGGTTCGCTTTGCTGTGTTCCGGCGTGAAGGGTAAGATAGGCAGTGAAATTACTGGGTACTGTGACTTTACATCTTATGTCACAAGTTGGCAACGTACACTGTGGTTCTTATGAGGTTTGCAGATTTGCTGCGAATCTCGTGGGAACCACATGTACTATAGGCGACTGTTACCACTTACCATCAGGTGGGCAGCCTGCTTGTTTATGCCACTATGTAACCACTTATGTAACAAAGCGGTACGAGCCATTGGAAACAAATTCTTTCACTTTAATTCTTATTGAATTACAGCCAACTATAATTAAATTTTGTTTATGTTTCTTAATTCCCAGACAAAATAGTGTATATGTTTGGATTATGAAATTTATTCACATAGCATTTTTGGATTTCAATGGAATTATTGTCAAATTCATTGTTTATAGGTACGGCCTAATTGTTAATATAAATAATTATTACCTTATAGTTAAGTTTATCAGGACCTACGGCTACGATTCAAACGCACGATTCATTTGCGGTATTATGTTAAAAGTTCTACATCTGTCTGATATTGATGTAAATAATGATGGTTATTAATAAATAAACTCCATAACTAATATCAAATAATCGAGTTAATTTACACTTGGGTCGAATTTTTACGTGACGGATGTAAATCATTATTGTAGTGCATTTATATTTTTACGAGAAAATCCTTGTTCTTCGATTATATGAATGTTTTTTAAATATTGTACTATCAAACTATATGATAATGTATTTATAATATAAAATACAATGATAATATTGTATTATAAAAATTGTTTTATTATTTAAAATAAATATATGCCCAATATTTATTATTATGTAAATTATATGTGAAAAATAAAATATAAGACTAGTTACGGTGTGCCAAATCTTTGTATGTAATGTATAATATATTCACAAATATCACATTATTGGGTTGTTCGACGGCCTTTAGATTTGCTCCCAAGTTCGGTTTGTTACTAGACAAAGCGGTCTCAACTGTAATGTCTTTATTATTAGATGTTGATTTGTACCAAGTGTGATCTTATACATGATTTTTTTTATTATTACGAGTGTAAAGATTAACAAATAAATTAATAAATGATTTTGATTGAATTGTCCTTTTATTTACGGTTTATTTTCCTTTATTGGTGGTGGTTTGTTATCTGGTTGAATTGAAATTTTAAGCTAATCGAATGGCATACTAAGATACGGAGCGACCGAGGCTTTACAGTTATCATAAACTCGATTCAGTTAGATCTATAATCAGTTTAATCGATAATTGAGTGGCTCAGAGCCAAAAATGACCAACCCACATTTTTGTAGTTTTGAGATAGCGGCCTTCAAATTCTCAGTCTTATAATTAAATAAATGGATACAACATGTTAAAAAATTATATCAATACCTATTGAAATATTCATTATTTCTTTATTTAAGGATGAAATAAAAAAATTGAGTTCGTTGTAAAGGCTGTATCGCGTTAGAAGTTTATAGTCATTTTTGGCTCTGAGATACAAACCGTAATTTATTAGAGCATTGTGTGGGTTAGGCACAAGTTAGTCATTTTTGGCGCTAACAAATAATTTTTATTCAACATAATATTACTAAAATACAAACTATATTAAAATACAATAGTAAAATCATATTTTGGATGCTAGCATGAAAATATAACATGGAAAGTGGTTTACATTTTTTAATACTTAAGACTTATTTTTTTATTTTAATACTTTAGCAATTATTTTAGGACTCAACTTCATTACGATCTTCTATGTCACCTTCTAAGCCAAAAAATACGGTAAGAAACATAAAAATCGTGTAATTCTTAAAGTAAGTAAGAAACATAAAAATCATGTGATTCTTAAAATAAGTAAGAACCAAAAATGACTAACCCACAAACGCCAAGTACAATGTTTGAGAGCTAATAATATTATAACATTTAAATACCTTTAATAAATTGCAATAATATTCTTACATAATAATGTGTATAAATACCTTCTGCATCAAATAGATGTAAATTTGGGACATATTCGCTGTGATCTGATGAATAATCGTCTGATGTTTCTTGGAGCACTCGCAATATGTCATCCTCGGTCGCCATCTTTATGTTGAATAGTCATTTTTGGCGCTAACATATATTTTTTTTAACTTAGTACCAAAATGTTCAGGTAGGTGTCACCACTTGTTGAAGACAAAAACCGTAAAGTCACTTTTGGCTCTAATAGATATGAAAATAAAGATGCAGGATAGGTGACTAACTCATTTTTTTTATTTTTGTGGGTTAGTCATGTCTGGCTCTGAGCCACTCAATTTATATTAAGAAGTTATTCATACAATTCAGTTATAAGTTGTAAGATTGATTTGATTACATATGCGATTGGAATAAAGCTCTACAGTTCATTATGAGGTATTTGACCAAGAGTTTACAAAATATAAATCTCGCATAATGATGTTTGAAATTTCAGTTTAAACATCATGATGCGAAATAACAAAGTAGCAAGGGCTGTAAGCTAGTAAGGGTATATATTGATCTAAGAGGATCCATACCAGTACATTGGTTTCAAAGTGTCGCCGTCTCCGAGGCCCCAGGTTCGAATGCCGATGGGGGTTTGTGTGATGAATGTGAGTGTTTGTACCTTAGTTAGGGTTGTTAAATTATATACCTCTATCAACTATATACATAATAAATATATAATTTATAATATAACACAGGCAAGAGCTTACTTGGGCCAGGCTAATTGGTGTTAGTGTAAGAAATATTTATTATTATTTTATTTGATAATTTAGCTGAGTCAGGTGTTTCATTAATTTCCCGTATGAAAAAAAAAACTCACTGGGTTCAAACTATATTATTTGTGCTAACATTTCTCTTGTGTAGATTTATTGCGAACAAAAACAGAATTGACGTAACCCACATGGAGTGTGGGCGGCTGGTTCTATTAGCTATGAGAAAAACCAGACACACGTCATGGCCGTTTCTACTCAGGGTATGACAATTATATTTTATACTGCTTGATTCGTTCGTAAGATATACGGTAAATGAATCTGTCTGTGAAGATTGGATTAGTAACTATGTGTGATAAATTCCAGCTGCAGTAATAACATTTCAATCATATATACTTCAGTATATATGATTATACAGTATATATATATATATACTTTAGTATACTTATATATATACTATAGTATATATATATACTTTAGTATACAACATTTCAATCATACCGAGCAAAAATCTATTACCAAAATAACAAGGCAAGACTTCTGATACACGCAGGAATTCTGGTAAGATGAAGACCAAGAACTTTTTCGTAAGAACCATATGTGTTAGGCGACAATAACTATTAACCATTAGTGCAAAGTCCATATTTTTTCAAAATACAGCAATAAAAAAAAAGTTACATTCCCCCATGTACGTGGGAAACAAAGCTCTTTTTAAAACAGCACATCTACGTTTAGTTTTAGATATTTTTTTTAAACAAAATCGATATATATCATTATGGATGAAGAGGTGTATTAAGCACACCTCGACAAAATAAGACCATACACTTAGCCGGCTCTTAGGACATCCACGGAGAATAGGAAGCGATGACACATATTTTTGAAGCATGAGCAACGAAACGAGATATGATAAAGTGTTTATCATATAATATAACCGCCATTATAAAATTTATTCTTTATACTTTACCAGTGAAAGCTTGACCAAAATAACAGATTACAAATTCATCAATGAACCAGTAAGCAGGGCAGTTACGCTTGATTGATTGATTAATGAATATAAATAAGCCTTCAAATAAGTTGCGTTGTAATTACAAAGACACACACAATAAAAATATATTCTCTGTTCAATGGATAGAACGGACGCTGATCATTAAGGTCGCATCGAACTACGTGGAACGTTCGAGTTCTCGTTGAGAGCTCATTGAAAATATGCATACGTTATTCTACGGATATTTTTTGAGGGTTGTTCTGTAATCAAAAAGGGATATTTGTTTATTTGATTTAAGCTTACTGAGAATCGGGAGTTTTATTATTTAGACATACATTTACAATCGACGGATTCGTAATCTATGCTTTTATATATTCACATATTGTTACTTGATCTATATCAAAAATGCGAATTTGGCGGGGAATCAGGAAATTTAAGAAACCTTACCGATCATATGAACTTTTCTATTATACTTCAAACTTTTGACAGGTATACTTTTACTGTTAAAAATAAACAAAGATTACATTTGAATTTAAATTCTGTCATTCTTGAATGAATATTCATTATTTTTTAAATATTTAAATGAATTATGATAATAAAAACTACCTAATCTCTGTGATTGCATTGCACAAATTAGGTATTGAGTCTAATACAGATTTTTAAAAATTTCCATCCGCTTGGTATTCGTCGTATATTTGTGCACTGGGCTATTTTACGAATTAATATTTATGTTAACCCACAGATAATCATATTCATTCTGTAACCTCACGATTACTCAACAAATTACATAGAAAACGTTATTCGATTTCAGTTATGGTGTGTATTAGTTATGAAACAGTGACTGAGCCTAATTTTTGTGAAAAGGTATCAAAGTATCGGCACCAGTGTATTAAGAAACCATTCTTGAGAAAGTGAATATATATTGTGTTGTTAAGGCTGTTAACAAAACAATGTTCCATAACTAATAATGGTCCTTTCAGAAATACTCAGCGCCAGGTTATAAAGTTCAATCCACCAAAGCATGACTGAATATGACCGTTCCGGATTTTATCAAGACTGTCCATAATTATGTTCCTATCGTAATCTACTGAATTCTGATTTATGGACAGTTTTAGAGAATATGAGTTACTCTAATCGCTATCATAATTTGGTGTCCCAAAGGAAATAATAAGATTGAAAGTGATTGGCTAGTCTCAAGGAAAGAGAATAAGATCAATATATTTTTGATATTTTTATATTAATGTATTGACTAACAAGTCTCCCTTGTAGGTATCCTAGAAACTCTTATAATGATGTGTGGACTACTTATTTTAATTTAGTAAATAACAATAAAAAGTTTTTGACACGAATGACAATGATTCTTTGACGATCTGCTTCAACAGTTTTCTCATTTATTTAAGATTCCATTAAAACTAGGCGAATAAATGGCAAAGATCTTTTTTGTAACGATAATATGTTAGTTATGTGCGTGTACTTAGTTAAATATATAGTATGAATTTTCGTTTGATAGACTAACTGACAGCAGCAAGCTAGGCGAGATGACAATAGGCTATTTTCATGTTATAACATAAAAATGTGAAATAATTTTATTTATATAGTTTTTGTACTGAGCAATGCAAAAATTATATTATTTGTTCATAAAAACGTAAGATTAATTTTATATTTCTAATTTAAAATCGAAGTTTTATTATCTATACATCACGTGATCGAAAACACCGACCGCCATGATTTTCTCGTATGACGTCATTACTACTAAAACAAAGTATGTTTGTAAGCAACGCGTCAAGTTGAAAGGAGATTGCCCGTTCCAGTACTTTTTGTAGAAACATTGTGTCTCAATGATTTTCTTACCAAAAATAAAACAATATTATTTAAAGTATTTTGTCTTTTCTGCTTATTTAACATTCCTTTTGGAAATAATTTTCTGAAATAAATCAGTAATAAACTTCCGTTTTACAGCAAATTGACATAATCTGCCATGTTTATAGGGTTGAGACAAATTATAGAAATCAATCGATTATTATCTGTAGTACCTAAATCGACAATCGAATCGCTTTGCTTAATATCTATTCCCTCTATGAGGGGACTCATTTATAACAAACAAGTGTCACATTTATGTAGATTTGAGGTTAACTTGCTGTGCCGGTTATTGTTATAGTTATTCGTGTTTTAAATTCTGTTTTTGAAAAATGCCGGGTTCTAAAAGAAAATATTATAGAAGAATATTGTTTTTGAGATAAGATTATTGTTTTTGTTACAACTTACAAGAAGTTTGTTTTAGTTACTTACATAAGATTTTTATATTTTTTTAATTTAATCACTGATTAGTAGTTAATTGACAGGAAAATAGTTTTCGTTTTGTTTTCCTTTATATAAATAATCAAATACAATACAATAAAAATTAAAATATCAACATATAATTTAACTACTGCAAGAATATTCTATATGATAGTAATTAGTTGATTTTCTTGTTCTTAAAAATATTGTGTTTATAAATTAATTTATAATGAAAATACAATCATGAGCCTATGTTATGTACATACATAATGCACCATAATGTTAATTTGATTTTATTTTGAAAAGACTGCTATGCAATTACATAATTTTATTAATAATAAATATAAATATTTTTAAAAATTTCAAATATACATAAATAAATGATTCGATTTCAAAAAATAATTTTCTTTTTACTTTAGTATAACTCTTCCAATACATTATAAACAAATAAAAAAATGAAAAGATGAAATAGATAAAAATATCATTTGTCTGTTAATTTTCTTTTACTAAATAAATTGGCAAAGATTAAAAAAAAACATTAACTCTTCCATCTTGTCAACTCGAGTTCAATCGAGTTTTGTTTTCCGTATTGGCACATCACTACTATCTTTGGCGTTTAACAACTTTGATATTTCTTTATTTTAGTACAATTGACGTCACAGACATGGCGGTCGGCATTTTGGCGCCTTTATTTTACGATAATATTTTGATATTTTTTTTTCTGCTTGCAGGATAAATAATTTGCAAAAATAAAAATAACACCTGACTATCGCATGTAAACGAACATTTTAAAAAATATTTGAAAAAATTGTAGTATAGCCTATTGTTCAGTGATTGTTGGCATTTTGGTCCAGCCGATTTAGGTATCAGATTAAATAGATTTCAGTAGATTTTGAATTAAATTGATAGGTAATCCATATTATTTGTTGTTTTTTTTTAATGTAAATAGTTTATTTTTAGCCGCGTAACTCAATAATAAACGCGAGAATCATAATAAATATTAAATCATTTTATTCAGGAATATTTTATCTATGAAACAAAAAATAAAACATGATAAAGACACGAACTATGAGTTTTTAGAGAATAAATTCAAACTAATAAATAGGATATTTCTTGGACGTCCAGCTTTGTTGGTGTTGACTATGCTAGGCTGGCATAGTTTTTATATTAATGTAACCTTTTAATATTATTTTGTATACTTTTTGATACAATTTTATTTTTATAGCTTTTCTTTGTTTTATACTTTTTGAAGTTGTCATTATTCATTCCAATACAGTTAGTTGTCTGAGAAAGGCCTTTTAATTTTGCTCCTGCCTTTACTTATTTCCAACAGTTGGTATAAGATGGAGTATGTTTCCATTTTTACACACAATAGTTATTTATAACTCTCCGTATAACTTCTATTGTATAATATAGGTTGGCAGTTAATCTTTATTGTCCTTTGATGATGCTTGTTCTTTCCAAAACACGGTCTCTCGCTGACCTTTTAACGTGCAACTGTGATTGTCAAATCCAATTCGAAGAAAGTATTTTTGATTTGATTAGATATGATATGAAAATATAAGATGTAAAATTCAAGTTTAAATTGCTACGCTGACAGTTGTTGCTACGACGTAGCTACGGTAAAGTAGCAATAATGTCGTATTGCTACGGATAATGAATTCTTACATACCGCTGCTGCTTTTCAAAAACTTAATTGCTAAACAGTTTTCTTTCCGAAATCATTACAATTCATCGCTTTTTATCACGTGCAGTCTATCTGTGACTGAACGATACGGGGGAATATTGGAAAAATTGGGAGAGCTCTCAGCGGGCGCAAATTGAAAATATAGAGGCGTCGGTTATTGTCGGCCCGTCACGTTGCAATTCTGAAATCAGCCGCGCCCGGAACTTGTATATAGGAAAGTAGAAGACCCTACTATTTTATTTAATGTTTTTCAGTTTTCGTTTCTGAATTTTATGCTTCCTTCAAGGAGACTATACCAGAAACGTCTGCTTGGGTTCTTCCGTTTGGTTTTGTGCGGTCCGACGTGATTGGGTACTATGTCATATGTTGGCAATGTACTCTGTGGTTTTTATGGAGTTTGCCGATTTTCTCCAAATCTTACAGGAACCATGCGCCATATAGGCAAATTAAACCACTCATCTCTCGATGGGTTATCTGCTTGTTTGCCAAAATTATATTCATAACTGTCTGGTAACAAGAATGCCATCCCTCCTCATCGCAATCACATGCCCATAATTTGCTATTCTGTTAGTTGTCTTCTTTATCATTGATGCTATTTTCAGACTCAGTTTTTTAATTTTTTTTATTTTTCATCTTAACTGCCAATGGCCATCTGCAATACCACAGACGTCACAAGTTCGTCATCGGTCTTTTAAAATGGGAATATAGTTTTTTGAAGGTCAAACCTTCAAAAAAGTATATTCTCTTTTCCATGTATATTCGCCTCGGTCTGGAAATATCGCAGGCGACAATATATTCTATAGATTGGTAGTGCAAGGTAGAATATTCTTAGAAAAAAGACAATCTTCTTATATCGCGATTGATGTCAATCTAATACTGGATAAGCGACCGGAGATATATGAAATTGGAGTAGACTGGTGCATCACTTTATGTGATATGGGAGAAATAAGGTGAGCTGTCAAAGCTACAAAACGTATGCTCAGTCTTAGATCTGCTAATCTTCAGTTCGATACTATCCTGTCTCTCTCACCATTTTCCACCCTGCTCTGAAACACATTTATCCCCCAGGACAAAGTGCAGTAGCGTAGACCAAGTTGCATCCTCCAAGGTGTTTTATTTTGTCTGAAGTTTCTTTTACGTGGAAATTTAAGAGTTAGTTTTAAGTCAATATAGCTAACTTGATAGTTATATGATACTAGATTTCTAATAGTCAGAACCGAATATTTTTTACAAACTGTTATTTAAATTTATTTGTTTTTCCTAGAAAATACTTGAATGTGAGGAGTAAGTTCTAAACTTAGATAAGGTTGTAGCAATCCTCCAGCTTTTGGGCTAGCACTTAGACTAACACTTAGACTTAGCTAGACAGGCTTAGACTTAGTAAGGGCTAACAGCAACCAAATCAAGGAGCAACATTTCTTATTTTTGGAGCAGCAAACCTTTGAAATGGACCTTCAGATCAATTCGAATTTTAACCACTAGAAATCGAAAATTAATAGTTACAACAGCAGACGAAAATTTAAACTTTCGTTCCAACTTCGACTTTCCTTAGTAATCGTGTAGATTTATTGTAAACTGGCTGGCGATTTTCACGCTCGAACAGGCGCGAATTGCAACAGCGGCGTCCAAGTAATAGCTTTTTGAGCTGTTGCCATTGCATTTTGGTTATCGCCACCTTTAACTGTTACGAGGCGCTTATTACGGAACCAATTGCTGTGCCTTGTTGCAACCTGTTTCCTTGTTTGTGGTATTCATGAGGCCAAGATTAAAACGGTTAATATCGCTTTGCACTTGACAAATATTGCAGTTTTTGAATGGAATAGTTTCTACAAGTAGTTGAATATTAACCAAGAAGATTAATATTTTCAGAAATAAAAAAATAAAATAGTAAGTAAATATAAATAGTAAGTAGTAATATATACAAAACGAATTGATTGGTTATGTAGATTTGGATTTATCTATTAGGCCATGGTATTATTCTAAATGACTAAGGCCCATATTACAAAATGAATCTTCAACTCAAACCTCTTCTTTAGTACAGTTGCAAAGGGATAGCATGTGCTACTGAGTCCACATAGCGCCAACCTTTTCTAATTGTACTCAAGCAGAGATATGAGTTTGAGTCACTTTTCTGTAAAATTGGTTCAAAAACGTTATCGAAAATGCACGGCAATATGAGTCATTATATTACCGATAATGAAAATTTAATATAATAAATTAAATTATGAAGGTCCAAAACTCAAATTTCTGCTAAACTGGAAATACAATTAGCATCTTTTTCTTTAATAATTTTACATGGGTCCTTTGCACGTTTTAACAGAGTAACTTTGGTGATCATGTCACCCAAAAGTACTATAAAGGTGTATATGAGTGAAAACTTTTTGCTTCAAAAATTTTCCTTGTTAGCAAGTTTTGAGATTATTGTCTATAAAAATTCTTGAGCGTAACATATCGCTTCGACGTGTTTACTTCGTTCTAAACATTGCTTACTTATTATTAGGAACAACGGTCAGAATGAATTAAATATCAATTAACAATTAACATTTGGTCCTAGATTTATTTTAATATTTTATTAGATAATGTTAAGTCAAAATAGTAGATTACTGCTGAAGAAAAACAGCGTCACTGATATAGTATTCAATGTTTAGAAAAAGATAACAACGCGTTTTCCCGCTAGGGGGCTCTGAAGTTCGTATTAGAAAATGGGGGTTTTTTCTAATACAGACTTCAGAGTATATAGACTTCAGAGAGACAGACTTAAGAGAATATTCAGCTGATTCTGCCGAAAATCACGATTTTCTAATACAGACTTCAGAGCCCCCTAGCGAGAAAATGAGTCGTTAACTTTTTTTGCGACCAGTACATTTTTTGCTCAGCTCGACCAGGAGAACAAGATATCCAAAATTTAGACCTGGGTCTCGAAAACCACTTGGACATATAAACAGTATCATCTACTTTCGCACCTTATCACACTTTTCACCAGAAATTGCTAAAGTGAGTAATTAAAACTTCGCATGCGCCCGGGTACTAGCTTAACACTCGTGCATAAATAATTCAATTTGCGCTCGACGAAGATGATGATTAATAGTTATTTTATACTATTGCACTTTTAAGTCTACCTGTAAACCAATATATAATAGAAAGTTCATTAGAGACATTTAGTTTTAATGCTTGTATTATATCTGTAAATGAAAATATGTTATATTATATATAATATTTGGCGTTATTATCAGAACTTAAATCTTTTGTTAATTCTGAACAGTTTAAATATTCACAGTTATCCAAGTGTTGCGAAATCCGTTCAACAACTGAAAACAGCAAAAGTACGAATGGTTTTATTTAAAAATTCCATTAACTCCACTGATGCATTTCAGCTGAAACATTATTAAACTTTACACTTGAAAAGCTTCGTCTTAAATCATTTTGTGCGAATAGCACTGCTATATTTGGTAAAAGAAGATAACGACTTTAGTCCTATCGTTTTTAAGTGCATTTCTCATTGAAACTCTTTAGTATGACATAAAATACCGAATTGGTTTCGCTTTATTGGAATGCGCTTTATTTGGCGCATTTAAAACGGAATGACTTTTATTACCTATAGTACTATTGCTACTTTTACAAAGGAAAATACAGATTACCTTTCCTAATTGGGGCCTAAAATATTTATTCACGTTGTTCGATTTCAAACAAAGAGTCGTTTGATTAAAACCTCACACACATAATTTTTTTATACACATTTATGTGTGAATTTAATATATAAAATGTTTCAAATATATTTTTTTAAAGTACTCGTAAATGTTATGATTCAATATATTTCTTGTTTAAGTTCAAGATACTGTTTTGATTTATTTAAGCTGTTGAATCATAATGAGCTAAACACACTTTATTTTAAAGAAAGTTATTATTTTTGAAAAAAGTATTATATTTTGATTAATTCCTAATCTACTTATACACTAATACTTGATGACCCGGTAAACATTGTTTTGCCATATCCATTATTTGTTGTAAATATTTTGGTAGTTAAATAAAAAATAACTTACAGTACATAAGTGAGGGTGGGATCTATATATGACTGAAGGAGGAATGTAATGATGAGGACAATGATGGCGTATAAAATGTACAAAACACAAACGATTTATTTTGTTAATACAATGTATTTCATTAACTTAACTGACATGCTTTAAGTAAATATATATCTGTTCTAGATTAAAAAAATATATATGATATGTCAATAAAATGACCATATCAATTTAAAAATTTTGTAATCATATATCGACAAGTGAAACTAAAGTTAGTAAGTTATCTTAATAATTTTAAATATTGCTAGGAGCTTACCTGAGAAGGACGGATTATGAAAAAATACTGTAGCAGTAACAGTTTATCTGATATTATTAACATAAAAACTTACATATTATATAGATTATTATAGATATAAACATAATAATCACATAAAAATTGAAGCTGTTACAAATCTTTTTAGACTAATTTGAGTAAAACTGCTTAATTTACACTACTCCGCATGAGAACACTATAATAGTATTACAAACATTTTCAGTTTGTAGATCTGTTTTTTTTAGATATAACAATTAATCGCAAGCAAAAGCTTGTAACTCCTACCGCGTAATTAATTCAATATTTTTTTTACAGAAGGTAGCAAGAAAACTGTTTTAATTAAAACTGCATATAGGAAGTAAATTGCTCGAGTGCAAAATTGCAAGCTCATAAAATATTCATGAAACATTAAAAGGTGGACGGGGTTCTACTTTCTGGAAAAAATACACTATGACAAGAACTAAATGAGATGCATTACGGAAACTATTGTTTCAGTGTCAGTTTAATTAAGTTCAAAATTAATTAATTTGCAGCAAAATATTTTCACATTCTATGATATGTTTTATTTATTTACTTATTTATCCCCAGCGCAGACAAAGATCAAAACAAATAAGCTTCCAAAAACGTACTATTTAATACATGTACAAATAATTCGTTAATTTTTAAACAGTGCTAATTGAGAATAAAGTGTTAGCGATTGGTGTAAGTGATTTCAGATAGTGCTCACGAAGCACTTTCTTAAATATGCATTTACTTTTAGATGCCCGCATGTTGTAGGGTAGATTTAGGGTGTTTTATCATAAGCATATTTGTGATAAAACACATTCGTATTTGTTTTAGCTTCTCACATTATCACACAGTTCTTTAAGTGATCTTAATAATTAATATTATTACATTATATAATATTTATGATCTGATGATATTTATGATCTAATATTTATTTGTACCATGCAGTACATCATCTCCTGACTTTTTGAAAAACAAACCCATATCGATAGTTCCTTTAAGGTAACTGAATATTCTATTGACGTTCTTACGTCTAATGGCAAGTTTTTAAATAATACTTCTGATAAGTACAGCAAAATATATTCTTTTATTTACAATAACTCACAAAATATAATATTTTAAAACAATATTTTACACTAATAATTTGTCACATATTTTTCACATTAGAATCGTGCCATGACAACGTCATGTCATTGTTGCAAAGACAAAGGTAGGTATGCAGTCTTCACATTATTACATTATATAAACATAATGTTTATAAAACAAAATAAAGTAAGATATAATTATATTATTTACTAGCTTTTGCCCGCGACTTCGTTCGCGTGGACTTCAGGTTCGTCCCGTCTAGTCTAGTAATATGTAAGTTGTTTTGATCTATCTTGTAGGATTCAGTCAGCGTTTGTAATGGAAGCGCAAAAAATGTGTTTTTTTTACGACCTCACATTAGAAACCTCAAAAATTGTAGCCTATGTGTTATTCTGATGTATAAGCTATATTGTGGTAAAGTTTCATTCAAATCCATTCAGTAGTTTTTACGTGAAAGAGTAACAAACATTATAATTCGCAATATTATCATGCCTTGAGTTCATTAAAATGACGATAACTTTTTTTTTAATGAACCGATTTTGTGAAACAAAGTTTAGATATTATTCTGAGTTAAAACAAAGCAAATAGTGAAAGTTTCAAGCAAATCGGTTCAGTACTTTCGGAGATAAACGTGAACAAACATACAGACAGACAGACAGACAAAAAATTCCAAAAAATTTTTTTTGCTTTCTAATAATCTATTTAAGTGCCCCTCTATCCATTTCAGTCAAAAATACTAAATGTACAGACAAAATATTTTTACTGTCTTATTATATGTATAGATTACATTTTGTATAACACACATTTTATATTTGTGATTAGGGGAAGTAATTAATAGGTAGAGTGAACTACGAGATCTGGAATATAGTTTTATCTACTCCCTAATCTTTATTACTAAATATATAAAAACCATTATATGCGATTTAAAATATCCAATGAGATTAAATTTCTGATCCAGTTTCGAGCTATTGGCAATGTTTAATAAGGTCTTTGCATGATCCATTTCGTTTATTAATTTTACCAAGATATCAAATTATGTTTGAAGTCTAGTCCTGTTGATATCATAGGGCGCGCTGCCCTATGTCAGGCATATGCTCTTGGAGCGGCGCGGGAAACCAAATTCATTTGTGTGAAGACCTAGTCATGACAATGCACAAGACTACCGAGCACATGGTACAAGGGGATAAATGACGGTGTAGAAGCTAAAGGAAATCTTCCTAAAATAAACATCTTTTGCTACGAAAATCTGTAGCAGAAAGGTTTTGTAGTAAATTTATAAAATTATATTGATTGGATAGTGGTATGCTAGGAGTTTCTCTGCGTCGTAGAATTAGAAATGATGAAATCCGGCGAACAAAAAATCAGAGACATCGTAGTGAAATGAGTTGCGAAACTAAAGTGGCAGTGGGTAGGGTATACTGAATGTGATGGCCGTTGGTGCGGAAAGGTCCTTGAGTGGTCACCAATAGCAGAGGATGTCTACCGGCAAATGAATTTGATAATACAAGAGTTCAATGTATGTCTATTGACTGGCAACTTAAAAGGCAGTGTACATACGTTTTACACTGCGGATTACTTCGTCTTGGGGAGGCCTATTTACGGGTGGACACCCGTTAGCGTACATATGTCGGTTGAAATAATGTTGATTGATTTTATTTTTTGTCAGCTTAATCGATTTTATTTTTGCATGTCGACACATTTCAGTTATATCATGTAACTCATGTAAAATAACAGCTTTTTGTTAATATTAAGATTTTGCTACAGTTATTACTCTTATGAACCGAACTTATCAATCATATTATCAAGGCAGTGCTTAAAACAGTCTATATATTTTATGCGTCGTTTTATATGTCTGATTACTATCATAATCATCACCATTGTCAGCTTCACTGCTTATAGGTGCAGGGCACAAGTCTACTTGAATTATGTTATAGTGATTAGGCATTAGGTATCCCCGTTTGCCCTGTTGGTCGCTTTCATATACAACTCGGAATTTCTTCTACATCACGTAAATCAAAACAGTTTTTTACTACTAATACTGGTACTATTCATCATTCAATTATTTTATAATCAAGGTCCTATATTATTATACCAAAAGTATAGCATATTAAAATATTTGTGATTATTTTATCCGAGCGTCGAGTGTAAACGCAGCTTTTCCTTCCATATTACTTCATGGAACACTGCTTTGTGGGCGAATATTTTACCGATAAATATCTCTTAGAAGACGTTTCTTTTCTGTTTATCGTTTGGATTCCGCTGATTTTCTCTACAGTTTGTCTCTTAAGCGGCACTTTACAGTCGGATATCGTTTGTTATGGGGATACGGTTTTCCCCTTTGTTTATCTTTCGAACTCATTATAAAGTAGTTATATGTTGGACACGAGATTGTAAGGTAAAATAACCTTACCTATTTGTAAACAGAAACAAAAGAAAACAATCATTTATCCAATAAGTTAATATGACAATAGAGAGGTACCTATGTCAATACTTCGGTATTGATTTATTTTCGTATCGTATCATTTTAATTTCTATTAAGTTATAGTGATTGTTGAACAAGAAAGTTTGTAAAATTATTATTATTATTATTGTATAGGATAGGGCAGCAAACGAGCAAACGGATCACTTAATGGTAAGCGATAACTGTTGCCCATGGACACCCGCAACACCAGAGGAGTCAGATGCTTTGCCGGCCTTTTAAAAGGGAATAAGAGGGGAAGGGGGGTTGGGCCTCCGGTACCCTCAATCAGACGGTGATCATTACGTTATATGACAAAGTCGTCTATCGCGCTTAATCGTGAAAACATGAAATGGTAACAATCTATACTATTTTGAAAATTCTGCGGGATATATAGCGTTGCCGTATCGTGACTGATTGATCATTATGAACTATTTCACGGAAATTGTATCAACTTTCTCATAGAACGTATTACGGTCTTCCCGTTTCTACCGGCATTCTGCCGTTCCGGCATTACAAAAAACGTTATAATTCCAACGTTTTTAAACCTCTGTATGTCTGTAATATATTAATTGTTACCATTTTATAGTATTGGATTTTGTACAACAAATGAGATTAAATAAAAGAGTGCATGAAAATGTCCATAGATAGGAATAAAAATACTTGTTTAATTCAGTTATGAAGATTAACATTCTAGTGATATCCGACATTTGATTAGTAGACAGTTTGAAAGATATATACTAATAGCTTTGTAGAAATAATCTTTAGCTGTCTCCGGTTCTTAATGTGTATATAGTTTCGTCTAGTTTATTTCTAAAATCTCACGAAATGGACGAGAATAATCCGCTTTGTCAAGATTCCTTTGGTTACAACATATTGTACATAAACGGCTTTTTTCATACACTCATAAATTGTTTACACATTCTTGAGTATATATAGCAAGAATTTGATTTGTTTTGATTCAAGAGATAATATTCACCAAATAATATTCAAAATTACTATTGACCTCAATATTAGCTGAATATAAATTTTGCTACCTAGGTAAAAAAGTAGACTTACAATTAGTAAAATAGCCAAGCCCACAACCCGTATGTCATCGAGAACCGTCTTGTATTGACAAATATACTTTCCGTGATAATAAATCTCATATGTCCTCACCAAAGATGGAACGAGAAAAATCTGTTATTTTCTGTGTTAAGTTAGGTGATTGATATATGTTCACAGGATTCAACAGTGACCATACAAAACAGTAATTATCAGATACTAAACAAATATTAACTGAACGCAATGGAATACGAAGCCATCGCGCACACTCAAACTGATTAATGCTAGTGAATCATTTATATCACTTATCGAACAGTGAGCCATTGTGCAAATTGTTATCTACATAAACTTGCATATAATAAAGGTCTGCATGTTTGTCAACATAGTCTTAAAAAATAAAACCAGTTATGGATATGGTTAAAAGCGTACGAAGCTCATCGTATTATATTTATCCAACCCATAAATATGGCCGAGCAATGTGTCTACATTGTAAACTGCGAGCGCAATTTCCCGGCACCTCGGTAAGATTATTACATTGTCATGTTCAAGTTATTGGCCGTACTTGTATCGCAATACTAATATTTTGTAGTCGTTTTATGGGGCGCAAACAAAGCGCTTGCGAACTTTGTGAAGACAACGTTGCGACCTGCTCCTATGTGTCGCAAACCAGGCATTAAAAGCACTATTTCGATTAGAAATGAGTCTTCTGTTTTAAGCGGGTTACCCTTAAACCTGAACTTTTGAATAGGAAATAAAAAATGTTATAATTTTTAAATCTTGAATTATACATAAATAATTATAGGAATACGTGAATATATCAGGGGAAGTCTGAAAGTCCCTATTATGTGATAGTGATTAGGCATATAGGGAGAGGAAGACCGAAGAAAAGATGGATGGACTATGTGAATTATACTATTGTTACGAGCTGGGGTCAGTAAATTAAACGGCGGTCTACCAAAACACTGAACTTTTATTAATTACCACACTAACAGTCACTAATCACTTCACTGAAAGCACTGAAAGTCGCTTCTTAGTTCTCCAATATCACTTAGATGTTTTCGCACTGTATCGCAAAACAATACTCTTCCCGGCGGCCGGAACCGGCCTTATATAGTCCCCTAAGATACTTGCCACTCTTGCCAGAACATTCGCGGACACACTCGAATGTGTAGTCCAATACGTCGCGCGTTCGAGACGTTTCGAGTATAACTGTCTCGATACTCGAATATTCTCGATACACAATACTCGAATATTCCCGTACTATCTTTCTCGAATATTTTGTGTTTGTCTATCTCTTTCTAATGATGTTTTCTCATTCTAATACTTCTCGAATGTTCCAACTATATCTGTCTCTTTCTACTATTGCTATCTCTTTCACTCCTATTGAAATTTATGTCCTTTTACTGAAGTAGGCTTAATGGCTCATAAGGGGTCCTGAAAACGCCTGAAAACGGGTTTTCAGGTTATTGCGGCATTGGATAGAGGGTAGCCTGAAACGTACTGAAAACATGTTTCAGGCGCCTGAAAACTACTGTAACTTGGGTGTAATTTAGATTTTTTAGTATGTGAAAGAGCTACTTCTGAAACGGCCTGAAACGAAAACATGTTTCAGCCTGCTGAAAACGTTTCTAAGTCACAGAAAATCACTTTTGAAGTTTTACTAAGCCACCGGCGTAACACTATGTTGAAGAAGTCGGGAGTGAGTGTCAAAATAGAGCGTGATATAGGAGAGTGGAAGAGAAAGACGTTGTGCCGACCTAAAATAAAATTAGGAACAGGGCACGGGAAGAAGATTTAGTCGTAAACTAAAAACTACCTGAAAAGTTTGTAGAACTAAAATTTAAGCCTGTATTTACTAATCGACACATCGCCATTTAGTCGCTAAAATTTTTTTAAATATTCTATGTGAGTACTAACAGCAAATTTTACATGTCCACCTTCAGACAGCACTTTTGTCGCTCGCAGTAGTGGCGGTATTCGTAGTGCAAATGTACAAATGAAGATTAAATAGCTTCGTGTCTTATCTTATTATTAAATTTGTTTTGACGCCAATAATAGTACTTAAAGGTCAATTTTAAATAAATATTATTTTAATTTGTTCAGATTTTTCATAATAAGATAGAATATTTTTTTTATTTTTTTTTATATGCTAGGCGCGGCAGATGACCTCCTCCCGCCTGATGTTAAGCGGTGAAAGACGCCCAAATGAGATGACAGATAGGATAGTGACTTTACTCCACTCTCCTACCTGCCCTATCCCTGCCGGCCCAAAAGATGCCTTTTCACGCCTCTTTTGAAGGAACCCCATATTTAATGGCAAAAGGCATATGCGAGTGTTCTTCTAGAAAAACAAACGTCAAGTATATAATATTTAAAAAACTTAATCTGAAAGCATCACTCGTATACATCCCCAAAAAGGGCATTGATCCCACACAAACTAAATTAGGGTGATAAGGGCACGGTAACCTAAAGCGGATTTGTCTAACTTCATATGTAAATTAATTAAATATTTTATTTTATATCAACAAATAAATAACAATGTTATATAATATATTTATATTGCGATTAGGCGAAGACATATCCTTAGGGAGAGGCCTATGTCCAGCAATTGACGTCTATTGATTATAATGAACACAAGTGTAATTTGTATATCTAACTTAAAAATAATTATGTGGCACCTCGAGGGACTGTTATGCCAACGAAACGTGTGAAAGTAAAACTACACAAATCGCACTCAAAATAAGAATGAAACGCAAAAAAGAAAAGAAGTACCTAGTAGATACATTTTACGACGCTTTAAGCGTAATGTGCGTTAAACACTCCAAGCAAACCTTTTAAGGTCCAGCCGGCTCGTTATGGTGTCCTCAGGATCTAAATTAAGGCAAATAAATAAAGCCTTATACTGCGTTGCTTCTAATTTGTACCCGCTACCAGCGTTTCTTCGGGAGTTAGTGTCACTGGATAAGATTATAACTGTAATATCCGTAGTAATATTATAAACGCTGTCGCTGTCTGTTATTATTTCACGTAAAAACTATTAAATGGATTTTAATGAAACTTTACAATAATATAGCTTATATATCAGAATAATATATATAAAGATACTACATATTTTGAACAATATCGAGGTACTCAATGGGTATAAATCAGTAGTATTACACAGTCATAAAAAGTAGGCATTTCAGAAAATTATTAACACTATCCGTTCCCCGGTCCCCAAGAGACAGGATTACCTAGTTTGGGGACTATGGGTAATCAAATATAGAAATGTTTTTTGGTAAATACATATAATTATTATTATTATTATCTGTATACGGTGCATAGTATTTTATTTTCTTTCAGTAGAGAGAGGCTGATAAGCTGCGGTGGTATCCGTGAGGGATACCACCGCAGCGGCAAGGGTCACGGTGATTGGCGACCCGGGAGGGACCACGCCGCATGTGCTGGGCCGAGTCGAGGTCGGATGCGCAGTGGTGGCAATGTGTCGATCCCTCCCGTCCTATTCGACACAGATACTCACCGAAGCAGCAGTGCCCGGTGAGTATCTGAGTCAATCGGTAGGTGAGCTCCTCCTTCCCGCGGAGCCAAGCTTCGAGGTGCGGGTGTACGACACCGTCGGCCCGCTGGCGCGCGCTGATCCGTAATTCGAGCTGCGCATGCCAGGCCGCCACAATCCGTCGATGCCACTCCCGCCCGACTTGAATAACCTACCGACTAAACTTAGCCTGAACCTTGGCCAGGAAGGCCCTACGACTTGGATAGAGGGGTATAGGGGGGCATAGTATCGTCTGCTTACTACACGGTATAAGTCATAAAATTTTAATTCAACACAGGTCTTTGTAGATATTTTCACGTCATAAATTCGTTCTTATCACTGTTTAAGATTATTAAGGAATTATACATTATTTCGCATTTTCAACATAAAATTTTCCTCTTGTTACGATCCGAACAGAGTTCCCTAGCTTCCTCGACTTTAATTTATAGTTTCATGCACGTTTTTTGGTTACGTTTTTTGGTACAAATATGTTCATCTAGATAGTCTTCTACTAACTTGCCCATTGCATATTTGCCTTACAACTTTCTGTAGTTAAACGTCTTTCGTCCGTCCTTACTAAGTTAAATATATGTCGAAGTTTTATTTTAGCTGTAGTTAATAGGACCTAATTTGATTGTCATTGTACCAGAAGTGAGTGAACACCGGGACGTCACATGATTAAAAATGAGTTTAGTCAAATGAGTGACTAAACGCGTGCGGAATCGTGTTGGCAAGTTACACGAGCATCGGGCATCACTTCTTCTGTGACTAGTGACTACGAGGGTGACCTATTAACCTAAGACCGATGCCATGAATCCGAAGGAAGGCATTAACCACTCACCGCCGCCGTGATATATATTAATATTTTAATGAAAATTGCTTGCGCATTTTCAGAGGAGTGAGACATGATTTTTATATATAGATATGAAACGGTTATTATTTGATATATCCCATATTTTTCCTTTTGTGTATTTTATAGATTCATTTATTAGAAAAAGCAGAAAATTCTCTACATCAAATATAATTCAAGAGCAACGCTATTAATAAATAAAATTCCAGAGCTATATTTTAATCCAATACATATGCAACTCAATTTAATCCGAAATGCTGATCTCTCTTAACATTTGCTTGCCTATGCAACTAGCCAGTTCTACTCGCTTCTATTCCACGTTACTTCCGTAGAACGCCTCGCCATGCCCGTAAATCGTCGTAATTGGAGGGCGAGCCGCCGACGCACCGTGCCCTCAGGTAGAGCAGTTATGATTTTATATTGGCTCATGTACCTCCCCGTTACAACGTGTTGTGTTGTATTGAATTACATCCCAAAAAATGTGTTCACAATACATTGTAACTTGGATGTAATTGGAACTAATAAAGATTTTTCTTTATTTAAAAAAATTATACTATATTACAGCTATTTATTTTCTTTTATAAATTATGGAAAGTTAATCACAAATTGACTCGGGTCTCATATAAATATGAAAACAAAAACAGATTTTTAAATTCTCATTCTTACAGCACAATTCATTTGATACGGGGTTGGGGCAGGCAAAGCAATCAGGAAGGAGTTGTGCAGCCTCGTGACATGTAGTGCCGCGGAGTCGCGGTTACGAGAGCTGTGCATGCATCTGCGTCGCTCCCCATAAGATGCTCAAGGAAAATGTAGGCACGTCACTTTTTGGTGCAGACTCGAGGTCCGTAGGGTTTCAGTCGGTAGGCCGCATTTAGCACCTGGCGGAGAGTCCAATATAACCTCGTGCTGCTCCCGAGTACGAAGTATGCGTAACCGCATTTTCCTACGTACCAAAAAGTCAAAGAAGTCTATGACCACACGGTGGACTTATTTTGCCCACACTCTACATTAGACTGGTCAATCGACAAGTAGTTGGAGCTATAATCCAACGTGATTTTTTTTTAGTTAAATTACTTAATAATATTTAAAATTAAAGTTTGGATCATCTTGCATTTAGTTACATTGCAGTTAAATAAACAATAATAGGATAAATATAGCATAACCTATTATATGTATAAGAAATATGCAATTCTGAATATAACTGAGAGAGTCTTGATTCTAATATTTATTCTAATATCTCTCAATATTTTCATAATTTCATTGATAATTTTGCTAAGACGTAGGACATCTATTTCTACTCAGATCATTTTTTTTTCCTATTGTATTGTCTTGCTCGAAAATGCCACGTGGAAAAATTTTATCCCAAAAGAAGTTATGTAAAGAATGAATGTATATTATTGCATGTTTGAGATAATTTTTCTGCAATCTGTCGGATTGGACAACTCTAACACATTAAAAAATACAGCTATTGTATTACATCTTATTCCGTGTTACAGCATATCTGAATGCTGTCGCCACACACAAGAGCGTAGGTTTTTATAGCAGCGAAAAATAAATCTTGCTACTAATTATTTCACTCGGTATTTAATTGAACTTCTTAACTATAAGTATGATTCTTTTCGCCCCTATTGAGAGTGTATTTAGTACCAGTAAGATCCAATTAACGATTCAAAGTCCAATTTTAAAGTTTCGATATAGACACCAAATCTCAATGAACCAAATCGACGTTTATTCACGCCTCTTAATAACATTGTGCCTCTCATATACGACCATCGCTCGACGATTCTTCTACAAGAACAATCCTCTGTCCTGCGACCGGTTTATGTAACTCTTTCACAGTCATTTCTCCTGCTTGAGAAACACAAAAAACATGCAATAAATATATATGACAACATTCCTCTATATACATCAGAAAAAGGCGAATACTTTTAACTTCAAACTAAGTCGTGTTAAGTCATGCACTTTCTTTTTCACAAATTAGCTTGAGCGAGTATTTTGTTACAAGTTCCCTTGGGCGAATAATGAAAAGTCGTTGGCTCTGCTATGATTTATAAGTTTAAAATTTGCTTGTATTATTACTTTAACGATTCCTTTTAATGTTATGCATTAAGTACCTATATCGTTTTGCTTCTTTGTTCACAGATCATGCTATTATGTAAGCTATAGAAGTAGAATACAATGATTTACATAAATAGAACATTAAAATCCATATAGTGTGATTCATTGAAGTAAATATTAAAATACACATTATGCAACCGATTGAAATTAATTGATGTAATTATGAGGATATAAATTTATACATCATGCGATAGACATATTACCAAATAATATAAAAACATGTCTTTATAAATTAATTTGGAATCTTGCAGAGTACAAAGCTTTAAGATTGGACCGAAACAAAACCAATATGTATATATAGGCCAAAATAAAAATGATTGACGTTTTATTATTTCGTATTGATGATGCCAATACAAAATAATAAAACCAACGAATCCGAAGGATTCCTGTAAAAATGCTGAAAATAGACACTCAATTTTTTATTGGTTTTAATCCCACAGATCCCGTTCAAGTTCAAGTAGCGTAAACAAGATACCAATAGACAATGAGTAATCTGAATCTTCGCGTTTATAAAGGAGGAAATAAAAGAGGAAATAAAATATTTTTTTCGGGGTTTCTTTGTGGTATTATATAAATTCATATGCAGCATATGAATTTATGTGGGTTCATTCTTGCAGTATTGTATTGAAATTTCTCTATACTCGAATCTCTATATAATCGTAATAATGTTTAATGGTAAGAAAAAGCAATGATTAGTGATATTATTTTGGCTACAAAATTTTCACTTCTCATTATATTATATTGTAGAAGATATGAAAAATAATATGTCTACGGAGGGTACAAAAGCGAGTGCAAACTATTGACCCGGGCATTGCTGTCCGTCATTTTTGCGTGTTGTCGCTAACTAAAAACAGATGGCGCTACGTGTGCTATGTAGCGTTCGAGCGTTCGACAGCAGCCGAAAAACTAACACATGTTTTTCAAATTACCCTCTATAGTTTTCTATCAAATATTAGTTTTGTAAAAAGTTACGTCATTCTCTTAATAATAGCGGGGATTTTCTTATAATATATGTAATCCTCAATAGTTACACTGCCAAATATTTTGATTATAGTAAATAACATAATGAAATTATAGTCTTTATAGATAAGTGTTTTTTTTTTAATTGTAAGGGATCGGACTATTTATCTGAGGGCTGCCTCTAATTGACGACTTTTTAAAAATATGCTGTTAATGCTGATTTTCTTACTGGCTTTTTCATTACAAGGTCTTCCACCGTAGACTCAATAGTGTAGCATCTTTCAATTGTAAAATAGATTGTAAAAAATACATTTGAAGAATAAACTTTTGATTTTATTAATTCAAAGTGGAATAAATTAAATAAATTTTCTGAAATTACCGGTATATTAAGTGGCCGCTACTACAGTTACAAAAAATGAATCAAAAACATTTGAATCAAAAAGTTATTAATTTAATTATTAAATTAATTATCTAAACTTCCTGATTTTCCTTCATGAAGAATGGTGGCAGAAATATTTTCAAATCAACGAAATTAAGCAGAAATATCTATTCTGATAATTCAACTACGTAGCTAAACTAATGAAACTGATCGCAAAAAATCTGTCTATATGTATATAGAGACTTCTAAATGTATACATACAAATCTTTAGATTGATTTGTCCGTTTTTCTAGATCCTATAATATAAGCTATTCCATTTCATAGACGGTGTGTAAAATTTTACTTAATTCAACAATTTCGATTTAGACTAAAACAATATTTAAAAATTACATACGAATATATTGAAAAATTTTAAAAACATTTCTTTACGAATAAATGTATGACTAAATAATATAAAGAAATGATTGTACGTGATAAACTTATTATTTTTATTTATCTGCGATAAACATACGAGTATGTTTATTAGAAATTAGACATAAAGTCTGTGGTTATTATATCTCCGCAAATAATTAGTTCTTAAAATTAAATAAAGGCGAATACTGTGACTTAAACTAAAACTGTGTTAGTTTTGTGTAAACAGTTGTTATAAGTTAGCAACAATTTATAAAATAAAATAAGAAGTGTGCTTGTTTATCAAACAAAGGAATAAATATAATGTGAAAAAATAATTAGGTAAGCAATTAGACTTATGTATCCTAGAAATACCTTAAAAAGCCCAATGAACATTTTCATAGTTGATCAACAATGCACTCATGTAAAACACTAAATAATCTATAGCGATTCTGATGAAACAAAATGTTGACCTCATAATCTGAGGATATTTGGTAACAATGAACTGTGAATTTCTGAATTCGGAAATCGTTTCCGTTTTCAGCAATGAGTATGTACTGTGCTAGAGCAAGAGGTTTGTAGCTATTGATAAAATCATTTAGAGATTGAAATAGGTCAAAATCTGAATCATTTACATCTCTTAGTCAAATCCTTTTAATGTTCGCTAACTGTCTACGATGTGTCTATCAACTCTTTTTTTATTCTATCATTATCGTGATGAAAAACCAAACCCTTTCTATAAATGAATTGTTATTGCTGGGCTTTTACCTCCTCATTAATTGGAAATTAATGAGGAGGTAAAAGCCTTCGATTTTGGTTCCATACAAGATCGTTAATCCGGCTCCTTTTGCCTTCGATTTTAGTTCCATACAAGATCGTTAACCCGGCTCCTGGGGGGACATGGTCGCCTTCCATGTCGCCCACTTGAGCTATACTTTCCTGGCGCGTCCTCGCCGCGGGGGTGGGTCCATATGCTCTAGTAAGCCAGAGTGTGTGTGTGGCAAAGTTCAGGAGGGGACCTGGTATCGCGAGATATAACGCAACCCCTTGCCCAGGGTTACGGGTGAAGACCTCAACGGCGATGAAGGCGGAGATTGAATCAGTTGGTACGGCGGAATCGGCGGAGGAGGCAGGGTATCTGTGATATAACACAAGGGCGCTTATCAGAACACAGTTCCGTGATTTGCGACCATTCACTGCATTCTCTACTCCTTGCCAGTCGTATTGATCACCCAGTCCACTGGCAACCGGGGGTGGAGGACGAGAGAGTGGATCTGCAACAGCGCAACTGCTTGTCCACTTTAATATGTTCACGTGCAGATGACTCCGGCGATGTTTCAAGGACAATGATCTAAGCCCTACGGCGATGGATCGGTGGCGGTGGGGTGAGGGCCTGGTGTGCTCGATCCTTAGTTGGTGGTCTGCACGTTAGGCGGTCAGGCGGTGATGGTCGCTCCGGCGCTCAACAGAGGGCACTGGTTCGGCAACTCGCCAGATGACAAAGCAGCTCTATTTAGGATCGCTCTGCTTTCCCTAATCCAGGGAGGGGCCTAGAAAAGGTGGCCTAAAAAATAGCTCGTCTCATTCTTACGCAAATGGCAAGCCGCGGCCATTTGTTCACCAACTAATGCGGTCGAAAGAGAAAACAAAATATGAATGTAAAACATCTGGTAATTGCTACTTGGAACGTCCGTACGCTGCTAGACACCGACCGTAATCAATGTTCAGAAAGGAAAACAGGTTTAATCGTGCGGGAGTTGGCAAGGTACAGAATCGAAGGAGGAGGTACAGAAGGGAAGGAGGAGGTCACCTACCGATTGACTCAGATACTCACCGGGCACGGCTGCTTCGGTGAGTATCTGTGTCGAATAGGACGGGAGGGATCGACACATTGTCACCACTGCGCATCCGACCTCGACTCGGCCTAGCACACGCTGGCGGAGTGCCCCGCGTGGGCCTCCGAGCGCCGAGTCTTGGTCGCAGAGATCGGGCGAGATCTGTCTCCGCCGGCATTGATTGCGGCAATGCTGGCGGACGAGGGAGGTTGGAGGGCTGTGGCCTCCTTCTGTGAAGCAGTGATGCTCCAGAAGGAGGCCGCCGAGCGGGGTCGGGAGATGGCCGATCCCGAAGAAGGCGGCGCTGGGCTTGGTAGCACAGCAGCGGCGCCGCCGCGGGTCGCCGGCGGGCGGAGGAAGTCGCGACTGCTACGGTGACCCGGGATGGACCACGCCCCTTCCGTGGCCGAGGGGCGTCGTCGGTGGAGGAGACCGGGGGAGGTAGTAGCCTCCCCCGAGGAGGGCTCCCCTCTAGGCAGGGGAGCGGAGGCTGGGGGTTCCCGGAGGTGGCTTGGTGTTCCCGGAGGCTCCCTACATGCCTGAGGAAGGCCATCCCTGAGGTTTTTAGTGGGTAGGCCTCCCCCTTCTGGGGAGGAGAGCCCCACATAACCCCGGCTCGCCACAGCCGGGGTATGCAATTTAATGCATTTTCCTCAGGGGAACAAAAAAAAAAAAAAAAAGGTACAGAATCGACATTGCTGCGCTGAGTGAAAACACCTTAGTGATTCGGGAGAGCTGTGTGAGCGGTTGGGTGGCTATACATACTACTGGAGCGGGAAACCATTGCATGAGGTGGCATCTAGTGAAGTAGGCTTTGCAATCCGTAATGAACTGGCTAAATCCCTGTTAGAATTTCCAAAAAGTATTAATGACAGGATCACAACTCTCAGACTTCCTCTGCCATCTAAGAAGTACTTACATTTAGTCAGTGTTTATGCACCAACACTGCCCTCTCCAGACGAAGAGAAGACCTAGTTTTACCAGGAACTGAGGAATGTTCTTGTGAGGATACTCAATGCAGACAAGATCATATTGCTTGGTGACTTCAATGCTCGCGTTGGCACTGATTACGGCGCTTGGGGTGAGGTTCTTGGGCGACATGGAGTGGGAAAATATAACTCCAACGGCCTGAATCTCCTCACACTATGTGCTGAATTTCAACTATGCCTGACGAACACCTACTTTCGGATGCCAGACAAATACAAGACCACGTGGATGCACCCTCGATCAAGGCATTGGCATCTCTTGGATTATGTGATAGTACGGAAAAGAGATTTAGCTGACGTACTTATCACTCGTGTAATGAGAGGTGCTCAGGGCTGGACTGATCATCGACTGGTCAGATCGAATATGCGCATCACACTGGATCACTCTCGTCGGGCGCCACACAAGTTACCAGGCAGGATACACTGCGTAGCTTTAATTCACGACCAAAAGGAACTGGATGATACCTATAGCCACGTCGCTAATGAAATACCAGAGTCCGTTTCTATCAATGAGCAATGGCATGCTTTTGCCACTAAAATGCATACTTGTGCTTCTCGAGTGATTAGCAAACCGCAAAACAAAAACCAAGACTGGTTCGATGACTCAGATGCGGAGATCAAGAAGCTTGTTGAAAACTTCAAATGCACACTTCGGACATCAGATATAACTTAGCGGAGAGAGGCTCATCGTGTTCTGAAAGAGAAAGTTCGCACTCTTAAAAAAAAATGGTGGACGGATAAAGCATATGAGCTGCAACATTATGCTGACACTAACCAAATAGGACGTTTCTATGAAAGTCTTCAAACTGTCTTTGGCCCAAAATCTAAGAAGACAGCACCGATTTATGACAAAGATAGAAATCATCGGTTCACGCAACAGTGCGATATACTAGCGCGATGGGCGCAACACTTTAATGATGTCCTAAACTCGTGCGCACAGACCACTGACCTGCGATTCATCGAAACGCTCCAAGAGTTACCTCCTGTTGAGGATCTTGCTTACCGTCCATCCTTTAGCGAATTCTTGACTGCAATCAAGAAACTTAAAAATGGCAAAACATCAGGGCTAGACAGCTTACCATCAGAGCTTTATAAATATAGTGGTGCACATATTAAAAGCCAACTGTTCACCTCAATTGAAAGGATATGAGAATCAGAAACTGTCCCGCAAGACTGGAAAGATGCCTCCTTCTGTAAATTGTACAAGGGCAAGGGAGACTTATCTGACTGTGGTTCGTACAGGGGTATACCCCTTCTTTGTGGCACTGGAAAGGTTCTTGCCCACATTCTAAACACTCGTCTGGCCAGACTTGCGGAGACACTGCTGCCTGAATCTGTGTGGTTTTCGCCCATGCAGGGGGACAGTGGATGCTATATTTGTTGTAAAATAAATTCAAGAGAAAAGCCTTGAACAATACCGACCGCTGTTTATGTGCTTCGTTGACTTAGAGAAAGCGTTCGACCGAGTACCACGGGAAGCCCTCTGGATCATTCTTAGAAAAATTGGCTGTCCTAAAAATTCGTAAACCTGATACGCCAATTCGATGACGGCATGATGGCGAAAGTCCGTCATGTAAACGAATATTTAGATCTATTTCCAGTATCATGTGGTGTAAAACAAGAATGTGTACTGGCTCCCACCCTTTTTGCCATTTACTTTGCTTTTGTCATGAGAGATGCGACAAATACCTGTAGTAAGCCAATAGAACTGTGCTCTAGAGCTGACAAAAGTGTATTCGATCTGTCCAGATTTAGAGCGAAATGGAAATGCAAGAAGCTCTCCATCTTGGAGATACTTTATGCTGATGACGTCTGCGAAATGGCTGACTCTGCGGAACACCTACAATACTATATTAACTCTCTAAATGCCTCTTGCTGCAGGTTTGGTTTGGTCATTAGTGTAAAGAAGACTGAAATCTTGATTCAGCCATCTAGAGGCTGTGCTAGAGACAGCACCAACATCAGGCTACACAACGATATTCTAAAAGAAGTCTCACACTTTAAATACCTAGGCAACCAAATCAGGAATGACAACACCCTGGCAAATGAAATACCAGCACGAATAGCCAGTGCAGTCGCCTCCTTTGGCAAGTTGAATACTCGCGTATGGAAGTCGCACGATCTTAAGCTGAAGACTAAGATGCTTGTGTACAGAGCTGTGGTATTATCGGCACTGCTCTATGCAGCGGAGAGTTGGTGCTGCTACAAAACTGACATTAAAAAGCTAGACACTTTCCACCTTCGCTGTCTTAGATCAATACTACGCATCAAGTGGCAGGATCGTGTGACAAACACTGAGGTCCTACGTCGTGCAAATATACCCGGTATTGAGGCACTTTTAATCCAGCATCAACTGAGATGGGCAGGCCACGTCGTACGCATGGATAATAGTAGACTTCCTAAGGCAGTGTTCTACTCGGAACTCTCATGCGGAAATCGAAAACCTGGCGGACAATACCTGAGGTATAAAGACGTACTGAAACGACACCTCTCAGCATGCAGCATGTCGAGCGATCGTTGGGAAGAGCTCGTTCTACAGAGTACAGAATGGCGCTCTACTGTCCACAAAAGCACCAAACATTTTGAACAGATGCCTCTAGAAGAGCTTGACGAAAAACGCCTTTTGAGCAAAGCCCGACCCAAACCCACCTATAGTTACACTTATACTAATGGTCAGCTCCACTGCGCTGTATGCAGCCGCTACTTTAAGAAGTGTGACTACGCCAGTCATATCAGAGTTTTCCATAAAGAAAAACTAGTTTACAATTGACGGAGTCGCTGTCGCCGGATACGGTGAAGAGGACATCATCAATTGGAAAGCTCATTCTTCTTCTTCTACTGCTCTCTTCATTCTCCTCTTCCCCTCTCCTTTATCACTCGCCATTTCGACACTCACTCCCTTCTCCAACATATCATTCACACTGTCCATCCATGAAAAAATATAATATTTATAATGGAAGTTGGGCTCAAATATTTGTCTTGAGGACATGTTCATTGTTTTAGATATGTATTATAATTATGCAACCGACAGTTTCTTGTCTGTTCTTCTCGAAAAAGTTAAATAGTTTGTGTAAGTACCTGTTAAGGTCTGTGTTAAATAAATATTATTTTTATTCAAAATATTGAGCTTTTTTTCTACTCTGTTTTTTTCGAATGGGTCAAAACTGTTTAAGGTCGATTCTTAGTTCTTAAGGTACGTATAATCTTTTAATATGCCGATCCTGCAAGACTGAACATATTGGGAACGAACTTTGTGAAACTCTTACTTACCTGTATTACGTCCAATAAACTGCACAAATATTTATCCCTGACTTAATTGCATTATTATTTTGTTTTGTAATAAATACTCGATGCGCTTGTTTTGACAGAAAAATAAAACAAATGAAAACAGCTGGTAAAAAACAATTCAATAATACGTACTACCAATTAACGTCATATGTATAATTAGCACAGCTACATATCATTTTAATTCTCTGCCACTTTGTAATCTTTGCCGGTTTGTGCCGCTCATCGCCGGTTTCGGTTCGGCGAATAAATCAAAACCTAAACAGTCGAGCTCACGCTGTCGCTATCTCTAATACATTTCTGTTATTTATTGTTGATCTATTAATTATTGTTGTACAAATTTCGACGTTGCGGTCCACAATTAAAGAATTCCTAAAGAATGACGACAATCATAATTTTAAGATACGCTATAAAGTTATGACGGCGTAGTATCCAATTCAAAATTAAAAAAAATATATATATAAATTTCAATGAATAACTTCATGTATAAGAACAAGCCGGCTAATGTGAGTTTCAAGGCTTGTACAAAATTTTGATGGGAAAGCATTTAATTGAGTTATTATTAGTTTAATCCAATTCAAGTTATATAGAATCTTTAAGAGATTTAAAAAAAAAACTGAAATCCGTCCTTTTTGTTGTAGCGGCTATACTATCTGCCTATAGCAGGAAATGCTAATATTTGTGTTATTGAACGTTTCTTCAAATCCATCGGTACAGGAAAGAGAAAATTTAAATACTAAATATATAAATGAAACGGCATAAAGCTTTCTTTACTTGTACTTTGAGCTTCATCATTTGTAAAAAACGAAACAAAAATAGTAAATTTTAACTATTTATAAATAAAGAACATTCTACCACTTAGTCTAAAAAATGTCTTTTCTTCGCTTTACTCAGTGCATTATAACAATATTTAATAGAATCAATTTATTCCAATTTTAGATGGATGGACTGTACATCTCCCATTAAAAGTTAAGGAGTTAGTGTCGATATAGCAAGTAGTAGGGGAGAGTGGAAGAGGAAGACATCGTCAGCTTGGAAGAAGACTGCCATAACTCATAAAAATGCATTGTTATGTTTTTGTAATGAAACAACTTTAATTTGTCTATAATAATAATAAATGTCTATATAAATGTCTATATAATAATAAAGCCACCTGTAAAGCATATGGTTTCAAATTATTTAATATTTGATGAGATCGAGATCCGAGTACATTTTATCCAGTAAAATGTTTACATGCTTCCCCTGAAAGTTTGTGTATTTTGAGTTATGACAGGCTTTTTCCAAGCCGACGACATGTAGCGTCGACCCCCAAATAAAATTGGGAATAGGGCAAGAGAAAAAATTGTTCCAACTTTCTAAGGTGTAAAAATTCATTAAAGCTCTCTAGGTGGGCTCAATAGCTGGGATTCGATTACCGAGGTCGACGCCTTGTCCATCGGCTGATTTATACCTGACAAGACAGCGAGGGCTCGCCTCTCCACTAAAACAACCACGGTGTATCGATAAATGCGTAAGGTAGTAAGGGTTGACAACTGGTACACCTTTTACTAACAATATAATTTTAAAAACAAATTCTGGACAATTTAAAAATGGTATAAAGTATATTTTTGTGCAATATATCTACATATCTATAAGTAGATAGATTATATATCTCTAGATAATAATTTTACATCGGTTTGAATATGTTATTTAAAGAAGACATTAGACACGATAGATGATTAAGTAAGTTCAGGGTAAAAAAAACATTAAACTAACATAAGCCATTGTTAGTAATTTCGAATACAGAACAAAATCCTTTTTTTGTAAGTTTAAAACTATCAAAACATTAATTGCATTATATGTATTTCTATTGAATATTTGAATTGAATACATATTATTTAAAGTTCGCAGGTTGGTTTATTGAGCAATAGATTGAAATGAATTAATTTATGGTCATAATTGGGATTCTATTATAATCTACGCAAAGTATATTTGCACTTACAAGAAATTAAAGATATAATAAATGTTAAAATTAGCCAGCTAGGGACCGCGACAACCCTGCGGAAAACTGTCGATCGTACGCAGGGCGAGCGTTGGCGGTCGCTTATCGCATCTGAGCCAACTTCATGTTTTATGGAGCCCGCAATTGCTTTCCACGTTGTTACATTTCCCATTGATGCTCTAAGCGCCGGTGTTAACCGATACCTAGTGAATCGGGTAACATAGAAACTACAGCCTAAAATATTCAAGGTCTTTATAATTTAAATTCAAGAGTTGCTGAGGCTTAGCTGTAGTATACCAACGGGCACAGGTGTGGTAGATAATGAAAAGACATCTGAATATTCCTACAATAAATAACCCTGTCAGTTACGTTTTTACGTGAAAGCGGCTGAAACGGTTTGATAAAATAAATAGTTAAAGGGCAACGGAAAATATTTGCTATTAAATAAACACTTCAAAATTTAATAAAATTTCATTCGATCACGTAGATTTTTATGTAATTAGATTTTATGAAATTAGTTTTGATCAGATATTGTTCGGACTGATTACCATTGGGGCGGGAAAGGTTTTTTTTTGCAACTAACATGATTGCGAAACGAAAAGCTAGAAAAAATTGTTCGAACTTGCTGACCAGATAAAGAAATTGTCACTAACAGATACTGAAACATGTAAAGATGATATATTCGCTGATGCTACTGTGTAATCGTAAGTATTATATATTGTGATAATTATCAGGATAATAAAGCTACTATTACTACTACTACTACTAGTTAGCCAATAGCTAGTTTTATTTGAAGCCTACCAACATAATTATTTTCTTCATGTTTTAAGTGGCCATTTAAAAACTTTAGTTCTCTTTCCTATTTATTATTACTCCATTCTGATTGTGGTAATCACAAGCGGTTATCATTAAGTACCTTTACTATTTTTTGCTGCCAACATTGTCACAATCAAGAATGTTCGCTGTGAATATGCTAAGAATCTGAAAATTATATTTCCAGGGTTTCACTACGTTTACACTTTGAGCCATGTTCGGCACCCGCTCTGGGTTCGAGATACGACTATTTAATGTCATATTCAATTTGTTGCAGTTGGCCTTTTCAACATCCGCTGAGTATTTTTGCAGTCCCTGTAGATGGTACCAGGTGCGTCAACGTCTAAAACTCAGGCGAGTATTTCACTAACTATTTTCGTGGTTGGGTAGGAAACTTCACAAATCATTGTAAAGTTAAGACCTTGACTTTCTAAATATTAACATATTGCATTGGTTGTCTGCTTTGACTATTATTTATTTCATGCAAATCTTAACGCAGATTTGCAGCACATTTAAAAAATACATAATGATATCAGAAAGGCTCTTTGTTATCTGTCACGTTAAACAAAATAGACCACCTTTTTTGGGAAGTCCCTTAATAAAGGCATTTACTAATCTCTCTAAAGAAAACTATTTGAAAAATTACTTTGTAATAAATATGTACATTAATTATTATTTGATTAATGTTAGTATTGTTACCAACTTACTATTATATCCAGATATATGACGAAAATATAATCAATTATAATATTTTAATATTTATTAATTATTTTAGAAAACTATTGATATGCATATAATTATTAAAGGTGTACTATATTAAAATATTAAAAAAAATGTACTTGATTATATCGGTTATTGAATGCTACAAATAATATTGAATTTAAATTGTATTGATATTCTAATTTATGTATATTATATATAATTTTAACATTTAAATAATTTGAATTGAATATATATTTAGCTGTTGGCTGTGATATAAGTCTATTAATTGAAGCAGATGTGTAAAGTAATAAGCTAATGTTCAAAAAAATTATAGTACAAGTGTTTGGTGTAAACGGGTAGTAAACAATTTTTTTTCAGATTAGGGTTATCTTAGTAATAGTGTTTATTTGAAGAAGGTATTTAATTTTAACATATTTTGCAAACATTATATCACAAGCATGTTCATATTCACCGTGTTAAAATTAAGCAGGACGTAATAATCAAAATAATCGCAAAAAAGACCCAAATTTATGGGATTAGCATATCAAGATCTCGTTCAACATAGACTGAAACGTAAGCAGTCAGTTAATAATTTAATGCATCTACCGCCTACCTGCGATCTTCAGAATATCATCGTTCCTCTTTGTGGGTACGGTACGGTACGGTAAACAGCTAACGGCTATGCCAAACAACATTTCCTCAATAAGATTAAATAGAGTTAGTCTTTGTGGAAATATTTCAAATTTAAATTGTATATTTGAATTTATCTAAGTAAATATCTCGAATAGTCATCGAACTCCCAGTGAGTGAGTGAGCTCCCGGATTAATATACGATTATCAATTATCCAAAGTTTATTTTTAACTAAAAAAAATCAACAACGGCAAATCTAAGCTTCATTTCTCATAAATACAATTAATATTTATTTTAAACAAAGCTGTACTTCGCGATTCTACGATTCATAAATCCAACAACAACATTGGGATCGGCCGACCGCCATTTGTGTTTTCATCACCGAGCTACGTGGGAGCGCAGGTAACAAGTACTGCTGTTCATAGCATTATAAATACTATAATCGGGCGTGCACGCTGATTACACGTCGATGATACGTCATGCGCATGCGCAGTGAGGTCCGTCAATGATTACACATTGTAGACTTGCCGTTGCTAAATCCGAGTGCTGCCGCTATCGCTGAACGAACTTAACGGATAAAGCTTGTGAAAGGAACATCTCTTACCTAAAGGATTATAGTAAAATAAAAAGGAGTATAGTTAAGAGTACCTACAGAGGAGTTTAGTTTTGCCCTTTAATTGAATATTTTTTTTTACTATTATAATTTATATTTTTATTGGTTTTAAAAAAAATGAGTACAATGTATTCATGCTGTGAAGGATCAAGGGAAGAGTAATTGAAGTTAGTATGTGTTCACTGCGGTGGAATGTTTCATGGCAGTTGCATTGATCCCACAAGTAGTAGAAATGTTGCATCAATAGATAAGAAGAACTGGATTTGTCCTTCATGCGCTGCCAAAAGGTCGAAAGAAGTAAAGAGTGATAACACTCCGATTCGTTCAAATACACAGAAGTCTGCACTTAGCGATAATGTCACACTTCGTCTGAAAAAAAAAGAAGACAGCTTCGGAATCGACAATTAAGGATAAAAGTCAAGATGCAGTCAACGTGGTTAGTGAAACCGCAGATTCTTTCTTCACTTTAATTACAATTGCGTGAAATAATAAGGCAAGAGATAAATGAATTGAGAAGGAGTTTAGAGGCTAGTTTTAAGGACTTGTTAAATTCAAAATTTGCAAAAATACAAGAGGAGATAAATGAAATGAAAAAAACAGTTTTGTTTGTAAATTATAAATATGATGAAATTAAGAAAAATATAAATGATCAAGAGAAGTCCTTTAAAACGTTAGACGGCATAGTAGCTGATGTGTGCCAAGTAAAAAAATCCCATAACACGTTAGAGGTTGAGAACAATTCGCGAGATCAGTGGGCTAGACGCTCTAATATAGAAATTTGTGGAATTCCTGAAAATAAAAACGAGAACCTTCTCAAAATTATTGGAAACCTCGCAACGAAAGCTGATATGTCTTTTATTGATAAAGATATAGATTTTGTCACTCGCGTCGCGTCTTTATCAAAAGATAAGAAAAAGCCAAAAAATATAATTGTGCGTTTTATGTCTCGATATTACAAAGATGAATTTCTCAGTAAGTTACGACAACTAAAAAATTTGAAGGCGTGTGATATTGGGTTCTCTGGCAATAACACCATGGTATTCTTCAATGATCATTTGACGGGTTACAATAAATTACAATAAATTATTGCTTTAAAAGGCTAAAGCAAAGGCAAAGGATTGTGATTATAAATTTGTGTGGGTAAAGAACTGTACGATTATGATTCGTCAGAATGAAACTAGCCCTGTACTCCACATCAATTCTGCGAATGATTTGTTCAAAATCAAATAGGAGCAAATCTGCATCCTTACTTAAATTTAAAGGGAAATTTTAAACCTTTCTTTTGTTATGCTTCATTAATTTCATGTTTTAATGGCTATATTTTTATTTTAATTATTTTAAACTTTCAATTTATTGTATTGTTTTTCTGCTGTTGCATGTGCTAACTGGTGCTCCAGTTAAGTGTGGTTATTGGATATTGGTTATGAATTCTTCTTGTCTTATTAATATTTCCACATTACCAACTATCGTCCGATATCAAAGCTTAATGTCATATCTAAGCTATTCGAAAAAATCGTGTACGATGCTATGTACCCCATCATCCGACCCGTTCTATTACCTCAGCAGCATTGTTTTATGACCAGAAAATCTACGGAAAGTAATTTTTGCGAATACCTTGATATTGTATACGCGGCAATGGATTCGGGGTATCAAGTGGATGCCGTGTATACCGATTATTCTAAAGCTTTCAATAAAATTCCTCATGTGATTCTTTTATATAAATTGGAGCAAATCGGTATACATGGCGACGTTAGATAGCAAGTTAATTTTTAAATCTCATATAGATAACATAACAGACGCATCCTATAAAATGCTTGGATTTGTTTAACGGGTAGCTAAAGATTTTAAAAAACCCTCAACATTGATCATGTTGTATAATTCATTGGTTCGCCCGAATATTAGAATATTGTTCCACTGTTTGGAACCCTCAATATAATATTTATATAGATTTTATTGAATAAATTCATAAAAAAATTGTAAAGCATCTTACATACAGGACAGCCGACGTTTCTGGAGATTTTTTTGGTTTAGAATTAAACTTAAAGCATCGTCGTATTCTTAGGGATCAAATGTTTTTATTCAAAATTATATATAATAAAATAGACTCAATGTCACTTTGGAGCAAAATTAATTTTAGATGTCAAAAATTAAGTGCTAGAAATAAGTTTTTGTTTTATATTTCTAAGTGTAATACAAAATATGGTAGCAACAATTTAGTGGCGCGCGCATGCAGATCTTACAACGAACGATTTTTAAAAATTGATATATTTTCTCTGTCAGAAAAACAATTTGCTAGGAAAATTAAGGCAGTAGAATATACAATTTAGCCTATCTTTGTTTTTAATGTTAATTATAGGTGTGTATGTATGTATAATGTATCTATATAATGTAAGTTAATAAGTGTCTTTGTATATGTGTATATATATGTGTGTATATAAGTATATATATATATATATAATATATATATATATATATAATATATATATATATATAATTATGTATAATGGGAATGTGTGTAAACATTAGTTTATGCCTGGGGTTCACTTGTTGATGTACTAAAAATTTGTGGAAACTTGATTGTTTTATGTAATATAAAAGTAATTTAGCTATAAGTATGTAAATAATGTATGTTTCTCTTAAAGAATAAATAAATAAATAAAATAGAACGGCGCTCAGTTTGTAATTACACACACACACATGGACAGGATGCATAGAACCGTCTTTACCTTCAAAGCACTTCAGTTTAAAACGCTATTAGCGGTGACGTTTATGTCTCTGTCTAATAAAAATATAATATAACCTACGCTAATAATATTATATGACCTTTGTACTATATAAATCAAATTTTAGTCAAACACTGTGGAACTGATTCCTAAATTTTGTTTTCAACTGCTCTGTATCATTCGTGCGATAGATGGTCTTCAGCATGTCGTAGCTTCATAATCATGTATACGTTACTGATCTTACGTAAATAATAAAAAAAAGTGGTATTATCACGCATCAAAATTTTACTAAAAACTACTCCAGCAATGACAGCATGGTGGATTGAATTTCCATTCAATGCTCTGATCGATGAAAATATATCCAAATTATGTATTGAAACTAGTTATACGCGCCAGTTAAACTGGTTCCTTCTGGTACCGTATAAATAGTAATGATTCCGGCTCTTCCAGCAATAAAACGACGTGAAAATAGATTCAGTGAATAGAGAATTCACCAAATGTACGCCTCGATACACGGCACATGTAAAGAGCACAATTCACTCCTTTTATCGTACGTAGTCACTTCAAACATCTTTCCATTCTTAATGCACGATATTTTAATTCGATTTACCGTGGTGGTATAGGTGCCCTAAATGGTTTTGATTCAAAATACTACTGGCAATAAAATAATACTAGCGGTATAAATTACTACATAGTATAAAACAAAGTCGCTTTATCTGTCCCTATATCTATTATATATGCTTAAATCTTTAAAACTACGCAACGGATTTTGACTAGATAGAGTGATTGAAGAAGAAGGTTTATATGTATAACAACCATTAATTAGTGGAGAAATACTGTGTTATTTTTGAGGTTTCCAATGTTATGTCGTAAATATTTTTTTTTCCGCTTACATTGCAAGCGCAGGCTGAGTCCTACGAGATTTATCAAAATAATGTATTATGTATTGTACACATTGAAAAATCTATTTCTTATGGATATCCCATAATAATATTTTTTGTCATTTACTTTTTACGACAAATAATGCCTTCGAAGCGATTTTAACCAATACAGCATTTAAATCCTTATCCAATTAAATACCTTAAACACATTGTTGATTTAATATAGATCTATGTATATGGTCCTTTACAGCATATGATTTAAATGAATATATAATAAATATATACAACGTTCAAAGATTTTCTGTGGTGTATTAGTATCAACATTGCACCCGTGCGGGTCGCAAGTAAAATATAAAAGATAGTTTGCATAAATTCCATCGGCATCAAATTACGCAAAATAGCTAAGACCGTATATAGCCAGTTACATTCGATATCTTAAAATAAAATCTTCATTGACAAAAAAACACAAACATTCAAATCGTTAGTTTTGTAGTTTTGTTTCCTCCTGAAGATTCATGACTATTTCTAGTAAGAAGCTAACATCATCACTTGATTTCATACATGACACTATCAAGGGGTAATTAGTCAAACATGTTGGTTTAGCGCAAGTTGGTGGATTTCACATACTCTATTTCCTACATTTTTTTCTGGTTTATTGGTAATAGAACTATCGTTTTTCCGAAACTCGTTTTGGCTCACGTAAATGTACATAGGAGGCGTTTATTTGTGAATGTCTCTGCGACATCGATGTACGAGACTCGGTATCTTTTTATTATTCAAGAAATAAGTGTTAGATCTGTATTATTAGACTAAGCAATGCCCAGTAAAGTGTTGCAATAAAATAACGCATTCCACTGTGAGCTCAGGGTTCAATTACAAGAATTTACTGCTCCCGAGGCGCCAGGCTAGGAACGCACTAAATTATCCATATCCCATCTTTCCTGGACGCTAAGATTATGCGTTTCACCGAAGTATCATTTGTCTTTAAGGTTTGTAGATTCTTGAATCTTATGGTAAACTTAAAATCCAGAATTTTGGAATGATGTAAATCAGTATAACATGTTAAGGGTTTAACAATTTTACGTTCACTCATTTGTAACCATGATTTATCCAATATATTATTATGATTAAAATATATAAAAAAAAAAAACTAAAAATTACGAATATGTAGCAACATTTGATAGTGGTATATTATAAGCTGATGCTTATTACATATTGATATTCGTGGATTATTAACACACTTTGCGTGATGCAGAAATCTACCATTAAGCTCGTCGAGTTTTGTTTTTTTTCCATAACATTATATTTAACATAACGGAATATGCATCACCGCATTAAAAAGATCTTCAATGTAAGTAATTCCATGTAAGAACAAGATTTTTTAACTATGTATGTTTTGTGACTTTTCTTCTTGGGTAAAAGATACCGAAAGATGCTCAAACAGTAATTAGAACTTCAATTACCAGAAACTAACTTCAAGCTCAGAAACTTCAAGCTCTTCATGCGATGACATCTGCGTCACCGTATACTCCACGAGTCTTCGTTCGGCAGCCTTCTGTATCGCTATGACATTACACGGCCGGCACCACTTTGGCTTACTGCACCGTTTCGAGGACCTGAGCTGAAGAGTAGCTGAGTTTGGTCATAGGTCAATTTGGTTGAGCTGCCTCGATTGGTCTGAAGCGGACTTCAGACCGATCGACTTTATAACGGAGACATAATCACCGTGATACTTATTGCCATGGTATCCATTCTCAGCCTACTCTTCTGCCTGAACAAAAAAAATAAAGATAGATAATATATTTGTATATATATGAAAATATCACACTGAAAATATTTTTTTCACATAAGAATCATCTGAGAGCACCAAATAGGTTATATTTCCAGCACAAATGTCATTTTTGGTGAGAGACACCCCTTAAAGGTTGTCACTGTCAAAAAGCCGATAAAATTAAATTTCCCTTCATTTAAACCGCCCTCTCTCTATATAGGCGTGTGATTGATTTATTTTTCAGTAAATGTCGAATCGTTCACTGGTTCCCATTTTACCTTTACTTCGTAAATTTATCGAAATATTAGTGAATTAAGTGTTCTTGTGTTGGATTTTTGACCGTTAGTCATTCCGTCAAAATATATTTTTAGTATTTTAGGGCATGTATTTTTCTAACAGTAAGTAGTTCTAGTAACTACCTCATAGAAATGCAATCCGATGTTTTTAGTACGTTGCTAAATAACATTCTATATTTTTAAATCTTGCTTCTTGTTTGTGTTCCTTTTTTATTCTGAAATGAAAACCAAAGGCTTAAAAAATTGGCTTTTGGTTATTTGTTAATACTGTAAAGATTAAGGATTTTCACTTACAGAATCAAGACCTAGATATTTTAAAATTATTTCAACTTTCTGTGTTTCTATAAATAGTATACTTAAGTTCATTATTTTAAGTCCAAATGTCATAATATTTTGACATTTCTTGGCCCCGGGGCCGATCCTGTTAGTTATTATCTGTGGTTTTGTGCTTATGTTAATCAAGGTCTTAGGCGAGCTAGGAGAATGTGTCATGTTATTCATTATTGTAAAGTAATTAATAGCTACGAATAAATTGCGAATATCAACTTAAACTTTAGAAATAACTTTTCATAATAAAAAGAATCTGTTGTAACTATATAAACAGTTCTAAAATTTTTTGTTCCATTATTTCGATCTTTGAAAATCAATTAAGTATTTATCAATTTGATTATACTACTTCACAAAGGCGTAAAGTCTAAGTTCAGAGCAAATAGCTTAAGCCCAACGTCCATTACAAGATTAGATTAGACTTCGGATACATGTCGGTAAAATAACAATTCACTTTTAGTAAGCTTAGAAATAGTTTTTAACAAAATACGTATATTTTCTATTGATTTATGAACATGCTTAGTGTCGATCTAAGCATTTTCATCATTTAATAATTCATTATAACAATATTGTTATATAAGAATGCATTGACTGTTCTTTAAATTTATAACATGGCTTACTTTTGTATTACCGTGCCTCTAGTTTTTTTAATGCTTGGAAATTAACAACGTTGGTTCGTATCTTTCACAGCACTATTCCGGCATTGCAAACAAATGCCAAACACACCGGAACGATGAGAACCAACGCCGAACACATCAAGCACTTTCTAGAACTCACTACAACACGATTAAAGTTGCCCGCAACTCGCGACAAATGGCTCGCGATCCATACAAATAACTCATACATATTGCTGGTATTTCGCTAGTTTGGTTCGGAACGGCTGAATATTTGCGATAATGTGGAGAAAAAGTGAGACGGTCGCTAGTTCGGACTTTGAGTAATGGCGTACATTCGTGAGCTTGAAAACATATTGTGCTGAGGCGGGGCAATGGGATTTCGTGAATGTTCCACGAATGCCTCCAGTTTTTACGTCGATTGTGGTACAATCATTTTTATTTCCACTGGTTTATATGGACCGTATTGTTATATTGAGTCTATATGTAATGTTGCTTTTTTTAGTACTAAGAGTCAAATTCTTGTGATGGAATAAGCCAGCCATTTTTATAACTTAAATAGCTGACCCGTGCTCACTTTGTTAGGCATAATATTAATAATCCTTTTTTAGTGTAGTGTTATGTTTTAATTTCTAACTGTAATATTAAAAAAAAAATTTTTTTGTAACTTAAATATAAAAGTTAGACAACTGTCGTTGACTTTTTTGTAGGCATTTTCTGTTAGAGGTTAGAATTTTGTCTTTATGGTTAGGCGTTTGTTAAAATTTAAATATAGTTTGATGAGTTTAAAAGAATGAAGTGTTCTGTCATTATATTAGCTATATAAGAATATGAAGTGATGTTTGGAGTTTTAAGGAGCCTAAGTATTATATTTGATAAAGTTTTAGAATTATGTAATAGAATGATTGTGTTAAATATAAAAACCAGAGTACACAGTAATTATTTATTATATGGTCATCATTAAAGAAAACAGTATTTTTTTAAAAATTCAACAATTTCACATCACTTTATTTTAGAAGACATGACAACAACATTTCTTTTTTGACAATATAAATCTATGGTTGATATTCAACCTCAACACGCCTCCTTAGATTTATATGACAACACGTAACCATAATGTTAAATTAATAAACAAAAATATTATAAGTATGGTAATATATCACGTTAAACAATATTTAACATCAGTCTGAATTTTAAGAACTTGATGTTTCCTAAAGACTTTGTTAGAATGTCTGCAACATTATCTTCCGAATCTACTTTTATTATATCAATAGTTCCGTTCTTTACATTTTCATGAACATAGTGATAGTGCACTTCAATGTGTTTCGAATTCTTTGTAAAATTACCCAATTTCGCAATAGCAACAGCACCTGAATTATTTTACAGGTTTTTCAAACTTTATAAATACATCATCTAAAACACTACGTAATAAACTAATCTCAGTAACAGCATCTGATAACGCAATGTATTCAGCAAACGTGGAAGATTTCGTGACACTGTTTTGTTTCTTTGACTTCCAATACACGACGTTACCAAACAACATTTACGTTTATTTACTGACTCTACTTTAAATGCATTTGATCGGTCAGGCACTTCTTCGTCTACTTTTTGTATGTATTTCATTTTTATTTTACTTTGCAAATATTCGACAGGTTTTTCTTTTTCAGGCAAAATATCTAATAAATCTCCTATATAATTGTAATTTACTGGCAATGCTTTTAACATATAATTTAATTTTTCATTTTCCGTTACCGTGGCACCGGCATTTTTCAAATCATTGACACATCGTTCAAATTCGTGAAAGAAAATATTAATATCCGAATATTTCTTTATTTGTTTTATTTTTTCTAAATTACTTCTACATACAATTTGTAACGCGGTCGACTTTTTTAAATACGAAGTCGAATTTTAACATTATTTTATAAGCAGAGTCTATTGCATGAATATATTCTAATTGACGGTTCGAAATTGCGCTGTATATATAATTCGTAGCTTGTACATCCATCTCACTCTATGGTTGATATTCAACCTCAACAGAATGAAATATATAATGCGAGTGTAATGGTGTAATTTATTTTGTAAATCGTAAATTTTCCCTACAAAATTTTCAAACTCCACATCTTTTCTCTAGAACTCAAAAATATATTTTTTATAGTAAAGGCAGCGTTCGTAAGAATCGCTTTCATTCGACCGTTTTTTCTTCGTCCACGAAAAAGCCACGAAAAAGCCAAAAGCCTTTTTATTTTTCGGTTTTTTATATAACCTATGACACTCAGCAATAATGTGTCTATCTGTTGATGAAAGAATTTTTAAAATTCATTCAGTAGATCTCGAGATTACCCCTTACAATTTAACAAATATACAAACACGCAAACTTTACTTCTTTATAGTATTAGTATAGATGAAGGAAAATATTCGTTTTTAAAATCTATTCAGCAAATTTTACTCTTGGGCATTATTCAATCACAAGATCTTTTATGGGTCTCTTTGGGCTTAACTTTACAAGATACTTTTAGAGTAATTGTATTATATAATAAATTGAATGTGCTCTGTTAATGCTGTTGAGGAAATACAAGTTCGTGATGCACTTTGTAAAGAGCATGAGTGCTGGCAACGCAGTAGTTGGGAGTAGTTTAGACCGCTAAGTTGGAATTGCTGTAACCATGTTCCAGAAAGCTCATGATTACTATTCGAGTTGAAAAGTACTTACTACACATAATACAGATTTATACTGTACCAGTTACATACATACATAAATATAAACTTGTGCACATCTATATCTATATCTATACTAATATATAAAGCTGAAGAGTTTGTTTGTTTGTTTGTTTGTTTGAACGCGCTAATCTCCGAAACTACTGGTGCGATTTGAATAATTCTTTTTTTGTTGGATAGTCCATTTATCGAGGAAGGCTATAGGCTAAATAACATTACGCTATGACCAATAGGAGCAAAGACAGAGCGGTAAATGTGTAAAAAACGGGGAAAATTATTCATTTTTGAAGGCTTTCTTTGCGTGCGCTGCGAAAACGGTTCAAGATACACAAAAAATATGTATGAAAGAATTATTCCTCTATACATGATCTAAAAAAAAGTCCGCGACGGCATATGTCTATCTTTTAAGGTTTAGTCACAATGACCGTTTTTATGGTACCAAATTTGGTCGAAATAATTTGTTTAAGTTGTATCAACATAATAATATTAATCTTTATTCAAATATAAATATAAATATGTTGTTGGTTAACCAAAAATCTGCCGGAAGTCACTATTCCACGCGGACGAAGTCGCGGGCAAAAGCTAGTTTTAAATATATTACTAGAAAATTTAGATGATGCACCTTACTTACTACATCAGGGAATATGAATCATCACCATCACAACTCTTATAATCCTCACCGAGGAGCATCAGCTTACCCTTATTATGTTAGGGCGATTAAGGCCTTAGTCAACCACGCTCGACGGTAGGTATACACATTTGTAATTCTTTGCAGGTGGTTGCATGTTGCCTCATGTCATCTGACATTTATTTAAATGTACATATGAAAATCTAAAAGCTGAAAATTCATTGGCATTTTGCAGCATCGATCACCCTAAAATGTCTCGATTCGATAACCAGTGTCGATACCACAATACCACTGACGCTCCCGAGAATATGTAAAATAACTAATTAATAACTAATGATGACCAATTTATAATAATAAATACTATTCTTGGAGAAAAATATTGATTGAAAAGTAATATTTTTCCGGTTCGGTATCGCAATATTTTTTTTTTTTTTATATTAAAGCATTTTGTTTTATTTTCAAAGTCAAGGCACTCTTGCAAATATTTATTTCTTTAAACACTTTTTTAAAAAAGGAAATTCATACAAAACTTTTATAACAAACATTTTATTTAACAATGTTATATCGTCTAAAAAAATGAATATCATTTTAGCGTACTGTTATAATTGGGATTTTAAAAGACTTTTTAAAAAATAAATTTATTTGTTATACAATTAGATATAGTGAAGTTAGTTTTTAGATGTTGTCGCGGAAGCAAGTTCACGCGCGGAGGATATGGGTAGACTGGCTCGCTAGAGGCAGTCTGGAACCTTATAAAATTTTAGTGCTGAGTTAGCATAAAAGAGCTATTTTTTGGAGAACAAACCTCAGATATAACAGTACGCATTTTTTGACATATCGGTTCTCCATTAGTTAATTGCTTACTGACATCAAGAGCTTTATAGATTCTTTACTCGTTGGTGCAATTAAAGAACATTGCCACATAAACCAAGAACGATTTGAGGCTCGTCTCAGTAAATGATATTGAAATCTCAACCTATAAACCTACACCTTACCTAAAATTCTATGAAATTTCAGTTTAGTATATAGATTTTTATAAATATTTCTTTTTGTCATATTAACGTTACTTAAATAATAAATAATATCCCAAACTGCACGAATCTTACACATAAGATATGTAAATAGTAACATAATTGTGTCGCAACAATTATTGCCAGCAGTAAAACGAAACGTGCGGTAGATGGTAAACCAATGATCAATATTGCCATTCACAAATTAGGCAAAGACTTAACAAATATAATTATGAAGATCAGAATTTTTCTGTTTGGGTAGCTATTAAGTTTCTCGCATTGGTCGACAATACAAAATTCTGACGAAAATACAAGCCGTTTTGGATATTTATTTTTTCCAATTTAAAACAAATTGTGAATTTAATCAGTAATTCAAAATTGTCAAATCTATTGTAAAAATAAGTTGTTTCTATAGCTCATGAACTACAAAATTTTATAGTTTACATAAAACTATACGAAGCGAACATATAAGTAAGCATTGCAATTATATAAGCAAAGGCCTACTAAGTCCAATGAACTGGACTTTGGACTTCGATCATGCAAAGAATTATTCAATGTGCTGTTTGACAAATATTTGTTATAGAAGTACTTACGGTTAACCTAATTTTGCACATGGCTGCTCACTTTCAAACTCAATAGGTATGCATGGCAATACGCCAAATGCCGCGGCAAATCATGCAGACTTGCATGCATACGAAATTTAATTGGGTTCTCCCGGAAGATTTGCTTCATCAGTTCTTCACTTCACTTAAACATATGCGTAAAACTCGAAGGGCTGGGTAGTTCAACGGAAACTAGTTGAAATCAACGCTCTACTCAGGAATTTGTCAGCCCGCCATAAAAAGTCAAAAAGAAATGACCCGTACCTCTTTATGGGCATGGAATAATGAATCAAATTCACACTGCGCTCAAGCAACGTTAGATTCACCTAGCATTAGGTGCTATGACAGATGACTCTGGCACTAGAATTGCGTTGCATCGGTCAGGCCAGGCCCAATTATGATGGCCCAATTATCATGCCAGGCTTGTGAGGAAAAAGAGTAGAATATGGAAGATAAACACTTCATTTCCTGCAAGAGACGAGAGTTGGTTGGGATCGAGGAAGTGATAAGTTTGATAATGTCCTATTGATTTGTGCCAACGTCAATAAAGGAAGCTAGTAGGCTCGATAGATTTGAATGATTTACAAAAACTACTAACTATTTAGTCAGGTAACTATAACCTCACCATCAGGTGGTCAATTTAGCAACTTAATTAAAATAAATCCTTTTTATATACTAATATTATAATTTTTAAACAAAAATTACACTTATTCTAATATTTATACTTTAATGTTACATCTTATATAGACTCTTCGGAAAACACTTCGGAAATGAATAGATAAGAATGGTAACACTAAAAGCCTGTATTAATCGTTACCGCAAGAGTTCAGTTCCGCGGATTTAAAGAAAAGCTACTAAGTTATTAGAGCGCAAACCGCTGCTGTTAATCTGGAAGTTTCCATTAAAGATATAGTGATACATGGCGTACAGTTACGGTTCATTGCTGGCTTTTTCGCTGAGACTAATGGCAGATATGCACGCTTATATCGTAAGTTGTTACTATACGAGTATTATTTAACCAAGCATGATTGAAGTGAATAAAGCTATGTGGATAACAGAGTTACGTTAACTCGTATAATCGCATTATAACAATTCGAAAGTTAACTTAATTTTTTAAACTGTTTACTATAAAACGGTTTTTTACACATACAGTAAAAATAAAAGTAAAGATAATATATGAATTAAAAGACAAAACCAAAGAATATTGGTTTTAATCAACTTTAAAATTCGTGTGACATTATTAGTAAAAGTAATAGGTATGACATATAATGACGTTCAAACTAGAACTGCTGAAACTATGGTTTAAGACAAGTCACCTCATTTGTGTTATATACTACATTCACCCTCCCGTTTTCAATCCTTATGTATATAGCCTTTAAGATAAGCTGGCGCACGTCTTTCTCGGCCAGAACATCGAGGCGCTGTTTCAGAAGAGACAGGTAATATTGGCGAAGAGTCAGAAGGTGATAATGCCTTTCCCTCATTAGACAATACTTCTTGAGGAGATGATGGGCCCGGTAATACATTATCTTCATTAGGGTTTACCAATGGTGGTGATTCATCATCTTCAGTTAAGCTTTCATTTGGGAGAGGTGCTAACTGTCTATTAGATACGGTTGCCTCTCGTCCATCCGAATGTCTAATAATAGAGTAACCAGGATTTGCCTCTAGTAACTCAATTTCTTCAACAAGAGGGTCGTATTTTGAAGATCTTACATTGACCTTTTTTAATACCAGTCCTGGTGTTAGAAGCCACGATGGAAGCGATTCACCATTTGTGGATCGACGTGGATGGTTGAAGAGTCTTTCGTGCGGCGTTTCATTAGTACTAGTGCATACAAGAGACCTAATTGAATGAAGAGCAACTGGGAGTGCCTGTTCCCATTCAGAAATATTCATTTTTTTAGAGTGAAGTTTCAATTGAATAGCTTTCCACAAAGTACCGTTGAGTCTTTCTATCTGTCCGTTCCCTTGGGGATTATAAGGAGTAGTTCTGCTTGAAGCTACACCTGACGCAGTTAGAAAATGTCTCAATTCTTCGGACATAAACGATGTTCCTCTGTCAGAATGAACATACATAGGAAAACCAAATATATAAAATATTTCTTTCAAATACTTGATTACAGTTGATGCATGTAAATCTTTGCAAGGAAAAGCAAACGGAAATCGGGAATATTCGTCAATAATTGTTAATACATATCTATTCTGTGTATTTGTTGGTAATGGCTCTTTAAAATCCATATTAAGCCTTTCGAACGGTGCAGTAGCTTTGATCAATCTACCTTTAGTTTGACAAAATCGTGGCTTAATTTCGGCGCAAGTACGACAAGATAGAGTCATAGCTTTAACCTCTTCGACAGAATACGGCAGATTTTTAGACCGTATCCAATGAGTCATCCTTGTAATGCCTGGATGACAAAGTTGATCATGTAACTCATAAAGTCTGTTAGGGGCGATCACTGAGCAAATTCTAGACAACGCATCAGCTACTGTGTTTTCTCTACCAGGTCGATATATTATGTCGAATTTGTGACAAGACAACTCCAAACGCCAACGCTCTATCTTTTCATTTTTAATTTTGCTCGCATGTTTTTGATTAAACATGAAAGCTACAGACTGCTGATCTGTTATTAGAATAAAATGTCGTCCCATCAAATAATGACGCCATTTACGAATAGCTTCCACAATAGCACACGCTTCCTTTTCTATAGATGGCTGATGTCGTTCAGAGTTATTTAAAGTTCTTGAGAAAAATGCTATTGGGCGAGAATTTTGTGAAAGTGTTGCTGCTATTGCATATTCCGATGCATCAGTCTCTACTGTAAAAGTTTCCTGATCATCAAAAGACGAAAGGGATGATTTAGTAATCTCATTTTTTAAATCTTGAAAACATTCCTCAGAATCGTTATCTAAAGGGAATTTGACGTTATCGACCAGTGGTTTCACTTTTGAAGAAAAGTTTTGTATCCACTTCGAATAATGTGCGAACATACCTAATGCACGTTTCAAAGCAGCGGCATTTGTAGGAATTGGTAAATCCATTAAAGGTTTCAAGCGATTCCCATCAGGCGTAATTTTATTGTTGCAAATGGAGTAGCCTAAAAGATTTATAGATTCAGAACTGAAAGAACATTTATTTTCATTCAAAGTCAATCCATATTTTTTACTGCCTCCATAAATTTGTTCAAATTCCTATCATGGGCCGCCTTATTTTCCCCACAGACTGTCACGTCATCGAGATAGCAAAATGTACCAGTTAGTTTCTCCGTTTTTATTATATACTCTAAAGTTCTTTGAAATGCGGCAACTCCATTAGTTACTCCAAAGGGAATACGCGTAAATTGATATAATACTCCGCAAGCTTCGAAGGCGGTATACTTCCTGTCGCATTGAGGAATAGGTACTTGATGATAAGCACTTTTTAAGTCTATTTGACTAAACACCTTGTACTTTGCCACTTTTGCAACCAAAGACTCAATAGGTATTCGGTAAAGGATAGGCGTCAAGTTCTGTAAATCTATTAATAGTTAGAGAATAATCTATAACCAGACGTTTTCGGTGCGCTCCTCCTCCTGTAACTAAAACTTGGGCACGCCATGGCGATATACTGGGCTCAATAACCCCGTCTGCAAGTAATTTCGCTATTTCTTCTTGTATAAAAATTTCGTTGTCTTGACTGTGACGTCTTGATTTTACAGCTATTGGCTTTGTCTCTGGAGACAAGTGAGTAATACTGATGCTGCTATGACACATATTTTTAGCGTTTCCTTAGATCCGCCGAAATCCAGTTCCAAAGATTTATGAAGTCTAAATAAATCGTGTCCAATGATCAAATCTGCACATAAATTATCGACTATAAGAAGCGGCTGGTCTTTATAAGTGTGCGAGTCTATTTTTATTGTTGCGTAGCATATACCTTCGACGAATGAGACATGACTTAAAGATGCTAAAGTAATAGGTTTCTTGTATGGTTTTATCTTGAGATTCATATCCTTAACAATCCTTTTATTGATGAAACTTACTGAGCTTCCTGTGTCAATAAGGGCGTCAGCAGAAATATTATTTAAAGTAACTCTTTGTTGCTTTACTGAGACTAGATGGAGACGCCGCTATTATTGTAGCCATTGTTGATGGATTCGAATCTTCATCCGTTGTCACTGCGTTGATTTTTAGATTTCGACTTCTACACACATTTGCAAAATGACCCTTCTTTGCGCATAACTGACATGTCGCATTATAAGCTGGACATTTTACTCTTTGATGTATATTATTACTACCGCAAAAGAAACACCGACGCTGGCGACGTTGACTATTCAAGTGTGAAGTTGCACTCAGATTTTCATCCTTATTATTTGTTACTGAATTTGCGTTTATGCTTCTGAAGTTATTGTTATAAACAAGCGAATTTTGTTTTGCAGTTTCTAATGAAATAGCTTGATTTCTAGCATCCTCTAGGCTTAGAGTTGTATTTTCTAAAAGCCTCTGTCGAATAATATTACATGTAATACCGGCAATAAAAGCATCACGAATAAATTCATTCTGATTTTGTTCTGCAGTCACGTTTTTAAAATTACAGTCGTGTGCTAACAGCTTAAGATTTCGTAAATATTCAGGAATAGTTTCTCCTGGTTGTTGTTTACGAGATGCTAATAAGTATCGGGCGTGGATTTCATTCTTTTGCTTTGTATATGTTTTGTCCAATATCGCTTCCGAGTATCGCTTCCGAATATCGCTTCCGAGTATGATTGGCAATCTCGAATCAAACAAAATATATTCGGGTTCAAATAGTTAGCTAAAAGCTTCATTTTAATGAATCCGATGAAGTATCTTATTTAATTTCTTCAGTTAAAAAATTTGTAAATGTATAACGCCAGTGAACCCACCTTAACTCAGCTCCGTTTGTTCCTGGTTCTGTATCGAATCGTTCTGGTCTTAGATATCTTGTTATAGACATAGAACTATTACCAGAAGTATCGGGTGTAGACATTTTTGTTTTGTTTCAATTCATAAAGTTGATTAAATTGAATTAAAAGACAAAACCAAAGAATATTGGTTTTAATCAACTTTAAAATTCGTGTGACATTATTAGTAAAAGTAATAGGTATGACATATAATGACATTCAAACTAGAACTGCTGAAACTATGGTTTAAGACAAGTCACCTCATTTGTGTTATATACTACAATATATCTAATATATAAAGGTTTTAGTACCTCCCAAATTGTGCAAAATTTACGTTATAATGTAAAATTTATACTTTTTTACTATATACGCTGTCCATAATTTCAGTTGGAATTCAGTGAGATAGCATGTCAAGGTAAACACACGAACTACAAAAAAAGTTGTCATTACATAGGAAATAGAGGCAGCTGCAAATTCTACCCGGATAGATTTGATATATATATTATCTGTCAAAATGTCATAGTTTAATTTTAGAGGTCTGGATTTGACACATAAGGAGTTTTATGATTTTTAAATTTCACTTATTCATTACTTCTACGGTAAAGAAGAACCTGTATTCACTTTCTAAGAAATTCCAAAAGTGTATGTGAAGTCGACGTAGAAATCTCATCTCATAGACTCACCAGGAGCCGCTGGTGAGTCACCGAGCGGGCAACAAATCCTGAAGATGTCTCGCTGAGAGACGAAACACGTGTCGACCTTGTCTGCTTGTTGGACAAGTCATCATGAACTGCGCGGAATCAGCAAAAAACAATATCCTTTGTAATACAATGGACTTCCGCAAAATAACACCTGCTACAATAGAGCATTAAATTGCACCCTGGCTGTGGCGAGCCGGCCGTTATGTGGGGCTCTCCTCTTCAGAAGGAAGAGGCCTACCCACTAAAAACTTCAGGGATGGCCTTCTTCAGGCATGTAGGGAGCCCCCGGGAACGCGAATGACTTCCGGGATCCCCTCCTTCCGGGAAGCCTTCGCTCCCCTGCCTACAGGGGAGCCCTCCTCGGGGGAGGCTACACTACCTACCCCCGATCTCTTCCACCGACGACGCCCCCCGGCCACGGAAGGGGCGTGGTCCAATCCCGGGCCGCCGTATGCAGGCGGGCGCGACTTCCTTGCGCCCGCCGGCGACCCGCGGTGGCGCCGCAGCTGTGCTACCGAGCCCGGCGCCGCCTTCTTCGAGCGGGATCGGCCATCTCCCGACCCCGCTCGGCGGCCTTCTTCTAGAGCATTACTGCTTCACAGAAGGAGGCCACAGCCCTCCAACCTCCCTCGTCCGCCAGCATTGCCGCAATCAATGCCGGTGGAGACAGATCTCGCCCGATCTCTGCGGCCAAGATTCGGCGCTCGGAGGCCCACGCGGGGCATTCCGCCGGCGTGTGCTGGGCCGAGTCGAGGTCGGATGCGCAGTGGTGGTAATGTGTCGATCCCTTCCGTCCTATTCGACACAGATACTCACCGAAGCAGCCGTGCCCGGTGAGTATCTGAGTCAATCGGTAGGTGATCTCCTCCTTCACATGGAGCCAAGCTTCGAGGTGCGGGAGTACGGCACCGACGGCCCGCTGGCGCGTAATTTGAGCTGCGCACGCCAGGCCGCCAAAATCCGTCGGTGCCACTCCCGCCTAGGCACTTCGTGCGCGGGTTCCGGGGCGCTCCCCCGGTCGACACACCGCGACGCATACGTCGCCGCGTACATGTCGGCCAGGATGTCGAATGGAGGGAAGCGTCCCAGAACCGTCGCCGCCTCGTACGAGATGGTACGGTAGCCTCGTACGATCCGTATGGCCATTATCCGTTGCAGGCTCTGTAGCAGAGCTCTGCAGCGGGGGGACCTCGCGCAGTCTCGCGACCACATGGGGGCTCCATACATGGCCACGGATCGCACGACTCCCTCGTACAGGCGGCAAATTTCAAGAACCTAGTTTAAAATTTTATATGAAAATAAAAACCTGTACCTAAAATACGATCACGGAAAAAAAAGAAAAATTCACTCTTTTTATATTATGCTAGTTCAATTTATTGTCTAAAATAAACTTTTAGGAAATAGTCCCTAATTAGTTATATCAAATATAATTTACTTAATTGATCACTTTTTTATAAAAATGTTTAGAATATTCAGTCATTATTATAAAATTAACAACGATTTTTAAATCACATTAAGAAAATTAAGGTTTATTCATCATTTTCAAAACGAACCCAGAAAGCATTATTCCAATAATTATAAATGGATCAAACAAAATACAAAGAGGCCAATCAGATCGACGGAAATCAACTGAGAAGTTTTCATTCACTTGCCGACGAACTCTGCCCTTTCCTGCTCTGTTGACTTCAAAGGGCTCCTATTTAAAATTTCATTTGGGCAATACTCGTGTTAATGGAAGGGTCCAGTTACAAAAGGACTACTAAGTAGATAAATTAGACTACCTGTTAGAACAGGAAACTCCCAGAATATATACTTGATTATGTTATGTTTTGACAAAATTATTGAAAGTTATATTTAAAAACGTTTCCGGAGCATAGTGCTATATATTATTTTTAATTATCTTAGTGATTGAATCTCAGTATTGATAGTTCATTGTAAAATATAGTCTAGTTGGCCTACCCTCACTAACAGAAATGAAGCGATTCACACAAATCAAAGTTAGACTCTACTAACACAGACACTATTTTATAATCAGATCCTTAAATTCATAATGTTTTGTTGATATATTATTGTCTTTCCGTACTTGCTGTGCTGATACTTTATAAAGCGATAAAAGAAAATAACGAAAATACTAAAACATTTTTGCATCTAATAGCATAGTGTGGAGAATTCTCCTGTCTGCGGAGAGCTGTATAAAATCCTCGGAAAACCACCGATGTCAGGTTGCATTCGCCGTGAAAATTTAATAAGGCGGAGTCAGTCGTCCCGGAGCTGAAATACAGACGAAATTCAACACAATGCAGAAACATTACCGCGGGCTCTAAGCATTTATTCAGGGGAAAGAAAATGTTTTATGGAAATTTATTACGTGAACGAGTTTGCCGATCCGTTTCTAATAAATGCTCCGATAGATTTACCCGTTGTGAGGGCAATGTTGCTTTTTTCAGGCCATTCCGTGAAACTTGTCTCGCATTTTGACTTTTTGTCAAATCAGCGTAGAAATGTCTTGAACATTACTTACAAATGATAGTTTAGATTTCTTTTATTTGCGTTTGAGTAGTATTTCTTTACTGAAATTATCACTTGATTTGAGATGATGTCTGTAGTCATCTGTATATCAGTGGTACTACAAAAGTTTTTAAATCACACAGAGTTATTATAATAAAAATCATAAGACTGACAAGAAATCATGTTTATATTAAAACTAGCTTTCTGCCCGCGGCTTCGCCCGCGTGGATTTCGGGATTGGGTGTATAGAGGGTTAAGGGTCATAGCTTTTGCCCACGGCTACATATACGCGGAAGTCGGTTTATGGTGCGAAGATTTTATCGCGCTTCCCGTGGGACTATCCGTTTTTCCGAGATAAAAAATGCCGCAAAACTCCTCAAGAATCACTCTATCTATTGATGAAAACCGCATAAAAATCTGTGCAGTAGTTTTTGAGCGAAGCCTTTATTGCGCATCCCGTGGGATCTGTCGATTTTTCCGGGATAAAAAGTAGCCTATGTTACTCGGGGAGAATGTAGCTTTCCAAAGGTGAAAGAATTTTTGAAATCGGTCCAGTAGTTTAAGCGTGAAGAGGTAACAAACAAACAAACAAACAAACAAATAAACAAACAAACAAACAAACACACTTTCGCATTTATAATATTAGTTGGGATTATTTGCTGCATATATGTATGTGCAGATTCTGTATGATTCGAAAAGTTGGAGTAGACAACATATATAACATTCGAGAGTACCTCAGGCATGCATCTGATTATGTAAATAACTCTATGCACTTTCTTAAGTAATATGCCTGCTTTAAGTAATCCAGCTTTTTAAATACTCGTATATAATCATTCAAATCTAATCTAAACTTCATATCGGATGTTCTGCTTGGGTGTTTTTGCTGCAATGCATCAGCAGTGCTCGCATTGCACTGCTGTGTTTCGGTTTGAAGAACGCTAAGATATAATAGTTAAATTACCAGTATCGTGACCTACTCCAAGTCTACTTCTCACTTATTCCATCCACACCAGTTCCTTTCAGAACGCTGGCAGCCTCTGTGGGCTACTGTATGCTTCTGGCAGGGATGTTGGTAAATTAAGAAGATTAGAACGTTGCTCTGCAAAATTTCTGCATTCCATGAAGACTTGCCATGACTTTTTGTCTGCCTATATGTAAAGGGTTGCCGGTCACTAACTATATCATTTTGGATTTTGTCCCTCATTGATCTGCTGAAGGACCGGGCCAGCTCCTTAGATACTACCGGGCTGCATCTTTTGTTTTTAGCATCCTTCATTAGTTTTCTATCGCAGCTATGTTTTTATCTTGGAAAGTAGATTGGGTATCTGATTAGGTATCAGAGATTGTATTTGATCTCTCTTAGCTAATACATCTGCTGCGCCATTGCCAAGTGAGTCGCTGAGTCCGTTTATTTATTGCTAAGTTACTCACTTTGTATTTGATATTATATTTATTGATTGATTATTTGTATTAATTACATTCCGATAGGATAGAATTGATACGGTGACTTTACAAATAGTATCAATATTAGCAATTTATACATTGTAGTTATTATGGGTGCAATCCAGTTCTGCTTGATTTTCTGCTGACTTCATAGGAATCTCATCTACAATAAAAAAAAAACTATTATAAACAAACCGCATCAATAAAGTATTGTGCCATTAACAAACGTTTGTTTGTCAAAAGCGAAACCAGCGTTAATGAAATCAATCCACAACACGGTCATTCCAACTGATTCTATATTAATCAGTCCCATTAGAGCCGCCTTCTGAATAATCATGAGGGATCATTTATTCTGTTTCCCATTCAATTTCACTAGCATTCTCTTAGTGGCAATTGTCTGTGCTAATGGAAAAATGATTTAGTGCGTTATGATTGAGAATTTGAGTCATGGCGTCGGTATTATTTCAACGGATATGTTTGTAAATTGCATCATACAAGATACTTAAATATAATTATCAACTTATAAATATGATTAGGAAAAAGTAACATAATTATATTTAGGTACTTATTTCTAGTATTGGATTTACACTTTTATTAATTGTAAAAGATTCTGCATTAAGTGTTTTTGGTAACATGATTATCCTAGTTCGACTTCATGTTTAAAATGTGTTGTACTGTTTGGTTAAAATTTTTTGATGTATAATTTTCATTTCATAGTGAAATTATGTTCAATTCGTATCCTTTAGGTCGTCTTCGGAACACTAAATATAATTTTAAAACAATATAATTTAGAAGTAAGTTGTGCGTATGTGGATTCAAAAGACTAGACTGGTTAGTATTTTTGGACAGAAATATTATTGTAGTGACATTAAAAGAGAATCGCAAAAAATACTCAAAAAGCATGCAAAAGGTGCAAAGTGAACCGAGTCGAAGTTTTCTGAAGTTATCCAATTTTCGGCAAATATGCCGATTAATAACGACGAATTATATAATAATATATGGTAGATAACTACAACTGAATATGGCCGTTTTTATAACTATCTAATTTAAGCAATTTATATCTCATGACAGTATGTCAATATATATATATATTTTTGTAGATTTATAAAATACAGGTGTAATTATATTTATATCTCATGACAGTATGTCAATATATATACATTTTTGTAGATTTATAAAATACAGGTGTAATTATTATATTATATTTGACGTAATTCTAATGAAAGCAACACATTTCTAGCATTCTCACATTAAATGTAAAATAATTTTATATAGTAAATATACTTATAAACGTACAAATAGCAAAGTTATTTTGAATTTTGTTTATATGCTCATACGAATTAGGTAAGTTTGTCAAGTAGTTAGACAATTTGACGTTACGATTGCAGTGTTTTTTTATGAAACGTTTTAGAGTTAAATTTTTTTGAGACAGCGCCGCAAGCATTTTGATGGTAATGTTGATGTAATAAGTGCAGGTATCCTGTTGGTTCTACAATATTTCTCAGTCAAATAGTAGTCTTATTATATACAGAATGACATTTATCATCTATACAAATATATATATTCTAAATTACTTTTTTTTATAGAATATAGAGCGTAATATTGTTGAGTAGTAAATAATGTTATCTAGAAAACAAAATAAAAAAATCTCTATCTATCTAATCTCTATCTAACATTTCCAATCTTCAAAATACATATTTCTGAAAATCACTTTCTATTTAGTTCCTGTAGCGATTTAATCTTTATCTCTTCTAAGGCAGTGAAACGTCGGCCTCTTACAGTTCTCTTTATCTTTGGAAAGAGGAAATAGTCACAAAGGGCAAATCCGGCGATTAGGATGGCTGAAGGAAGCATCGATGCGATCTGGTTTTTTGTCAAATAAATCGCGATCAAGCTGCGAGGAGTGAGTACAGATACGATTATGTTTAAGTTACGGTTACGGATATTATACAATTGAAACTAGTTATTTTTCCACAGTTTTGTTTTTTTCTTGCGGATGAATACTTTAATGAAAACAGTAATGAGGACTTTGACGTTCCAAGAAATCTAAAGAACTTTTACTCCCCTGGAATCTTCTTGTGGTGTAATTGCACCTTTGTTTGTATCAATTTCAAATCAATACATCCGTTACTTATTACGAAATTATGATTCTGCAATTATAGCTTGGGTCATGTTAAGTGTGATTTGGAACTATAGTACTTCCATTCCAACCCACTTTTATCATGGGGTATTTAAAAACAGATCTCAGTGGCGTACACTCGAAGAGGCCTATGTCCAGCAGTGGACGAAGAGGGGCTGATGATGATGATGATGATGATGATGATTTAAATTTGAAATTATTATTTTTTTGACTCCGAGATGTACACAGGCCAACCAAGTATTGTCAAGCATTAAGATATTAGATCAACCACACAAATCACATTACCACCACCACATATTGAGTCAAATTATATACGCCAACTTTCTTGCCCGAAGTTTAAACGAAGGATGAGGATAAATATTTAATACATTATGGCAAGCTTCTTCTAATACTTATATTAATATGAAATTATAGCTGACAAGTTCGTTATTACATGTACGCGCAATTAGATAAGCTCTCGAGTTTCGAGTTCTGACTAAACATACACGTCCCAATTTGAAATATATCTGAGAAAATATAATTTCATCTCATGTATGTCACCTGAAAACTTTCTTTCTAACTTAATTAAAAATTTACGGGTGAAGCGGCCAAAGGGAGCAAATACTTAAAGTTACGGACATCGGACCCCAATACAAACACCCAGACACACGACACAGGGTGAAACTCAAATAACCTGACCCTCATTTACACATTCGATCATACTGAAAACTAGCATGACGAACCAATGGCGTATAGTATCGATGTGAGGTACAGCAATCACTTCGGTGGAGCTGGACGGTTACTCATCCAACGTAACGGGAGGAATCCTGTTGACATGAGTTCCGAGGGAGGGGAGGAGCCCCCACTGGTTGGTTACAGTGGCCTCCCCAATTGGTGTCGGACTCTCGGGGGCTGTGTCCGCCTGATGCCGGTAGGACTGGGTGTGGTGCTCGTGAAATTTTTTTGCGTGTGCATACACTCTTCAGTGGGGGGGTCGCTTGCGGCCTACCCCGCCGTTGTCCCATCACCCTTACGGTTGTATACCAACAAGGGCGGGATAGCGGTGCGTGCCATCTGCGCAACATCCAGGTGCAATGTGGGTCTTAGAATGATCTTCTGAGCTCCCTTGTTTAAATACAAATGTTCTTTTCCTATATGTTGTGTTTAATTATTTCTAACTACTTAGAAGTAAAAAAGTGCCAAACTAGACAAAATACACGTTTGTAAGAAACTTATAATAAAATAACTTGTACTTTTTGAAACTAATATTAATACAGAAAAATTATAAAGGTTAATTTTTACACATAATTTGAGTTTCGGCTACTTTACTATGTTTTTATTACCTAATGTTTTCTAATCCATATCTCTGTGTGTACGCGTTCACTCGTGCGTTCCTCGGCCGCTTGTTACCCCACGGAGAATTAACAATTGAAACTAGAAATTAATTACCGCTAGTGAGTTTATAATACTCGGTCTGGCCATCCCTCTTTACGACAACACCTAAGGCCTACCGTTGTGTAATCCATCTTAATTGCGTAAAAATTACCAGTAAAACTTTAAGGTTGAAATGTTTGGGGACAGAGAACTGGGCGCTCAGACAACTTGTTTCACACAAAATGAAATTTGCAAATCAACTACCCTTTAAATAGCCCCTGTCGCTGCCTCAGTGTTGTTTTCCCCGACCTAATAAATAAGAAACTATATTTTTACGCATGTTTATTTGGTGTCTGATAGTAAAAGTAGAACGGTAAAAAAATAAACATAAAAATAAAAGTTCCGGTGCCTAAGATCTTAGACAAAATACGACCGCTTCACTATTGAATACTTCTTAGTATCAGAATGCAAAGTATAGAAATGGTTCCACAGTACAAAATCACGTGCTTATATTTAAGAGGATTACATCGTACAAATCTTTTTATTGTATATTTGAATAAGTTTCTATAACCCTTTTAAAGAAGAGTTATATACAAAATGTTAAATTATGTTATAAGCGAGGAAAGACCAATTGTATATATTGTTTAAAATTATAAATAATCAAACAAGCAAGAGAACAAAATATATCAAAAATGGTATTTCATATGCTTCCTTAGAAATTCTCTGAAGTAACAACTCAGTAGTAGTAAGATATGAATATTGCAAGAAAAATAAAGTTGCGATGTTTTTTACAACAAATTGTTTTGTTAGATTTTTTTATAACGTCAATATTCCTAATTTCATCTTGTGGGAGGTCTACCAATGCTGTAGTTGTCCTCATATGTCTGCCACTTGAGGGCCTTTCTGCCTCAGCAGCCGTCAGTCTTGCGAGCAATGTAGCCTGCCCTCGTAAGGTTCGGTAATTCATTATGTCGGTGATCCTGGTTCTTGAAACTCCGAGCTTAGCCCTGTTCATGGCCCTTTGAGTGACTCTCAACCTCCTTATAAGACCCATTGTGAGTGACCAGGATTCGGTTCCACACGTTATCATTAGCAACATGCACTATTCAGAGTTCAGTCAGAGATTCAAGAGTTCAATCTTGAGGTAGTTTCATAGATAGATCGAAAATATGCCTCGTAATTTGCCGAATGCTAACTAGCTGAATTTAATTCGTCTAAAAGTTTGGCCTATCTAGATAGACAAATAAAACGTTTATTACTTTCTGTAAAATACACATAGATATCAAGTAAAAAAAATGATAATGATTAAGAAAAAAACATACATTTAAATACTATTAATATATGTATGCTGCAGAAGCAAAAGGCCAAGGCTCAGCTAAATATTTATAAATCACCGAGTTTTAGCCATCATCTTTTTGTGTGAATAGGGCTTTACAAATTGAGCTGATCAACAATTTCCATTGTAGAGCCTCTAATCTTCACGAGAGTGGGTGCTACATGGCGATTCGACGTGATTTTCGTTGTGTCCAAGTTCACATTAAAATTCTGCCCAGAATTTATCTCAGTTATTTGCAAAATATTTATTTATACACAGTCTATGATTTTGAATTTTAAGGAAAGTAGTACGTGAATACAGATAAGTACTAATCTGCTTATTCATTTTTTATCCGGTTTGGATTATTATGGGATGTCAAACTTTTATATCCCACAAATATTATTTTTAATAAATAAAATAAGATTGATTTTGATTTAGAATAAATAAATGTCTTTTGTTTTAATGAAAAATACAATCGATTTATTATTATTATACTTACATAAGGTACATAAAGTGTTGAATGATAATGTATCAACAAAATGTAACTTAACACATACAAAAACAAAATACAATAATTGCTATCTGTGTAAATTACTATGCATTTTTGATATAAGTATTTATAAGTATCGATTTTAGCCTTAGAATCTCTCCTACTTAAATATCCATTCTACTCGTATTTCTATGTCTTTGCTACTTAAAATATTTTAACAGTACACAGAATAGCGGAACTTTTGAAGTAATTTAGTTAAGTACTCTTTGTGTTTCGCTTAATGCATTTCCACAATACAGTAGAACATTTAATTACAAAGTTCAAAGCTTTTTAACATACTCGTATTCAGAGAACCACCTTCAAATGGAGACGGTAGAATAACTTCACAAAATGGACTGTTACAACAGAAATACTGTTATATAATTGGTTTATTTGATTTAAAATAACCTTCCGTCCACTTGTTTTGATTTCTTCGTAGGTGTGCAGAGCAATACCTCACGAATTTTTTTTTTCGCCGTAGGAGCGTTAGATAAGTGTATATAGGAAAAACGTAAATCGAAAAATACACCTCTTCTCTTTCTTTCTCTCGTCTCTCAATTTTAATCAGGTCACAGTGCCGAAACTAGCGCTAACGACGCCCCAATACATATTTCAATTAACTGCCGTATAAATTAATTCTATTTTCTGTAGACCCAATAATATTTATTTATTTATTTATTTATTTTAGGAAGATTTACAGATTCAATAACAAATTTAAACATACAGCAATACACTAAAAGTCTATGCTAATTACAAATCTCCACAAATGAGTATATAATTCAGAAAGAAGTCTAATGTATGTAACAATTCAATAAACCACAACATCAAATAAGGTGCAACCATATGAGTTGACCTTTTATTAAGGTTCGAGAATCTCAAAGTATGATTCAGTTAATTGTCGTTTAATTAGTGTAATACTAGTGAAGAAGAGGTCAATATCAATAGACAATCTCGAGAAATTACGGCAACTACGAATAATAAAAGTATTTTGTTTATAGTTTCTACTTGCAGAGGGTACACTCAATACCGAGCGTGACCGAAGCCTAAGAAGATTAGTATTAAGGGAAATTTTAGAGAGCAACTCCGGGCTGTCGATTACACCAGTAACAATCTGCTTTAAAAAGCAAATGTCACTTATACTACGTCTAGCCTCAAGGGGCAGAAAATATCTTCAATGAAAATGTACGCTGAGTCGCCTTTAGTTGTTTTATTTGTGTGTTGTGCTTATCTGTACACGACAAAAGCTTTCAAATATGTTATTATGCGTTAACGTAATTTATAGTATTAAAATCTATTTTAGTTATAGTTTGCGTATTTTCGTATGATGTCTCGTTGACTTTTAAGAGTTGCAGCTTAAATTTTAGGAATGGGTGCAAGAGGCATTTCATTGTACTTTGTCATATCGATAGGGTATATCTATGACGGAAGCTTAATTCATATGACAAGAGGCGCGTTTATTTTGAGGTCAATCACAATCAACAGATGGTGTATAGAACGATCCTATTTATTTGTACAAAACAATCTACTCATACAGCGACTCACTCTCGTTGTTCTTTCTCTCATCAATTTTAATATACGCAATAGAACACGTAATCCTTTTTTTTTGTTCCCCTGAGGAAAATGCATTAAGTTGCATACCCCGACTGTGGCGAGCCGGCGGTTATATGGGGCTCTCCTCCTCAGAAGGGGGAGGCCTACCAACTAAAAACCTCAGGGATGGCCTTCCTCAGGCATGTAGGGAGCCCCCGGGAACACCAAGCTACTTCTGGGAACCCCCAGCCTCCGCTCCCACGCCGATACAGGGGAGCCCTCCCCGGGGGAGGCTACAATACCTCTGCCTTTACAGGTGTTTCGTCATAAAACATATTTTTAAAATCCCGTATATGTGTTTAAGCTAGTTAGACTAGCTCACAAGTAAACATACTCATCAGCAACTTCTTGTATAGAACCTCTAACATTCACGAGAGTGAGTGTTATATGGGTTTTCAATATGATTTTCATCTTTTCTATTTTCTTTTTATGATCAACTTCTTGAAAAACTCTATTACAGTTTTTATGTATCGCTTATTTTTGGAAACGGGGATGGACAGTCGCCTTGTTCTTGTTGTGACATAGGTGGAACAATCCTGTATTTTATGGCTAACATTGACTTTAATAATTTTGTTAATTAAGACAATCTCCTAAAAATATGGTTTTAAGGTAATTAAAATATTTGTTTACTTTTTAGATATAGTTTTGGAGTTAGATATTTTATATGTTGTAGTTATGTAAAAGTAATACAAGAGTGATTTTTTACATAGCTTGTCGTGCGCTTATATATATTTTTTTAATTTATTGAATTTTTTTATTCAGTTCACCGAACATGACTAGGGTAAAACTTAGATTTATAGCATAGACATGGATATGTGTTTCCTTCGCGTCTTCTCATGCCATCAATCTTGTACAAAGGAGCTTTAATTAAATTTGCCACCGAGTCAGTTAGTTACCTTAGCAAGGATAAAGATGTTATAGAATCGGCTTTTTATAGACTTAAAGTAAAATGATAAAAAATAATAATCCTCATCCTTATCTTCATTTGAGCTGTAAAACGACCACTTTCAAGCCTTAATCGAAGATATAATAAGATTTTTTTTGCTGTGAGTAGGAGGAGGAGGTTGTAAAGTGGAAAGCGCTAGAGCCTCGTTTGCTAGTTAACAGGATGCACCGCGAGTAGGTGAGGTTATCTTGAAACTCGTTAGGTGTGGTGTAGATATTTAATAAGCCAATAATATTTACAGCATTGTTGTGTCCAACAATTACGTTTGAAATGGTCAGATTTTCATTTAAAGAGTAAAGGTAAAATTTCTCTCTTCTTCTTTGAAAAAGTTTTATCTATCTTGTAGGCTCGAGGGAGACTATACTTCGGTCTACTCCTTGGCTATCTCTTATTTTCGCAATTTTAGCAGTTTTTCCCGCAAAACAACAGTGCTTTTATTGTTGTATTGCGGTTTGAAGGGTATGATATACAGTGGACTAACTGGGTACCGTGACTTTACATCGTTAGTAACGTTCACTGTAGTTATTGTGGGGGTTGTAATTATATTTTTTTTTATAGAAATATATATCAACTAACCATACCTAGGGTACAAATGCTCGCATTCATCACACAAACATCTGCCCCCACCGGGATTAGAACCCGGGACCTCAGAGATGGCGACACCTCGTAACCGGTGTACTATCCACTCGACTATGAAATCGCTTTTATCGAGATGGCACTTCATATATACAATTACACACATATACAGTTTTAATATTACTCACAACCGAAATTGTTAATAAATAGATGATGGAATTAAATATTAATACGCATAATAACCGCCGCCGTCGCGTACAAAGCTGTAATGATTTTTATCAACAACTTGCTATTACCGCGCCACCAGGGCAGGCAAGCCGATTTCTAAACAATAGATGCGCTTGCGCAATGACTAAGTTCGAAAGAGTAAACAATATAATAGTTAAATATAATATATTTATATAATGCAAATTTATATACTTATTTTATTTCTATAGATAGTTACGTTACTAAGGACGTTTAGTGTAAATAGTTAAGTTTAGTTTTAAGTCTTGTTTTAAATAATTGTTTTCTTAGTTTATATCATGTATATAAAATAAATGTTTTAACTACATGCTTGAAGAAATATATTAACATCACTACAAGATTATTGCTATGGAACCGTTTAAGTAGATATCAATTGTTAATTATATCGTTTTCGGCTTAGTATTAAACTGATGCCTATCTTCGTGTGTCGCCTAAGTATGCAATCATGCAGTGATGAGTCGCATCGCAGCTTATTGCATAATAAACGATAAGTGGTATACGCACATTTACTTGCCCAACACCCTCTACACGGCCCTCTCCTTTACGACGAACATTAGCGTCCGAGTAAGCTGCCTTAGTTGCGTCTATTCTAGATCTTTTGTCCGCAAAGTTTGAGAATCCACTTTAATTCCTATTTTACCCAAAACTATGTCAATATTATACTGTAAAATTAGACTACATCTAACAGTAATAGTTCATTCAAAATAAGAACATTTATTCTAGAGTAAATTCTCTTAGAATTTGAGCATAATACAATTTGTATGACGTTATATTGCCTTCACGTTTTCAAAAGGCGCTTCTAGACATTTTACCGATGGGAGTCATTCTACGTTCGTAAATAAATTATGTTGAGTTGAAATCCCTGTATTGTACAGTGTGTTGTAATTAATTATTGTGACATCAAATTATCTCGATATAAGGCGCATTTTACGTAAGAGTAAGTGAGACAAGATTAATTGAGTGGCCTTTGAAAAATTGGAGGAACTCTTCATTAATAAGTTATTAACTTTTAATGGAGCGATGTTAGGTCTTAGCTTCGGGGTGGTGCTTCGGCTTTAGGCATTTGAAAACATATATCAGCTGTGTCCGATGGTATTAGCACTAGGCATCTTACTTACAGATCCAGGATTCTATCTACCATTTGCCAATATCTTACTCAAATTTCAAAGAATTGTATAGATTCATCAGTCTCAAATGATGAAGAAAACCCTCCGTATGTACCATATGTAGCTGAATTCAATACTCATATTAATATGGAGACAATAATCATGTTTTGCTGCCGTATATGATTAACAGTTACGAGTTAACAAGTACTCTAATGCATTGCATTGTATTAAAGGTGCGGTTTGTTTCTCTAGTTTTATTTAAAATTAAACTTGTTAGCGCAAAAGAATTTAATTATAGCTTTATATTAGATTTGTCATTATAAGGAAGGTAGAAGAAGTGGACAATAATAAGGTATGGATCGTCAAAACTTTTCGGTTGCTCTATATTTTCTTTATTAAGAGCAACGTGGCGTTTCAAATTTTTTCATTCAGTACACGAGCTCTTAAAACGTTTATTTATAGGAGAAGAGTGCGCATTTCTCGCCATGTATTGCCCCAATAGTCACACTTTTTAAATCCATATAATATTATTATGTGTGAGTGAATTTTAAAATTACAAGACATAGTGCACATTTTATACTACAATAAACATTTGATGCAAAAGAAATTATGTATTGTCATAAACCGTAAAGGAATCGAAAACTTAAATTCATTGGCGAACGAAGGCCAAAGCAGGCTGGTCTTTGCTCTTTGCTTGCTAGGATTCTGCTACGTACTTATAACCATGAAGTCAGCCATTTGCACGCGTATCAATAAATAACTGCCTATTCTGATCTTGCAAGCCGCTTATTAAGATATGTTGAACCGTGCCCTGACCTGTCAGTGGTAACATTACGCCTTATGCGAGGCTCTACTGGCAATGTATCACGCAAAGCACGTCGAAACAGTCGTGCACCTTTTTCCAAAACGACGTCCTGATCCTCTAATTGCAGAGCGAGTTTCGCGGCCATCGCCAGAAAATAACAATATGTTTAATATTCTGATTAGCAGAGATGTGACAATGGCTCGAGAAATAATTCTAAATAAAAAAAAAATTCATCAAGAATCACTAACAAGTACGCAACAAATAAAGTAAATTTTATTGTAAGTAAAATCTGTATTTCAAAGTAGCAAATAAAGCTGTAATATCAATTAAAGTTGAGCTTTCTGGAGGCTGTTTATATGCTAGTTTCAAATTATATTAAGGCCACAAACGTAACAACGCTGTTGTTAAGTAATTGGAGTCGTTACAACTATCATTAATGTGTATTTAACAAAATATATGTCATCTTACTTCTCCCTACGAACAAAGCTTTCAGCGTATTCATTAATTCTGTCATTAGTCAAATAACTTCATCGTTATATAGGATGTTTCTGAACGGTATGTCATATTTTGTTGGTCATATTCAACTCATATTACTCATCAACTAGTTGGTGCCCGCGACTTCGTCTGCACAGATAGTACATTTTTTCCTACTTACTCGACACTTCTCGTTATTTTCGGGTAAAAGGGTATGCCGTATATTTTGTACATAATATTAGCACGGATATTTGTACTTTTATTGCATAAACCAGTACATGATTTAAGTCCATTTACAGGTATCATCATGAAAATTAGCTAATAATACATACTTCGCAACAATATAATTTAACCTTTAGGCACCCTATTATCCTTTCCTGGGATTCATGGGATTAGATTTCTTTTTCCCCTTTTCTTTACTTTTCTTAACATTCCCATTTTTATTTATTCCTATTGAAGAATGAATTAAATGAATGAATTAACCCTATGGGGTCTCATGATCATAGCTCAGGCTGAGTTCAGGCAGGCAGTCAGTAGGTCATTACGGTCGAGCCGCCTCGATTGGTCAGACGGACGTTGGAGACCGACGTAATCACCGTGGTTGGTAGCGGTGGTATTCTGGAAGATTATTATTTTTTACTATATTTTAAGTCTATATTGTGAGTCTATATTTAATTTAAAAAAGATTTTGATGCAGATTGCTTCTTGCATTTTGCTTACAGAAATAATAATTTGTCTAAATACTACATATTAAAAATATGAGTACCTAGATACCTGCTTGGGCCCCTAGACTCGGTTCAAAAGCGCGCTGTGAGACTCGTCGACGATCCCGTACTCACAGGCGGTATCGAGCCTCTAAGTCTTAGAAAAGACATTTCCTCCTTATGTGTGTTCTACCGCCTTTATAATGGGTTGTGTTCTGAAGAATTGTTTGACATGATGCCCACGGCCACTTTCTATCATCGCGCCGCTCGCCATTGACAGGCAGTTCATACCCACACACTAGAGTCTAAATGGTGCGGTGCCAAAGGAATTTCCTCCCGCGTACAGTTCGTTTGTGGAATGAGCTCCCTGCCTAGGTTTTCCCGGAGGGCTACAGTATTCTTCAAATTAGGTTTTTGAAAGGTCGGCAACGCGCGAGTGACTTCCTTGGTGTTGCACGTATCCATAGGCTACGGTAACCGCTTACCATCAGGCGGGCCGTAGGCCTGTTTGCCATCGTCGTGGTATAAAAAAAAAAAATATTTTTCCCAGAACTGTATAGTGTAAATAATATAATAAACTTATTATCCTGATTTAGTTGCGATAACTTTAAATCGGTTTGTTTATATGAATTCTAGAACAATCCACATATGAACTATGTATAGATGATTCTCAAGTGGAATGTGACTCCCTGCAGGTCAGTGAGTTACATAGTGTATTAAATAGTGAGGTTTATCTCATCAAGCTCTTCTGTTGAATCGCCTTGAATTATTTCCATGAATATTGAACGAAATGAAATTGCAATGAAACGTACCATAGGGTAATCCGAATTCCGGAACCGCCTGTATGTGAACAGGTATTAATTAACTGGAGCCACTAGCGCGACTATAACGTGCGGTGTTCTTATTAAGCTGCCGCGTCGCGATGAAGTTTGCCGGTGAACGGATTTAAAGGACAAAATTTGACTGATTTCTAAATGAGGTCGTCTATTCATTATTTAAATTAGCTCATTACAATGTGTATATCTATACATAGCAGAATTGTATCCTCATCTAAGGATAAAAATGTTCTATCTAATACAATGGCATGGGTGCATCAACGAATAGAGTATGAATTGTAGTATTATTATTAGTATTTAGTAACTAGATTCTACTTTCAAGTCTTTTGGATGGATTGTGAGAGAGCATAATTGCGTTGGGATTGGCCCACTGACTTTATCTGTACATAATGCTTAATTCTTGCTACTTGAGTAACATCCGTATTACTACTACAAGTCCAATACTTAGTTGAACCGGCAAACGCAAAATTTGAATGTGTTTCAATATAGGAACTAAGCAGTTATGAAAGTTTTGCGACTTGTAACATTCGATCCATTGCTACCCAGGAAGTTTCCATAATCAACTGCGAAAACAAACGCATTTATGCTGCTAAATCAATTTCACACGCGTAATCGAGAGCGATTGTGTATTAATCAGTTCTTGATAGTTTCTTGATTTGTTGATAGACTGGCGTTGCTATGTATGCATAAGTACACCATATATAAACATGACAAGGAAACAATCAGATGTAATAAGGTAGGGGCGCCAAAATATTAAAGCCTGATTTTATAGAAATATGTAAAATTAGATAAACTAAGAATAATTTATAATTTTGCAGAATTTTAAAGTAGTGCAGATAATAAAAGGTTACTCATAAATTGGTAAATTTTTGAGAAGAATACAGGAACTTGGCAGAACCATTATGTAAAAGATAGTATTACGAGTATATAACCAGTAAAAAGATATTTAGAGAGATTGATCAATATTGAAAGTATCAATTCTTGTAATTTATTATTGTGTGAAGAAATTTATGAATTTAATTCGATTTAGAAAATCTAATTTCATAAATTTTATCTAATTAAAAGATGTATGTATCTATCTCTCCATAAGACTAAACAATCGTTAAGGATAAAGACTAAAGAGAAACTTGAAATTCTAAAATTTATCAAAAGACATCCGGAGTTAAACACTAATGTAGTGTTCAGCATCAATAGACACTGACGACGTAACAATCTAATTAGTAGTCGAATTATTTTAAGTGTAATTCAAATTGGTTTTACGTGTTTTATAACATGTTTGTATGGTCATTGAAAGAGGTCACATTCTTTCAGTATTGAGAACTTTTTAAGAGCTAATATAAAGCGTCCTAGGAGGTTTTAATGAAAGGGTGGACTACTTAATGAAAGAAGTGAATTTGAAGTTCATTTTGAAGCTAGTTGATAGAAGAAAAGAATTGGCGACGAGAGACAATATTAGGATGCGCTGGATAACGGTGTTGTATTTTTTGAACAGATCTACGGTGAAGCTACAGATGGCTATATTCAGCTTTTACATTGAAGGTGTTTATGGAAGGCGCAAGAACTGATCGTTCTGCGATTTGACGACTGACGGTCCCGGCGCGGTTCCAGGCCATAGGTCCGATTAAAAGGGAGTCGACGCAAATGGAGCGAACTTCTACTAAGTCGGACGCTCAAGATCGCCATCAGGAGGGTGAAAAGTGACCTAGTACGTGTCTGTACTGGTTATATTGCTTACTTAAGTGTAGCCTGGATCTTCGCATACTTCGACGAACACTGTGTGGGTTTGATTTGCGGGTGTGTGGTATTGAGGACGCACGCATGCTCTCTTAAAACCGTGATTCAGAAGAGTCAGCGGCATTGTTGTGGTTACCGTTAGTTGATTAAGAGGCAGGGTCAGAAGATTTTTTTGCTCGGTTTGTAGAAGGGCTTCTTTCTATGATCCAGCTTGGCTAACTAACTTCATCTACGTAGATTTGTTTTTGTAATTGCATTAGTCGTGTTTCGAGAATTAGAAAAAAAGATATATACGCAGACGCAATAGGAATAATAATTGAAAGACTGAAACAATGCAATGTATCACAAAATTAACCATCTTTGTTACGTATGGACGTTCGTTATGCGCAATTGAGACACGTACGAATAGTATACAGTGACCTGACTGAAGTAGCGTTTTGCATAGTAATGTATGTAAATAAATTGAGGAGCCAATCGACCTGTATTGGAAGGCGCGCCGCGTATTCTCAACAATATGTTTCAATTAGAATCAGCGATGTATTGTGCTAAATATCTCGACTCCCCGACAGTACATTACGTGGGGGTTTACTCCATTTTCTTTAATTTTCCGTTTACTGGTACCCTATGTCTTTTATACGTGGAAAAATTTCATTATTTTTCTACAAGATTACAGAATAATATAAAAAGTAATCGCTGTTTAATCGTCTGTTATAAATCGCAATCATATATACTTTTTTTATATAACTGCGACATATACATAAGTCTATAAGGTCGATGGCGCTGTAGTCCTATAGCTTTTAATTGGGAGGTCTGAGATCAATTCTGCCATGCACCAATCTGTTTGTCGTTGTTTGCAATGCAACTATAGTGAAGGAATACTTCTAGTTGCCACCTGCATAAGGTTGTACTGCGGTGTAGGATAAGTAAAGTAGACCAATTGTGTGTAGTTGACTAAGATTTATTATGATGATGAAGCTTAAGTACGTTCATTCATTTGTATTAAATGTTGTGATAACTCAGACTTGAATCCCACCTTAACCTAAAGCCATATTAGTTCTGTTACATAACTACAGTTCATCAGTGCGTGATGTAGTTATCCTTGGGGACGACTCGCGTGCCGAGGCGTAATGGGGGGATCGCCGAGGTTTTTAGTGGGTACACCTCCCCCTTTTGGGGAGGACAGTCCCACATAACCACCGGTTCTCGGGGTATGCAATGTATTTTCCTCAGTATAACAAATAAAGTGGTTTAATTTATATAAAATATAATGTATAATAAGTATAATAAATGTAATGAATATTAAAACTTAACCTAATAATTAGGTTGTTAACTTGAATGATTTTAGCATACATTTCATTTCGTCATTGGAAGTTAGTAGAATTATTTTCCGCCCTAAAATCGTAATTTTATATTATATTCAATTGTATTATATTACTTTTTGATTCTTTTGCATGTAATTTTTTATTTTATTTAGTCATAATAATAATTACTGTGTTGCTATATAATATATTATAACAATTTTAATCAATATATAGATAGAGTAGACTGTATTGGTGTTTGGTAGGTCGACACTCACAATTGTATTAATAAAAAACAAAGTACAATTTTATCATTTCATCCTCACAATATTTCAATGAAATATCACAATTTACAAGTGTAGGTCGAGCGAGTCAAATTACAACTGAACTGGAACAGGATGGCAATAGATTACAGAAAAAGAGTATACACAAAAAATGTATTATGTTGGTAGTGTTGCCAATAGTAGGCTTGAAAAAATATTTATATTGCTAATAGTGAGAATGTTTTATTGATTGCTTTTACTATCAATTTGTAATTATAGTTTTCGTAATAGATAATTGTGTACAATGCTTGAAAAATCCAATGACGCAAAAATATAGCAATAAATTTGTGATATAGAATGCTGATATAGAAGAACTATGAGGTTCCCGTGAAAGTTTGCAGATTGATTTTGGCCATGCTCACTCGCATATTGGCCGAATGCATCCGATAGTTCAAATTTATCGCGCAAATTAAATATTCGGTTTCGATTCCGTATTGTAGGCTTTGTTGAAATGTGTTTCTCGATAACATGTATAAAATACTTATGTCTTTATACATTTAAATTTTTCTTTTATTTTCGTTGTCTAGTTATTAAATTGACGCTTTAACACGACGTTCCTCATTTCCATTCAAATTGATATTTGAATAAAAATATGTGTGTATGTGCATGAATACAAATAATGAATTATTGTAATAAGTAAACTTTTTGTTTGCCATTTAATTTTATTATCTTTACTTGGATATTTTTAATTCGTAATTTTATACATAAAAAAATACTATCACAAAAAAAAAGAGTGCGGACCAAAGAGCCGGCAGAATTTATTTCATCAACTTAAAAAGAAAAATTGTAATTTATATATAATGGCTGAGTGCATTCGAGAGTTCACATTCATGGCGCAAATTAAATCTTCGGTAGTAGGCTATGTTGAAATGTAATGTTCGTTCATAACATGCATCTCTTGAAGTGCCGGTTCAGGTCAAATACTGAAATGTAGTATTTAGTTATTTAATTAAGCGACGAGTTCATAGAATTCTCACCGAAGTTTTATTAACGTCAGTAAAGTCACCTAATATTAAAATTAATATCAAAAACGCGTTTCGTTTGGAGTCCTCGACAATTGTGCAGTTAGATATCTGAGTATGGTGACCAATTTTAGTGACTATGGTGATAGATAAGATCAGAGCTAGATTGTGAGTATTGTTCGAAGCACTATTTGTAACGATACTTCTAGTTTTGACATTTGTTTCTCACATTCGTTATGGCTACATCAAATTGTCACTTTGAAATTAATCATCCAAAATTGAAGGAAAAAAAAATTAACATTTTTATGTCACTGTGACAGTTTTATAGTGAATTTTATTTTGTTGATCATGGTGCATAGACAAGCATAGAAATTAGGTGTCCAAATTAAGAAGAGCTTCGTCTACAAAGTATACGTTTTTCAAAATTGTTTTACGTTAATATTTGCTTACATAGTAACAATAATAAATTTAAAGGTTCGTAAGCAATGATAGCTATGAGGGCTATTATGTAAATATTATTTATTTTCAAATAAACGTATTTAGGCTGGATAGCCCAACTTTTTTTTGTTCTGCTGAGGGAAATGCATTGAATTGCATACCCCGGCTGCGGAGAGTTGGCGATTATGTGGGGCTCTCCTCTCCAGAAGGAGGAGGCCTACCCACTACCTTAGCGATGGCCGTCCTCAGGATCGAGTGTCGCATCTGAGGACCCCCTGCCTTCGCTACCCTGAGTGCGCTAAAAGAGGCCTCGGGGAGGAATGCTCTTGCAGCCTCCCTCCCTCCAACCTCCTACGACGTCACCAGCCATCCGGGGGTGAGGTCTTTCCCGATTGGATAGCCCAGCCTAATATATATTGTTTCTTAGTTTTCATAAATAGTTAAAAACTGTTTACCTCATAACTTTATGTAATATTCGAGTTGAAGTATCGTTAGACAATGGCTGTACGGAGTGTCATCATTTGCTTAGTGCTCAAATAAAACGTTACGGACAGCTCTTGCTAGTCATTCCAGCTTCCAGGCTACCAAATGTTGGAACGATTTACCTCCACCTATTAGAATTTTGTCTTCCAAGGATACCTTTAAGAAACACGTCAAAAAATATTATTTAGACAAACAAAAGTTAGGCATCCCTAAGTTTTATGTGTAGCACAGGGGAAGTGGTGCCTCGGCCGAACAGTTTTCAGTTTGTTGTTGTTACATTTATATACATATATGTATATCAGTATTTATATTTTGTTTTTGTATATATACTATATATAAGTATAATTATATTTATTTGAATGTATTTTAAATATTTCTTCGCACTCGCTTGACACTTTGTGTATTCTACCGTGCCAACGATAGTTATAGCCTCATGCGGTTTATTATTATTATTTTTTAATATTATTATAATTTTATCTGCTCATTTTAAAACTCTACTCACTCAAAAAAGGTGATGGCTGAAAATCAGTTATTTGCCTAAATTAGGCAAATATTTAGCTGAGCCTTGACCTTTTGCTTTCTGCAGCATACATATATTTATAGTGTTTGATTGTACTTTTGTTTTTTTCTTGATTATTACCTTTTGTTTTATTAGATATATATGTGTATTTTGCAGAATTTAATAAACGTTTTTATCTATCTATCTATCTATCATTGTGGCCGCCGATCAATGAAATTATTATTACCTACTTATTCATTCGATAAAAAGGATCGGTTTTATTGAATATTCAGCCAAATCTGGCAAAGTGTGCCTAGGCTCTGAAAACGTGATTGGATTGTTATTTTCAGCGTATTTCTCCAACATATCTGGGGATATACAAATAACATCCATTGGATAGCAACATACCCGTCGGCAAGAGAGGGTATTGCTAAGTTGCTGGTTCTCTAATCGCAAATAACTGTTTTTATTTACAATTAAGCCCTAGAACGGTAATAAATAAAATGAACATTCTATGTTAATTTAACTTTTTTCATATTTCAAAGCATTGTTTTGACACCCAAATTCATATAACTTATGATTTGTTGCTATTCGTATTCCCCAAATCAATTTCTACTTGTAACAATTTATTTTCTTATATGTTATGAGAAACGGATTAGGGGAATTTTAATAATATCAAATAATAAGTCTGAAATTAACAATAAACAAGTCCCCATTTAGCTTAATAACTATTAAGTTATCTTTGGCAAATAGCTAGAATATTAAACAGTTCTCTTATACATGATACAACCAAATAGATTTTTGGAGTCGACTTGATCCCTAGACAGTCGTACTAAAACTTAATGTGAAGTATATATTGCGACAGGATTTGTACGGGCCGTCGGTGCCGTACTCCCGCACCTCGAACCTTGGCTCCGCGGGAAGGAGGAGGTCACCTACCGACTGACTGACTGAACACGCCCCTCCCGTGGCCGGGGGGCGTCGTCGGTGGAGGAGATCGGGGTAGGTGAAGCCTCCTCCGAGGAGGGCTCCCCTGCATCGGCAGGGGAGCGGAGGCTGGGGGTTCCCGGAAGTGAGCTGGGCTGGGCCTGAGGAAGGACATCGCTGAGGTTTTTAGTGGGTCAGCCTCCCCCTTCTGGGGAGGAGAACCCCACATAACCACCCAATGCAATTTAACGCATTTTTGCTCAGCGTAACAAAAAAGGGTTTGTCAACGAGATTCAAATGTAACATATATCTACTACATGTCAAGGAAGTCTAAAGGGAATCTACTCTAAATATATTATAGACAAACAATAAGAACATTAAGAAAAAGTCGCTCTATTTATTTTCCCTGTAGAATACAAGGGAAATAAATACCAAGGTTAATCAAACACCCCGAAACTTGTCATTTGGTAAAAATATTTAATAAGTAGATAAATAAATTAGCAGTGCACATTACTACTAGTAATAGTATAGTTGTAACATTATTAGTATAAATACACGAAGCTCTTTAGTAATTAACGGGAGCTGTCTTTTATATTTATTCTTTTTAAAGCGGTGCTTGAAAAAACATATTACACTAGCGTGCATAACAAAATATACGATATAACAAAGCCGATTATTGCGTTGAACTGTTAAAATTTTAAAATACTATTGTATTTTCACAGTTCATTATGAAATACGGCTTTATCATTATCGTACTTACGTGTTTATCTTAACCACGCTGGTTTAAAAGCCTTTTCATCTACATAGCAGATAAACTTCTTTTTCAATACAGTAAATGAAAAATCTACCAAAAAAGAGGTGGAAACGTTGCTATCTTGCGACTAATATAATGCTTTATATTATACTTAACCTATGAGGAATATTAAATGTTTCCCTCCCACTAAAGTAAGGACTGCAAAATATTCTACCTCCCACATATTCGTCAGATGGAATGACGTACCAAGTACTTACGTCTATTAAAATAGCTGTATTATAAAGGTTAGATACAAGTACATGATGGGTTATATTACTACTCACAAAACATACATATGTCGGAGACGGTCATTAATACAGACACTAAACAAAACGGTAAAGCGCACTCTACCCTCAGTTTTTGAGCGCTTCGACAGAGTCGTGGTGGGACTGTCACTAAACGTGAACGACTCACTCTGCATCAAGTCGCCAACCAGTGAAGACGTTAACACGGAACTGTCCTCCGTATTGCTTAGTGTCCTACTTTTGATTTCATATTAACTGAGTGCCAATAAGTGATTTCAGTTGACTTATTTTGTTATTCAATATAGTGTTAACCATATTGTAGCGTTATCATTTCACGATACCCAAGTCTGCCTACACGATGACTGACAGTTCGGATCTAAATCATGACGCTCCTACACATATATTATTATCGTTACTTATATTAAAATTGTTGAAGTAGTTCTCAAATATTTCGACATCAAAACAACTGAATTGATTATGATGATAATAAATAAGGATAGATTGGCCATAGGTTAATTTTAATGAAGATAAAATATCTCATTAATAAAAGTTGATAAGAAAGGCGAAACCAATGTAATTTGGTAAAAGAATTGTTCGATATATGAGAAAGAACATAGGACCTATTCTATGAAAATCTGAGATAACCAGCGAGAGACTATCAGGCTCTCTACTTAGGTACCTCCTACTTGCTTATTTCTACCGCAAACAATAGTATTATCAATATTGTGTTACCACATATACATGTACATATATACTACATACATAAGCACAATACTATAATCAACTTGACTGTGACGACTTACTGTCAGGATGGCAGCCTGCTTTTTTATCAATATGTAACAATAAGAAAATACTCAGGTGAAATCGGTAACGAAAACTTAGTTATACTATATTATTTTATCTACACAAATCAAACCTTTGTCGCTACTAGGAATTCCAATTTGATGAAATACACAGGGATTACAAGAAACCTAGTAACATAGAGACTAATAGTAATTCTATAGAATTGCTTCGAATAATTCTGGTAATACAAATACACAAAGCTATTGAAGATTGGGTTTCAGTAAAGTTTCAGGATTAAATCCGTAACTCTAGACGTTTACGCAATTCGAAATTCAGTGTAGGTTGTAAAGTCAAATACGTGCGTGTATGTTAGAATATTATAGAGGGACCGCAATTGTTTGTTCAAGCAATGCCGATTATTCTTTTCATTTGTTTAATATTAGTTGATTCTGAACACAATTGACATACTATTTAAAGCTATAAAATATAATACTACAGTAGTATAACCAATATATAGTGGAGGAAGCAAGAGAAGTGTGCCAGGATCGTAGCAAGTGGAGAGAGGTGGTATCTGCCTACCCCATTGGGAACAAGGCGTGACATATATGTATGTATAACCAATTAAATTGACGGCCATATTACAATGATTAGTTAATACAACAATTATGTAGTTAATTTAGTCCTATTATTTATTTATTTATACATGTATATGTATTATTAAAATATAACTAAATAATAAATATTTCTTACCCTTACACCACTTAGCCTAGCCCAAAGTAAGCTCTGTAAGGCTTGTGTTATAGGATCTAGGGTAACGGATAGACATATATTATACGTAAATAAATAAATTTGGTAGTAATATATTATAACAACCATGACTAAGGTCGCATTCATCACTCAAATATCTGCCCCCTCCGGGACTTGAACCCGGGACCTCAGAGATGGCGACACCTTTATACCAACCACTTGACTACGAAGGTTTTCATGTACACAGGCTTAATGCCAAGTTAGATATATTTTATTTAAGTACCAAAATTTTACTAGAATAAATTGATATATTAAAACAATATTTTCCAGTTTAACTAATTAATCGAATATTGTATAAGAGAAGAAACTGATTGCTACAGCCCAAACCGCTGGGACCTATAAAGACTGGAGAGTCTAGCTCTTTATTTTCATTCAAGCCGTAGGGCCCTTATGGTCAAGACTTAGGCTGAGTTTAGTCGGTAGGTCACGTGGCCGGACCGCTCTGGTCGCGTGGAGTCTGACATAACCTCCGTGACACTTGCCGCTGCGGGGGTATCCTGGGTACGTTTCATGCTCCTTGTGAGGATTCTCAGCCTTCCTCTCCTGAGGAACAGAAAAAAAAGCTCTTTATTGCTCTAGGGGTGTATTAACAAAGGATTATTTAAAATTCTTACGTTAACGAGGTGAGACGGCAATCCAAACTGTGTATGGAGGAAGGAATTGGAATTTTTCATTTGAAACTTTACAATACTTGTATTGGCATATGCTTAATTATCAGATTTATGCTATTTCGAAACGAGGACAATTGACAGGAAACATCTGAATAGTAACTAGGATATCGTTATCGAATGATTTTTCGGGTCGCTGAATACAAAAATATCAAATATACGTGAAAAATTTCAGCAATTAATCTTTACTTAATATTATTTATATAATTTTTTGTACGGAGATAGTCGAAACCCTGAGAAAGGACAGGCTACTTTTGATGCTAAATACTTACAACCCGTAAGAGGTTGAAAGAGGAGGTGACAGGTTTGAATTGTATTTACGTAATTTTTGAGCTAGAAGCTTATTTTTTGGGTTTTGATTAGATCTATATTTTAATAATAAAAACGTTGCCCCGTAATCGGATTTTTTCCGATTTAGTGAGTTGAGTGTATTCAAGATCATGTTTATCACGGAATGCTTTTGCAAAATCCAATTAAATGCGGGCGAAGCCGAGAGCGGAAAGCTTGTTCTACATACAATAACTGATTGTTTTAAAAATTGCATCAGTTTGCTCGTAAAGATTACATATAATCACTTTCGTCCTTCGTAAAGAATCAGGTAGAAATGTTAATTCTCACACTTCTCCTAATGAAAACTATGCAATAATGGCCAACCTATTACCCCTATTAAGATATTTCCAAATATCAATTATACTTGCGGTATGCCTTAGCCTATTCTTACAAAATACATAAAAAGAAAAGATGCGGTAACATGTCAATTCTAAATCTGTCACAGCACAGACTACAAGGAAATTAAATTTCTTATTGTCCGACTAGCGAATAGGGTGACGTGTAATACATGTTTGCATTTCTCATAATGCCAGAAAATACGTTGCCTACATCACTATAAAACATTTATTTTTATAGCGTGCACCGGCAGCGGGACGGGACAGAATTGGAATTTAATATTAATTAGAGAAAGCACTAACTACGAGATTTTATAAGCGTTCTGAGAGCTTGGTAACACTAAGCTCATAGAATTTATGATTTGCTTGTATGATTTTGATTGTATAAGCAGAAATAAACACCTGATTTTTATACAAAACAATACCGTATGAGACGAAAATTTTCAGCATTCCACGGATTCACCGTGCGAGTGTCGGGTCCATATTATTCTGGTGAGTGGAGCTAAAAGCAGCGCATATGCAGTGCAGCGAATATGTGACTAGGTATTGGCTTAGGGCCCTTTTAATGCATCAGCATCCATCCTACGCACTTGAATATAAAATTTACGGAAAGTCTTGGTAATCCGAGATCTTTTACAGTGTGTAGAAGGATTTAGCTATGTCAACGGCGTATATATCAACAGTGTATCGATATCTTGTTAATTGGCTTATAAAATTAAATGTATTAAATTAAATAATATTACAAATCATAACCATCATCATCACTTCACCCCATGAACAATAAGCGTATTTCATGGTCTTCTCCAAGGTTCTCCACACCGACAAGCGCAGATAGGCATGCCATCCCCGGATTTAGCCTGACTTGTCCTACTTATTTCCGTCGTGTCCGGCTAAATATTTACATGTCGGACCATTACCATCTGATTGGTCTTATTAACTGAAATACTAAAGGCATGGCGCTATGTCCAATTGCTTTACTTGGTCAGCATTCGACATAATTTGTATAAGACCTTAAGTATCCATTAAGATTAAATATTTTCTTAGTCCAGTTTTTTTTAAATAGATTAATGCATAAAAAAAATTAACTGCTTACTTCTATATTTGTAAAATCTTTTGATTGCCTGCAATCAGCTACTTAATAAGATCACACATTGAATACTGTTTTCTCACTAGATATAGGACTCGTGGTAATCGCAACTATCTACGTGGTCAAACTGGGTACTGGGTAATCAATCGTTGCCGTAACAGATTACTTGCATAACTTTTCCACAACTACGGAGTGGGCATTTCCTTGATTATTTAATAATTCTAGAGTAGCAGAACAAACAAAAATATAAATGGAAGGAAAGATTATATAAATTACTTTTTACCGAAATGTCTTCTTGCAAAATATGAAAAATTTATAGATGTAGTCTACAGTACCGTAAACAAAATAATAATAAGGAGCCTTAAAGTAATCAAACTAAACACAATATAAACGAGGCATAAGTTACATAAAGTAAAAAGGTTGGCAATGTATTCTTGTTACTGATCTCTTAACGTCGATACTAACTAGCTCCCACTATTATAGCCGTGGGTTGAGGTATAAGGCTGTGATTTGACTAGCGGCAATAACGCCCTTTTGTGAAATATACCCTGATTCGATACAACTCAGCTGCCACATTAGCTTTCACAGCTGTTTAATGTGTATTTAATACCAGATACACAACGTAAGACGATTATTTGGTGATAGGTTGCAGGAAAGCGATGGATGCTAGTAGCGCCAGACTGATCGGTGTGGAAATCCGGGGGGCAGGCTATATTCAGTATTGGGTGCCTTAGGACTGATATCATTATTATAAATATATTTGCCGTACAGTAAATAAGCTCTAGTGAATTATATTAACAAGCTCTTGATTTCAAGCACTCATGGCGTAGTATAAACTGTGGCACCCTATTCTGATTAAGTGGCCACCATCCGACTACCGAACACAAACTAAACCAAAAGACGGTATTTGTATACGGGCCTGATGTATGCCATGCGGTAGGTACTTACTTCTCATCCTACTTGCCATGAGGATTCCGCGTCTGATGCTTAATATAGAAATTAAAAACTGGTGGCAAGTGTGAACCAAAAAGGACAAAAACAAAAAGTTTACGGTCAAAAAATCCACACGGGAGCTACTTACATTTTTCGTATAATTTACGATGAGTATGGCTATTATTAATTATATTACATATATAATAAAAATTATGAATATATTCAGTTTTTACATATTTATTACATAATTACCTTTTGATCTAAATAATACAGTTATAAATCCAGTTCGATATTTGGAGAAAGACGGTAGTATGGAATTAATTTGCAGGTACTTTCACATCCATTGTCAGGCTCTATCATCATATTATAAGTACGTAGGTGTACCTATTTACAAATACTAGCATTTGTTTTCGACTTTTCTGTGAATTCAGCTGAGGTTATAAGTTGTGATTTTTTAATCGTAAAGATTGCTGAGTTCACCTCCACATCGTCTAGCTAGTTTTATTTGTCTTGATGTTACATTTTAGAAATATTTGCACATCCAACTGAGAACGATCAACAGAGTAACAAAGGCTAATGCTATGAGCAATACTTGAGTCACGTCGATATTGTAAGATATGCTGTCTATATCGCCCATGCTATCTGCAACTGGTAATGTGGCACACGAGCAGGAACAGAAGCACCAGAATGAGGATCGACCCAACTACCATGATGAGTTGGTTTAAATTCAAGTTTGTAGTAGTTTTGACTTTCCGGCCCATAATTTTGCTTTAGGGCGTACCAAGCATTCCGCCTAGATTTTAGTTACACATGTTTTGTTACGCACATTTGTTGTAATTTTGTATACTTTCTGATAATTACGATTTTGTGGTAGTTAACATGTTGACATTTTGTTTTTGACATTTATTGTATTATAGACTTTAATTTCTATAATAGAGTAAATAGAGGTATAGTCACACGGAACATAAAAAAACCGATGGAAGTTGAAGTAGACGTGACACAGTCACCGCTATTATAGGCGCCAGGCGCTATTTAACAGCCTTCAGCGTGGCTCAGTCCATTACTTGATATTATTGAGATTATATATCGTAAAACACAATTTAAATACCATATTTCACTATACTATAATGGAAAAAATATAGCAGAAACAATAAACTGTCACTTTATTTTACACTTTCAAGTGTAACGTAACAAAATTTATTATATTAAATAAAAATATTTATGATTAAATATTCATTAGAAAATTATCCTTATAGTCATATAAATATAGCTTATTTTATTATATTAGCTGTCTGTTATTCTATTATATGCTGCTTCTCAATTATTGTCTCAATTACTCAATTATTACATATTTGTATTTTGCGTTCCTTTTTATTTTATATGTAAAATAAAAATAAATATTGTAAATAAGTAAAAGTAACAAACGAGAATGCAGACAAAAATCACAAAGTCGATTATAATAATTTATGCTATAGTGTTTTAGGAGCAAAAATAGGAAAACGACATTTGTTTTGAAAAGCGTCACTAAAAGCGTGGGGTTTTTGTGACGCTTTTCAAAACAATTGTCAGTTTCCTATTTTTGTGTAGTCGAGTGTGGACTCTACCTCTAACAAACTGAGTTTCAAAGCTGGTCATATTATTTTAATTAGTGAATAAGAGGTAAGGGAAAGGGAAAAGGGGAAGTTTTGACTGCGTCTATAATTTTTTTATAATTTTCTTTTATTATTTAGCCGCCATCAAATGTACTAAAATATTACTTTGGTACATGATTTTAAATTATAAAAAACAATATGATAAGAAACATGTGAAAATAGCACGTACGCACCTTTCTAAATGGTGTTTGCTAACCTCATGCTCGTACCCTCAGGATCTTCGACGGCTGACACGACTATTACTGAGGTATAATATCCTGGAGACCTATTTTTGAATTACGAATGCGATTTCGGAATCACCGCTGACTAAATAGTCAGCGGTGACTTTGAGGTCACGGATTCCTAAACATCCAATTTTTGAAAGTCGATCGCAGAGCTGCCAACATAGATAAAGTACACACATAAATATAAGAGTTCGGTTCCACGCAGAATGTAGCCGCTGCCGATTATTGTCGGGTCAACCATTATGGTTATTATATATATATAATATATGCTACATTCATATATATATGTATGTATATATTATAGGTATATAAAGGTTTATATATATAGGTATATATATGTATATATGAATGTAATCGCTGCCGGTTATTGCCGGCTTAACCATTGCGGTTATTATATACACATATATACATATATATATAATATTATGCTACATTCATATATATATATATATATATATATATATATATAATATATATATATATATATAGACTGAAAAATCAAACAAAACACAGATAACATTTCCACAAATATGACTTGATTACGAGTGGGTGAGGGCACTCGTAATGAAATCACACCTGTGACTAAGGTAGTCACATCAGTGATATTCAAAAATAAGAATTATTGAAAATCGGTGATTATTAGTTACATCGGTGATTTCGAAGTCGCATTCGTAATTCAAAAATAGGTCTCCAGGACTCAAATAATATTAATAAGTAAATTAGCGAGTACAATGTCTGTTAACACGACGGTTATTCTACAAAAGTGTTTATTCTTGCCGCTGGGCAGCGCCACCGACGCTACGTTTGATTGTACGTGCATCGACTCAAAAAGTTTCAGACGTACATACGTATAAATTATTACATACTTTGAATTAACTTTTTCGTGTTTATTTTCTTGGTCTGCACCCGCTGTGCTATACTGGTGCCACCTTCTTTGTGGAAAAATTGTAAAACTCAAGATCCATGTGCATCTCAACTTTTTCATGATAATAGTCCGCAGATCGTATTTGTTATATAACTTCAACAGTGCTATGATCTATGGTCATATCACTGTTGAAATCTATGGTCTGTGCTATGAACATTTATTGATCGAACAATTATTATTATTTTATTTCGTGTAATAAATGTTGAATTTTATGAGAAAAGTTAATAATTTCATTATGATATTGAAATATTATCTTTCGATTAACTAGGCAAGTAGCTGGCTATTTTAAATTATGGTAGCCACTAGAAAATTATACAACTATTATAGAAGACCAACTAGTTTTGCTTCCTAGGGTTCTTCTAATTGTCATCTTGATCCCGCTTCGTAAGTCTATATTGACGTACTTTTAGGGCATTAGAAATTTATATAAAAGTTATTTAGTTGTTCGGCGTATTATTATTTCACCGATTAACTATAAATGACGGATAATGGATAAATAATTAGGTAACACTAATTATTGTTTATGCGTTATATTATTTGATCATCCGTGGACTTCGATACTAGAATTCATAAGTGTAAAAGTATTTATTTATACATCTAATCAGTAATACGAGTAGTAGTATTATCGGGGACGATATTTTTTTATTAATGGTTTTCACATTATGGACTATGTGTATAATTTAATAATTATTTTAATACCATTTTATTAACGGATTTCTAACAAGAAATAAGCCATTCCTTTTGGAAATTTTGATATAACGATAGCTATAAACTTTTCACTCACTGCTCCTCGCGCAATAAATATATAAACAGCGAGGACAGCGGAAAATCTCGCTGTCATACCAACCACGGCGGTGGCGGCATTATTGAATACAATTGAGAACTGCGTAGCTTCTATTGTCTCTTACGAAACGGGGACCAGGAGACCTATTTTTGAATTACGAATGTGATTTCCAAATCACCGCTGACTAAATAGTCAGCGGTGACTTTGAGGTCACGGATTCCTAAACATCCAATTTTTGAAAGTCGATCGCAGAGCTGCCAACATAGATAAAGTACACAGATAAATATAAGAGTTCGGTTCCACGCAGAATGTAGCCGCTACCGGTTATTGTCGGCTTAACCATTATGGTTATTATATATATAATATATGCTACATTCATATATATATATATATTTTGATTTTTCAGTCTATATATATATATATATATATATATATATATATAATATATATATATATATATATATAATATATATATATATATATATATATATATATATATATATATATATATATAGACTGAAAAATCAAACAAAACACAGATAACATTTCCACAAGTATGACTTGATTACGAGTGGGTGAGGGCACTCGTAATGAAATCACACCTGTGACTAAGGTAGTCACATCAGTGATATTCAAAAATAAGAATGATTGAAAATCAGTGATTATTAGTCACATCGGTGATTTCGAAGTCGCATTCGTAATTCAAAAATAGGTCTCCAGAGAAAAGTGTTCAGGCAAGCTAATGTGATGTTCATTTACATTGTGTCAAGCCAAGCTTAATAGAGTTCAAAAACATATTAATACTGTTGTTCTCTTGTTAATGTGTTTTTGTGGTTATAATAATATTATAGGTATAATAGATTTCTGTGGTTACGACACAACACGGCAGAATAATTTGTTTCTACTTTGTACGTTTACCTATCTCTGGAAAATTGATTTATAAAATAATCAATATGTATTGATAATTTATTGACAATAGAAATGCACCTATCTGGGTAACATATTTTTAACTTGCTAGTCAGCTAATTATATCAAAGATTTTTTTATGTAATTATAGACTGTGATTATGAATGTAGATTTTAAAATACTTATCGCAACATATTCATAGGTTATGCAATAAGTAAATATTTTTTTAAATAAAAACTACGTTTTAATGAAGATGTAGCTAAGGTAATTAAGCAAATATGGAGAAATCGAAATTCTTCTAAAGCGGGGAGCAGGATTGTAGTAGCTAGTGAATGAACAGATCAGTATAATAAATAAAACATGTTTTATTTTTTAGTATTTATAACATTTTATTTTCAAACATAAACTTTCCATATTATAAAAGTAGGTATATGGTCCCCTCGTCTGAGAATTTTTCTTTGAAAGATAAAGTTAACTACGTCCGAATGCCATTCGACATTCTGTTTTCACACTTACAATTTTCGCATGATTTTCACGTAGTCACGTGGTCAGTAAGTCTGTATGACCTCATATTTATTTACTTAATGCTTCCATATATTTATATATTATCTGTATTAAAGCCGCATATAGAAGAAAAAATGCGGACATAACTTTTTTATAAATTATGAATAATTTATTCAGATCATTATTTGAACGAAGTCCGGATCGACCAGCAGATCAAATGCCGTAAATGGAGTAGGATAGGCCACACTCTCCGAAGAGATCCAAACCACATACCGAGGCAAGCCCTAGACTGGAATCCCCAAGGAAAGCGTAAACGTGGTCGTCCAAAACAGACCTGGCGGCGGACTGTCATTGGCGAAGCGAAGGCCATTGGAAAAACCTGGAGCGAAATCAAATGCGAAGCTGAAGACCGTGCGGGATGGAGACTCACTGTGGACGCCCTCTGCCCCAGTTAGAGGACAAAGGACCTTAATGAAATAATGATTATTTGAACGTATTGCCTGGCTAATAAAATTATTATTCGTATAATATATAATTCGATATCAGGTAAGTAGGAGCTCTACGTAAAACCGAAAAACATTGCAAAGGGTCTATGACACAAACAAGTTATGAACATACTTGGACCAATAAGGTGATATATTGAAATAAGATCAGGTCAAGAGAACCCATAATAAGCGGGTGTGTATGAAAGTATTATTGAAAGTTGATGAAGCCAGGGAAATATGTTTGGATTGTTGCTAGTAGAAAACTGAAAACTCTGCCTAACCCCATGGGAAAGAGGCATGAGTATTTACTATATATGTAGTATGAAAAATGTCTGATAAAAGAATGAGTGACAGATATGTATATGCAGGGAAACCTGTGTTGGTAGGCCTCCCGGCAGTTCTCTTAGGTTTATGAGGAAATATTGACGCTGAGTTTGGCCTTTTTGTGTTGCTGCACGCTATTGTGATCTAGCAGACAGGAATGTCAACACTGTGATTTTGTTATTATAGTACTGTATTGTAAAGTGTGTTGTAATTCGAATTTTTTTTTGTACTTAAAAATTTTGTCATTAATATCCGTATAACTCTTTGTTTGATTGTATTTATTGTGTGTTTGCAGAGCTAATAAAGATTCTATCTGTCCTACAAGGTGCATCAACTATTTATTGAAAATCACAGGTAAGTGGTAAATGCTAACAACACAGGTAAGTAAGGTAAGTTTCAGGTAAGTTTGGGGGAGGCCTATATCTAATAGTAAGTATCTCTCGGTGAACGTAAAAGATATTTTGATTATTAGTATGTTTTAAGTTAGAAAGAAAAAATCTTTAGTCTATACCGACCTTTACAACACTTATTGACGTCAAAACAAAAAACTTATTGATGTTAAAAATTAAGAGAACATAATGAAATATTTAACTTAGGAAGTGTTTATTCTACACAAACAAGGAAAACAATAAGTAAATAACATCATACGAGACTTGATCTTTTTACATAGCAATTCCGTGAGTTTAGTCGTATTTAATTCTGGTTCTGATTTTGATTTTGACTTTTTATTTGAAATAATCGTAACAGCTTAAAAACAGAAGACCTTGTCCATCTGACTTGACTATTTCCTATTTTATAGACTACCTCCTAATTTGTCTTTAACTTATTATGACTATTAAGTTGAGTTAATTATAAGTGTTCCTATTTATAAAAAAATGTGTTAATGACCAATGTACTTAGGCGGACATATCTAGATAATAAAAGGGATTCTGAGCATAGACCACATGGAAAATTTTAGATTTTTCTAAGCCTAAATTATTACTAGCATTTATAATTTTGAATTTGAGTATTATTTCTTATTTATAATTTCAAGTATGAGTATAATAAAGTTTTCGAAGCTCTTTTTTTATTGTACACTCAACAATATGTCAGGTCTTTATAGCATATTCTAATTTTATGTATCTCTTAATAGAATCGAATTTTGAAGTGCATTTGTAAAACATAACATATTGTTGATATTACACGAAGTAATATTAAATACAGTAAACGGTATGTTGCCAGGAACTCTGTATATCACGCATCCGTCTTGGATCTCCTGAAAAAAAATTATTTAATAAGATTAACAAATTTCAATAATATATTTCCGCCACCAAAATATATTCTGTTCTCCGAGCAATATTTACAAGCTTTAATAAGCTATAATCTCATATTTTATTGTGTACTAGTATTTAGAAGTTTGTCATCTTAATAGACTATTGTGTTCATTTTTATATTTGATAATAATTTTCATTTCTATAGACTTTTTGTTGTGTTTATATATTATTTTTCTTAGCATTGACGTATAAAATACTAATTGTCTTGCCATCGTGTCGACCATTGTCGGTCATTTTTGTTATGCAACAAAAAATAAAAGACACATAATTTTGTCAAAAAAAAACACTTCACTTTATTCTTAACTGTAATAATTTTTAGATTCCGATAATAATATTAAATCTTGAGGGAAATAATAATCAATACCTGTACTGTGCTGTCAACAAAAATCGATGAAGATTGATCTTTTGAAGTGAAGACTCATTCAATTGTTCAATAGCTACTGCATGCATTGGGTTACATTAAATGTCATCGAAAAATAAAACACTTTCCAACAAGTGTGTCTAAATTGTTCAGCGAAGCATCAATGTACACTCAGCATCTAGTCAAATTTTATATCATAAACTTGTGGTGCTTTTTGTTGTTAAAACGTAAAGCTCCACGTGTTATGAACTGTACATCTGTTAGTATTAACTGTAACACATGTCTGGTCTTCTCGCCACAAAAACAAGAACTTTGCTGATTAATATCAAATTTATTATCACACCATTTACAATAAACCCCAATATCACTTCTTTATACATTTATACATTTTCAAACCAGAAAGTGCAGTAAATGCAAACACAGCCAAATTGATATTAGAGTTACCTACTTAATTACTCGTATATAATAAGGTACAAACAAAAGTACATTTTAAATCAAAACATAACCATGACTTTGTGATTGTTATATAAATTTATTAGTATGAAGAATATTTGCCGATAAGACATGAGGATCCTCTAAAATTCCCCAAACTAATCTCATGATGAATCTGTAAATGCAACTGCTGTTATCAATAATAAGTAATTCAAAAATATTAATTTCAACAATCCAACTACAACGAATATTATGTGTAATTTGAGTCAGATAAATTGACTATATCAAATTCAATTTTATGACGAGAAAAAATGTGTCAAATATGTGACAACATTGTTCATTTGTGAAAAAACAAGAAAATAAGCAAATTACCAACAAAATAAAAAGATAACACAAATATAACACCGCAACTTCAATGGCAACTTTTAAAATTAGTGTATTTGTCTATTTTTATTTCAACTAACATTATTACATTCTAACAATATGATTACAAAACGAACAAAACGTTCAAAGGAAAAATAAAGTTAGCATAACATCTTTGGTTGTTAATGTTAATGTAGGTGCATGCAACTAATGTATTGTTAATTTTACATTTTCAGCGAAATAAAACTAATATATATATTATTTGTTAGAACTTTGTTAAAATGTAATTGAATATTGTATGAAACGTTTTGGAAAGTAATTTGAAGTGTAGTAAAGTAACTGTGTCTATATGTTTATATATTTCCATATTGCCTTTTTCCTCAAAATGTTTACAGTCTTGCGAAGTTTGTATTCACAGAAAGACACTTTTCCCTAACACATATACCCATACATATATTTATATATTTATATATTTATATTCCATAGACCGATAGACCGTGCAAAATGCATATGTCATGCCAACTATTTACAAACATAACAAACCAATTTAAACATAATCTAAATCAACTTTTTTTATACAAGTAAGTAAGCTATTAAATAAATGTATTTAATTTCTTGTTAGATAATAGATAGAGTAATTAACATTTATTGTCGCTTGTACTTTTTCAGGTATCTTGATCTGACGTTCCTCATCGACCTGTATGTAGCCCACTCGGCGAAGGGTTTGAAGAGGCTCTCCAAGGACGTGATGAGATCGAAGAGGATGAAGTGAGGATAGTATCCGTTGGTGTCGTTGGCAGAGCCGACCAGCGCTAGCGCCGATCGCACAAACTTTTTCGGGGTAGGGCTCAAAAGAGAGTCCCGTCGAATACCCGACATATTGGTGGTGACATATCCAGGGTTCACGCATTGAACAATTATACCATTTCCGGCATACTCAATTCGAATAGCTTCAGTTAGTTTTTGGATGTATGCCTAGAAACAAAAATACATTGCATACTTAAACAACGACTGAGGTAATTATATGCTGTAATAGAAAATATGTCAAAGCTTTATTTAGTTTGTTAAAAGTACACGAGCAAAACACTTATTTACATATGTACATAGTACATATGTACATAGTACACATGTACTATGTACATATGTAACAACTTGCTGACGTTAATATTTCTTTTCACATCATTGAATTTATTATGTGTAGTTGCAAAAGTAACACATAAATAATACTTGTACAGTAGTAACGTCTATTTGTATATTTCTATTGATTGTCGTAGATTACGAGCCCAAAAATCAGTACGATTTTTATGATCGTAATCTAAAAGTTGAGGTGAGGATAAATCAAACCAAAACTAAAATCTCTGTTTCAGTACAATTAGAAAGGGATGGCGCTATTGAGCTAAACTAGGTCCATCCCTTTTTGACTCAAGCAGTAATCAATTTCGTTTTGCAATACGGGCTTTTGTACGTTATTGAACATTTGAGGAAACTATGATTTTTAGACGGATCTCATTTTATTCAGAATATATTAATAAAAAAACACAAATCAACTTTATCTATCCTTTTCATTTCTTTACATTGTAAAATAATTGTGCACATACACAGCAATTATTATAGCAATTTTTTTAAATATAAATCATAAGTATAATTAAATGAAAATCTGATAAGTATTGTATTACATTATTTATATATGTGGATGTTTAATACTGTATCTATAACTTTTATTTCACAATAATGCAAACATTGCAATGCCCTTAAAGGGTTACATGTGTCTAAAATGTCTTATAATTACCATCTAATATTGTGAATGCAACATGCAATATATAATTTTACTTGCACATGCACTTAGTACAACAACAAACATCATTAAAAACAAAGTGTATAAAATACCTTTGTACACTACTTATTTCATAACTGAAATTTCTTTTAGTCGACTTGCGAGAACAGAAGATTTATATAATATTTGTCCGCGTATATGACAGACAAAAAAATACAAATTACAGTAATAATAATAATAAATATTTATATCAATGTTTACACACACAAACATACAATATACACAAATACTTATACAATATTACCTTCAACGTTAAACAGGAGTAAAAACTTTCCATCTATAATTATAGTTATAGTTCCGCGAATGTCGAACTATTTGTCGCGTGGTGACCGAGGTATTACGGTGTACTATATACATACTTGACCTGCGTATAGTTCATCTGTCCCTGTGATACTGGCAATAGACTGACAAGTTTCTATTTTTATGTCAATCCGAAAGAAATAAGAGCGACCTCTGTACTAATTGAATTTTGTGGTCAATATCTTAATTTTAGGGTTCTCTAATAAAGGGCATGGTCATAAAATAATAAGGATTTTTTGTAACCAGAGTCTGCACTTGTCTTCACTGGCACTCAGAACTTGTCTTCTAGTATCGCTGAGAGATATAGGATATAGAACAATGTACCTTGGTAGCTCCGTAGACAGCAAGCAGAGGACTAGGAATACTGGCAGTGGCCGATGCAATGTTAATGATCACTCCTTTTTTACGCTTCACCATGTCCGGCATGATCATTGCCATCATGCGAGTCACCGATACCATGTTGGCAGAGAACATTGCCCTAACTTTATCATTCCTGGAAAGAAAATGTTCTTTAGTGTCTATTCCTTAATATATTAAGATTCTTTAGGTATAAGCTTTCTTTCTTTAGGTATTATTATCTTTACCAATTACCACAAACTATAGAAACTCGTAACTTCTCAATGAAACTTCTCTTAATTTATCTTCTAAAATGTGAAATCCTCAGAGACATTGATTACTGATAAAAATATTAATAAGCTAAATTTTGCCTGACTGATGATCAGCCTGTTCATCCAAATATAGTGCTTAAAATAATTCTTAACCATTCATAAAAGCAATCCAACTATTGATTTATGTTTATAAATAACAACAATGCAATGTACTTATACAATGCTTTTACTTGTTTTTTTTTTGTATTGCAGTAATGTGTCGTTTGAATAATTTACAATGGGGTGTATTACTAACAGTAGTTACCCTACTATTCTAATTACTACTGTAATCTTAATATATATAAATCTCATGTCACAATGTTTGTGCTCAATGAACTCCTAAACTACTTAACCGATTATAATAAAATTCGCACACCATGTGCAGTTCGATCCAACTTGAGAGATAGGATAGTTTAAATCTCAAATTATCGTTGCAATTTTAATTTATTGCTAATTATTTTGCTGTTATTATTTGACAGTCACAATTATCTGTTAACTCCAAATGATTCTAACAGATGTCGATACCTTTCGACTGGGTCGAGTAAGTAATCAATAGATGGCGCTGCTATGATAAATCTTAATATTATAAAACGTTTACAGGTTTTTTGCAGTGTATTTAGTATCTGCATTGTACCCGTGCGAAGTCGGGGCGGGTCGCTAGTTGTTTATATAATCAAGGAACACATATTAATGTTTCTAAAAGTTTTACAGTATATGAACGTTGAAAATAGGACACGTATCTTATATATAAATATACAAGTTACATTTCGTTACATCAGTACAAATTGTGAAACTATAACACTTAAAGATTAGTCAAATATTTAAACTTTTAACAGGTGTATCAAAAGATTAAGTTTCAAGTTAAAATGGCTGTAATAACAGATGCTCCCTTTGTAAGAGATTACAATAATGAAGACATTTGTACTGCTTTATATCATGTGTAAGCCCTGAAACTATTGCGGGAGATCATTAAGCAGAGCCATTAGCGGAATGTCTGGAGCAGTGATTATATTAATTCTGCGGACGCAGAGGTCACGCGCCGTAGACTCCTGGGAGTTAAGACCACTGTCAGTTGATTGCTGCGGAATTATAACAGTATATGCTTTTGTATGCTCAACCTTGTTATTTTTATAGCTTTACCGAAATCATTTTATTATAACGTATCCGTGACGTTTATGTGACAAGTGTCAACTTTAAAATTTGAAAAAAGCACAATTCAAAAGTATCATGAAATATTTTGAATTTATCAGTTTACATAAACTAGACAAATGAAATTCGTTTAATTTGTGTTTACAAATTAATTGTAAGTTTATTATTATTGGGTAGTTTCCTTATATAATAATAAGGCGAGTAAAAATAATTATGATAATTAATTCATTATATAGTCAAATAAAGAATCATAAAATATTTTTTTTCTTAAACTGCCTCAAATCAACGAAACGTAACAGGTCTGAAGCTGTAGTAAAAAATGAGTAAGCAAATTTCAAAGCTTAATAAATAAGCAAGTCTCAAAAGTTAGTTAGCTAGTCTTAAATTCTAGATTAGTTTTCTAATAGGTTACAGTTAGAATAAAATTTGGATTCGTATATTAGCCTATTAAAAATGTACCTTGACTAATAAAAACTAGTTCTGTACATATTATTAGATATAAAATAAATTTAAAGTTGTGTTCTTGGGAATGAGTGAGACTTCCAATGTGCATCGGGAGTTTGTAACCAGTATCCATGTTATGGTGCTTAAGTAGGTGATTTGCTAACTTATAGGCCGTTGATTAAAACCTAACATTTTATAAATCTATAAAATTGAGTACATTGATAGCTACAATTATTTAGATGAGTAATGGTTAATGGGCTATGAATATTAATATTATAGAGTGCCTACATCGTCTCGCTGTATTCGCCACATTTTAATCTTAATCACGCGTATTTAGTTGATGAGCAGGAATGCTGTCTAATGGTTCATTAATTCTGATACAATTTACATTAGCTGTAAATAATACCGAGACAGCATTAAAGGCACGCTTCGAGTAGTTTGCGTATTTGTCAAGAAATAATTGTTAATGAGCAATTAGATCCAGGGTTGATTTTTAGATTTTCGACGCATGCTCAAAAGTCACGCCCACATTAGCAAATTTCTTTTTATAGTCTGTATGTAGACTTACTACTGTGCGATCCACTTATATTAATGTTTTACGTAAATCATTCAATCTTAGCGTTCTAAGGTCATGAAAAAAATTGTGATGCTCCGTCCATAAAGTTGCAATGCAATCAATTGTATTGCGTGATATTGGCTTCAGACATGCCTGCCTATGGGCGTTAGCGTTATTGCCTAAGAACCCTAAATTAGTAATAATAATCTACACAAATATTATAAAAAAGGAAAAATTTGTATTTTTGTATGTAACGTATAAATTCAAAAAGTACTGGACCGATTTTACTAATTCTTTTGTCATTAGAAAGCTACATTATCACTGAGTACATGGGCTATATTTAGTACTAGATTACTATAGAAATCTTTAGAAATTCTTATTAAAACCAACCGAAGGTATAAAAAAATTAGCCATAAAATGTTTTTCATCGCATACGCTGCGAAGAGGACAAAAAAAATGTTCGACAATATTTATAGAATATAACAATATCTACAAAAAACTTCGCGAGACTATATGTCTAACTATTGTAGATACGTCACCATAACTACTTTTTTATATTTAATTATCTATAAAGTAAGTAGGAACAAAAAACTGCCACTTTACAAATCTTTTTGACAGGACGAAGTCTGTCGGGTCCGCTAGTATATACAAAATAATAATATTCATATATTATTCTCATCTAATGTATTTATAAAAATAATTAATAAAATTTATTTTTCCTGACTATGTACTATTACTATAGATAATACGATAATTACATCCATATATACACATACATATACACACACATATACATGAATAAATCATTATCGTAAAATAATTTCAATTTGATCTTAATAGTTATAATAACACGAAAAAAACATAGTTCTTTTAGCGAGTTTATTCAGAGAACAACAGAAAATATCAATGTCTGATATTTTTATTTGACCCCCTTCGTGTAAATTATTAATTTACTTTACAAAATGTTTTATATTCTAGACTGGTAACTTCCTAGTCAAAAATATATAACTAATTTATATTTAATTATAGTTGAAACTCATCAAATTGTAAAATTGTAGTTTATACGCATAAATTACGTCACGGTTGCCTTTTGTACTTTGTCACGTTGCGTTGTTTTTCCAAAACTAGCTTAAATGCGGAAAACTTTTGATTACCCTTTATAGTCATAAGGAAACGTGTTATAAACTTAATAATATAAACTTGTCAAGTAGATGCTATATAAATATGTCAATTAGCCAAAACAAGATAAATACCATTTATAACATCGTCATACAATTTCGTTAATTATTTCGAAGTATTTTCAACTAACTTAACTAGCTCAATAATAACGTACAAGCTCAAGTAAGATTCAATAAGTATTCTTCGAAATTACTGAAAATTTACTTTTAAAATTAAAAATAAATATTTCTTACATTTATACAAATTAGCCTAGCCCAAAGTATGTTCTATAAAGTTTGTGTTATGGAAACTAGAGACGGACTAACTAACTAACGGATAGACATACATATGTTACACAAATATAAATATTTTTGATAGAAATATATATTATCAAATATGAATTTAAAAAATAAATATTCTGCGTTGTGAAGTGTTAAAAGATGTAACAAATAAATAAGTAATAATGGAAGCTGTAAAGAGAAATTGAGTTATTTTGTCTACCAACTTTAAGTAAGTCAAGTTGAGAGTAGCAACAAATTAACATTTTACGACATTTCTCTTAACTTGTGTAGGACTGACTCCTTGCCAAATTTTATGTTTCTAAATCTTTAAATTCTAGATAGTATAGTGGTGAGTGACCCTTTTTCTATAAACTAGTCTTCAATTTCAGGCACCGCAGTGTAACAAAGATTCTGAGACATTGCGGCTAGAATCACTTCTAACCAGATTAAAGAGATGGTACAAATTTTTGTTATTGACCTTAATTATTCCTAAAATAATAGTGGTAAAACTTTCCAATATATTACAAAATATACATTTATTTATAAAATATGAATGTATATATTATATAATATAGTTACATATTATTATTAACGATTCATTTTATGAGAAACTTGATTTGAATCAAATAAATGGAAAAATGGATGCTACTTATGTGCAATAAAAATGAACCGTTATTTGGAATATCTTCCGTTGCAAAATTTGTTGCTTCACGCAAAAAAAAATGGGTGGGTTTTTTAAGAGGGGTAATGCCCCTTTTGCGCCGTGACACCGCGCTGGCTAGGCGCGGCCGTGTGTGGGGCTCTCCGGTCTGACAGGACCGGCCTACCCATTAAAACCCCCCTGAGTTCTCTAGGTCCATGCGGGGCACATGGCGGGGTGCGCTTTCGACCTAGGTCTGGTCGAGCCCTCCCTTGGCGTTGGCTGTCCGAGAACCCCTGGACAGTCCCCTAGACGGAGAGACATCATCACGCACCGCACCGCTCTTGCGGTTGCCCGCCTTCTCCTACCTATCGGTCTACGGCGGAGAGGAGCGGCCTCGACGTCCTCCTCCCGCTCCTTCTCCGCTGCCTCCTTCTGCGAGATGACGTTCTCGCAAAAGAAGGCAACAGCCTCCCATTCCGCCTTGTCGCGGAGCATAGCCACGACCACGCTCGGCAGCGAGAGGTCACTGCTTCCCAGCGCAGCGAGGTCGCTGCGCTGTTGCTGCCACGCCGAGCACACGGCCAGCGTGTGCTCGGACGTGTCGTCGGGAGCGCCGCAGTGGTGACACCGCGGCGTTTCCTCCCGACGTGCGACCCGGTGCAGGTAGTGAACGAAACAACCATGTCCGGTCAGTACCTGCACCATGCGGAATGAGAGGCTGTCCTGCCGGCGCCTTCAGCACCGGGCGAACGGCTTCGATCGTCTGGTGACCGGCAGCTGGGAAGGCGATTGCCTCGCCCCACCGGTGCAGAGCCTCCCTCTGCACCCGGGCACGGACTCCCTCCACTTCTGGTGGAGCGAGCCGTCCCCCCCGCTCACGTGCCGCGACCCAATGTAGATACACAGCTGCATGGACCTGTGCATCGACATCCCACGGCATGTGGCCCGCTAAAACGCAGGCCGCGTCGTGGCTGACCGTGCGATAGGGTCGCACGACCCGGGTCGCGATAACCCTCTGCAGACGTCGCAAGAGGGCCACTATGCGGGGGGTGCTTCACGAGCACCCTAAAGAAGGTACGGTCTGCAACATCACAAGTTTTACACTTGCTTTAAGAAAACAGCCATTATTAGGAGCCGCAAAAGAGCAGTCTCAAGGTCAACATGTAAAGTTGTACTGTGTGTACCTTTCCAAGAAATGTAACCTTATATGCCGTCACTCGATACGGAGAAACTTCAGAGGTTTCCTTTCTCTGCTAATATAAAGTTATGGCTCTTCGTTTTATTCGTACCGGCTTGTAGATTTCGAAGGAGCTACTACCATATAAATTAGGTATTTCTATGTCTTCTCAAAAATTCAAGATTAGTGCAACTTTGATTCTAAGATGATCAACAAGTGACATCAGAATCATACAAGAGTTAGTTTGTTTAGTGAGATCAATTCTTGAGAATATTTATTGTATACTAGCGGAACCGACAGATTTCGTCCTCTCAAAAAGATTTGTAAAGTGGCAGTTTTTTGTTCCTACTTATTTTATAGTCAGGGCAAAAAAATCTCCTGTACAGAACTGTCACCCTGGTTTGTAAGGCGTTGTAAATAAAAAAACAATTAATTACAAAAACGATCCAAATGAACTATTACTTTTTGTGACTATTTAATTTTGGAACGTGACATTAAATACTCCAACGATGTATTCTGTGCTCCAACGCTGTATGCGTGCGCACAACGTTTTGATAGATGTGATTAAATTTCAACTTTATACAGCGTTAATAAAGTGCAAATTGACTCTTTGATGTTAGGAACACTACATTGCTTAGACAACAGCGAGTGCTTGAAATATGAACTTTATATAATAACAATAAATCTCAAATTGACTGTACGTTTTAGTTAGAAAACGTTTGTATGGGAAAAAGGGGTGTTTTTAGGTAATTATTCGATTTATTCTCATTTGCTGTAAAAACCATCCTTGAACTTCAACGAACATTTTAAAAAGAATTGGCCAAATTGGTCCAGGTGTTGTTGAGTTATGCGCCCAACACATTTTGCGATTCATTTTTATATATAAGAAGATTACTGGTTTTTCACTATATAATATAATACACTAAGAGATATTTAATAAAAAAAAATGTACACTGTGTTTTTTGCTTCTTATACCGTATCAGCTACGGCATAAGTACCGTAACTGATACGGTATAAGTACCGTAACTGATACGGTATAAGAAGCAATAAGTTGGTCAGAAAAGTACTGAACATCGGACTCTTGTAATTATATATATAATGCAAAGTTATACGTAGTTGAAACGTCATATATTATATTTTAAAAAATATTTGTATTAGTCAATCAAAAAAATATCAATTGCTGAAAAATTGTCTTGAATTACCAATATTAGGGATATTTGTAATAATGGATGCTTATTTCTCAGTCACGTAAAAACTACTGAATAGATTTTAATGAAACTTTACAATAATATAGCTTACAATTTATAAAGATATACGTCACTTTAATATAAGCTGCTCGAAATACAAATCCTGCGCAGACAACAGACTGTTCTTAATAAATATATTAATTATATGTAATGTACGAAAGAATACATGATGCTAACATTTGAAAGTTTGATTCTGGTATTAGATAAACATGTCAATCTGGAAATATGTTAATTATCTAAAGTATTTTTATATTAACGAATTTAACTCTCACTTTATCTCAATTGTTATAATCCAGCAAATGCATTTATACTAAAACTAGCTTTCTGCCTGCGGCTTCGCCCGCGTGGATTTCGGGATTGGGTGTATAGGGGTTAAGGGTCATAGCTTTTGCCCACGGCTACATATGCGCGGAAGTCGGTTTATGGCGCGAAGGTTTTATCGCACTTCCCGTGAGATTATCCGTTTTTCCGAGATAAAAAATACCGCAAAACCTTGCTCAACAATCACTCTATCTATTGATGAAAACCGCATGAAAATCTGTGCAGTAGTTTTTGAGCGAAGCCTTTATTGCGCATCCCGTGGGATGTGACGATTTTTCCGGGATAAAAAGTACCCTATTATTAAACTTTACGTCCGGACTTTTATCTTTACGTCTGCAAAATAATTAATTGGCATATAGTAGTTATTATAGTTGTGTATATTTGTTATCATTGCTGTTAGCTATCCTAATATAATATAATAAAATAAAATAAAAATTTCAAAGCAATCGGTTCAGTAGTTACGGCTTGAAAGTGAAGTTGAAACAAACGAACTCACTTTCCGATTTATAATATTAGTAAGGATGCATTTATATTCTTACTAGTCTATTCGGTAAACTTCTTACTGAACATAATTTTTTGACTAGTTAAATGTAAAGCTCTGAAAACAACAAAGCAACATTCTTAACATATAGCAATAAGACTCAAGGACTACTTAAATATATTTCAATGCTTTAAAGAGCCAATTACCAGCACAATGAATATGCTAGCTTCACTGCACTCGTAAACTTCATGGGTCTATGAAAGCATGGTTTATTTGATGATAAAACTTCCGGATCTATAAGTCTACAGTGTATTCTCAGTTAACTGTCTAGCGTTAAATGAGCTTAATATTTTCATAGTAACGTTGGATTCGCAAGTAATTCAAATGCGTTAAGAGTCTACAGTGTACCCTTGCCCTAAGATTAATCGCACCATTTAATTATGGATTGTACAATTATAATGGATATCTTTCTGAATTGTACTATTTTTATTGTGTTCGCGTAAATGTTCTAACCTTTATAGTTTTTGTGAATTTGCATTTTATTTAATAATGCTAAATAAATATACAAATATGAATAAATGCAAACAAATTGTGTTGATACCTGAACCATCCGTCGAAGCTTCGAATATTTCGTTAGCATTCATTGCTTTTAAAGTAGACTCTATTATTAGGAATTAAGCATAATTACAAATTTGTGTTTGTGCTACTCACTGTTTATGCTTATTAACCGTTAATTTAAAGTGAGAAGAGATGAAAATAATATCTAAAATTTAGTTTCCCTGTTATCATTGTTATATAGTTATATATCATTCTTATTAAGTATGCTCAATGATAAAATATTTTGACATAATATGTTTCATTATAGATTATTTAGATTATCTTTAGTTATCGCATATTGCTCAGTTGACAGCTCATGTCACCGAAATTCATCGATTATATTCATAGTTTGAAATAGACATTGAATGAGTTAACCAATTAAAAAAAAAAGTTAAGGAAATATTTCGGAAAGTCATCTCATAGGTATTTATTATAATATCAGTTTAAAGGTCCGCCGTCTTGCGCAGTTAACAGCTGATGTCGCTGAAATTGGCCGACTTGCCATTTATAAATAAAAACTGAACAAACTTACCAATCTGGTATTTGGAGGAAATATTCCGGATAATCGTAGGAAATTCCAACATTATTGACAAGGGTGCCGATCTCAAGGCCCTCTATCTCTATGGATATTTTTTCGTAGATATCCTCCTGAGTGAAGTCTGCTTGTATGATTTTTGTTTCGACTGAGAAATCGATATCTGTGAAAAGTTTCTGATATTAATAAAGTACTATCTTAGCTGTGTATTGTTAACTTTACTAAGTTACTGTATAGGATATATATAAAAATATATACAAATAATCTTGTTTGTTTTTCTATAAACTTTAAATATTCCAATGAGTTTTGTGGCTAAATACACATGCCTTGTTTTACAATATTGTGGCATGCCGTCTCACTTTTTTATTTATGACATTTTTGTTTTAAATGAAACAGCATATCGCTTAAGATTGTGCTAGACTGAGATAATGTTTGTTAAATAGGATACATTGTCTTCAATTATACTAATAATAGGGGGTAGGCATATTTCTACTATCCGGAAATTTTACACAGATACAATTGCGGTAAATTACCTTAGTTGGATTTCAAGACATCCATGGGAAGTCAGTGACACATCTATTTTATCACCCGGCATACCGGCATCGTAAAGACATTGAAATTTGGATTGTTGTAAGAAGCATTTTATGTGAAAGTTTATTGTCTAGGGAAAGTAAACTACGATTGTACTTTATATGTAGTTGTAAAAAAGTCAGTTACTTAAAATAACTTAGTACTATTCTTTTATGTAAAGTTAAAAAACTATACTCAAAGTATTTGAATTAATATTATTAAGTACAAATAATTATAAATTACTTAAATAAATATTTAAAAGATATTATTTTATTCAATTAATGATCTTACGTATCTCTGCTGCTGTCGCTTGTAGCTTCTGCAAGTTGCGGCTGACTAAAACTATATTACAGCCTTTGGCCGCCAGCTGAAACAATTTTTTCATATTTTAAGGTATTCTAGAACACAACACTACAGATTGTTGTTGACTTTTAGACTGTTCTTGATATTACTTTGTCATTAGCGACTACAATTTTTTTATCAAAAGTTTTTATTTATAATGTTTTATTTTGTGCGTATTTGTGGTCAAACTGACAATATTCTATTTATATATACAGCCTTATTAGTAATTTATTTCTCCTTTGAATATTATCAGATATTATATCAATATATATTATATCTTTTTGCTGTATTTTATATTTTTTCCTCTATAAAAATTGACTCATAAAAATAAGAAAGAGGTCAAAAATGGCGATAGTGTAAGTTTGTATTACTCGACGGTTTTAATATTAATTTAACTTATATATTATATATATCTATCTTATCTTATATATCTATCTTAATGAATAATTTTTCGATTTCGATCACGAAAATCTAGTATTTCTAGCAAAATGAAATGTCTATAGATATACAAAGATAGCACGACATTTTCATTATAAACGCACACATGACAATAAAAATATACTTTAAGACGCACCGTCCCCAAAGTTACTGGAAGATTTATAGGAACCAAATTCATTTAAATTATTCTCACGTTCCAAGTCACTGGGGAAGTAAAGTGATTTCTCAAGTTTGTTCGGGACGTTTGCATGGTGTGTAAACATTTATTGTTTCAAACAATTGGCGAAATAAACGATAGAAATGTATCAGAGAATTTACTACACCCAACAAAAATATTTAATTATTTTTAGATTTATTTGTCCTATAGTTTGTCTTTTGATATTCATAGACGAAAAAGCCGTGGTCAAGCTGATAGGTTACCAATTATATCTTGAACTACAGAACGACGTCCTGCACCTGCTCTCACTTATATTAAATATGACATACTTTATTATATCTTTATTTAGTAATCCATGTTAGATCTCTGTTGAGATTGCCTACCATATACCATCTATCTATATACATTACAAAATTATTTTCGGTATATAGAGTTTCAGAGATATACATTGTTCATCGACGCTTACTATCCCGTGTTCAAAATGTCTCTGCGTGCTCGAATTAAAGGAACTTGCGGAAGAAGTATGGTTACTGACATACTCCACAGAATGGTTTACCTTAACTGGCAATGGGTAGGTTATATTGTGGGTAGGATTCGGTGTAATCGAGGATTTGGCGACGATCAGAGGAAAGCGCTGGAAGCTGGGTTTTTCTCAGTTGAAATGTATGTAACCTATTTTGTGTTAAAATTAAACTATCTCATAAAGTATATAATCTTATAAAGCTTGCACTTGAAGCTCGCGCTTGCGCTTGATCAAACGCTTACTATAAACGGAACACAAAGAATCTGCATAGAACCTTGAGTTGAGCGGCAACTGTTACTTATATGAAGTCTTTATCGACTCGTTCGCGAAGAGTTGAATTGATTCCCGCCCCACAGGTGTCAAGGACACCGCAGGCTCCCGTGATGAATACAGAATGAAAAAAATACACGGGCGCGATATTTGAATTACGATCACGTCTGGGGTGGCAAAGTGTCGTGATTTTCCAAGTTTGTACACTCGACGTATTTGCGTTAGATTTTTCACAGTACGCATCGTGCTGTATCGATGATCATGTGGAGGTATATATTAATGTTTACAGTTAAGTGATCCGCTGTTTATTGAGGCCATAAGTAAAGGATCAACGTTTTAAGGCATCATGCAATAAATCCATTGATTTTACTTCTATCAAGACACTTCTTGTCTATACAAACAATTTGTTCAAAGTCGTTGATGTGAAAACTCTTTGAATTCCTTGGTTTCACTGTGCGAGTGCATAGTACGTACATAGAGGGGAACCAAACCGGCGCCCAGGACACATGTTAAAGCTACACCTAAGTTATATATCTTAGCTGCAGCTTTAAGGCTCCTTACGATCCATCAGCATTCAACGAGCTAAGCGCATATACAGTCAATTACCCTAGTATGTATGTATCTTTATTATATATATATATATAAATTGTAATATACCTAATTATTTATATCCTAACATCATTTTAAACCTATTTGCTACCTAAATTCCTTAACACTTACCAAGATTAGATCAAATACACAGGGATATACTTTTTGTCAGCAAAATAAGCATATCTTTTTTTTTAAGTTATATAATTAAACCATTATATAAATATGCGATAGATTTGCTCAATTATTTTTTTTATATAAGTTTTTGGATATATTATTACGTAGTCTATATTAATTGCTAACGTTTATATATTATTAGGTACCTGTCGAGCGTATTCCTTTCCGATGCCATCAGTACAGCCGGTAACCACTGCAACAAAATATAACATTTTACTAAAGATATCAACGAAATTTGAGTTTGTAATTGATATAAGTCAAATGTATATTTTCCTAAAATTTTACTTGCTGTGGACTTTAATTATGGACTATATTTCATCATTGTTATGGATCAAAGTTCAAAAGAAGTATGCGTAAATGAAACGCGTTAAGAGTTCAGAGTTGAAACTGTCAGTACATTTGAGTTGAGGCTAGTGAAAGCACTATATAAAGTTAATCTTCAACCTTGAATTCGTTATCGTTTTAGGGTAATGATATATTGTCGTTCATATCGCCATCCAAAAATCTAAATAATCTTTATTCAACATCGGCCTTTCCAAGCACTTATTGACTTCGAAACAGGGGGCGTACTCTTAAAAACGATATTCGATATATCGTGGACTTCGTCGTGTCGTATCCTACTCTTAGTCACTATCGCTTAAAACATTTCAACGGACGATCGAACGAACGATATTAATTTTGACATAAGAAAGCCTCAAATGACAACGATGAATTGAATTTGACAGACGATCATTCGCAAAATAAACGTCAAATTCACGATAATTACAACGACACCTCAAACCGTATCGTATTACTTTTCGCAAAATTTGACGTTTATTTTGCGAATGTTTGTCTGTCAAATTCAATTCATCGTTGTCATTTGAGGCTTTCTTATGTCAAAATTAATATCGTTCGTTCGATCGTCCGTTGAAATGTTTTAAACGATAGTAACTAAGAGTAAGATACGACACGACGAAGTCCACGATATATCGAATATCGTTTTTAAGAGTACGCCCACAAGTTCGTGTAGAGAGTATATCTAAGAACAAAAATAAAACTTGCAAAATGAAAGAAGATATTTATTCTAATGTTATCACTTGCAAAATAAAAATGTAAGTTGCAACAGCAGTTATCCAAGTGTTTATATCTATTTACAGTGTATATAGTAATGAACAAAAATAGTTATTATTTTAGTAATAGAGATAAAACTTTTAAAGCTACAAAACTTCACAAATATTTATCGAAAACTATAGCAACACTATAGCAATTTACAGATATTTGTTTTCAAATATAATTTTTCTTTTATCTGAAATACAATTGAAAAGAAAAACATATGCTAATTAATATCTCTAATATTCACATTAATCCGATATCATATTACGAGTTACTGGTAATTAGAATAAAGAAAACAATGTTTTCCCACTTAAATATCCATACCTGTTGGAAATGATCGATGAAATCTGAATAATTCACTCTACAGGTTTATAGATTTCACTTTTAACAATATCTTAGAATAACAGACAAGCGTTACATTGGAATGGAGATGATGTCAAATTCTCGATTCAACTATCAACTGAATCGTAAAAATGGCGTCAAAGTACAAAAAAACGATAATGTTCAACTTCTAACTTAAATCGATGCTAGGTTCTAACTTAAATCAGTACTAAAGGACTAGAAATTAAGCGAAGTGAGTGACTTCTTAACGTTAAGTAGTAGGGTTAACCACTTATTTGTCCTGTTTCAAAATATTTTTTTAATGTGTAGTAGTACGAGATCAGTGTACATCACAATAATGCGACTCTACTCACAATAAAAGCATTGAAAGGTGACTATACTGTTCCTAAGACCGGGCATTCCACACTTAACTCATATTTCAAAGCAACTGTGTACGTCGCAGTAGCATCGGGTCTTTTGTAATGTAACCTTTACTCGACTGTTAGAGCACCCTTAAAGATTGTAAAAGCAATTTAGTAAATCTACATATAAAAGGCGGTATGATAGGCATTTCTAACTGTTGCCGGATATTTCACTGCTATGACTGAATAGGTGTGGTTTAAATTTGGTACACTTAATAATGATATGGATCGGAAACTTTTTCTGGAGCAAGACTATGTGCCAGAGAAATCTCTTTGAGGTGCTCCGCTGTCTTACTTATTTCTGTCGCAAAACAACTGTTTTTGTTTTACCGTGTTACAAGCAGTGTTCTGTCATTAACCGAACTCTACTTCACGCATAATGTTTATTGCGTTATTTATTAGACTTTCCGACACATATTTGCAGCGATTTATTCTAATGTTATCACTTTGACCTGTAAATAAAAGTTTTACGAATATTGCTTTCTTAGAACATATATAAATAAGAAAAACAATAGAATGGGCAAAGGAAAGTTCTTAAAAATTTTGATATGAAAGGATAATTTCAAAAATCTCTTCGAAGCTAAACATTTCGAAGCTCGTGCAATATGCACTAGCTGGTGTCACAGCAGTTCAGCAGCGATAATCGTATAATAGTGGAAGATATCGCCGAATCAACAATTACGTCGGGGTCGGGGCGGTTTGCATAATTTGCAATTGATATCTTGCACGGTTCACTGAGACGCTGGATGCACACTCAGCGGATGAATATTAACAGAGGGAGTGTTTGGAAAGCGATCTATTAATGCAGCGGTTATTCCACTTAAAGCTCTATATCTCACTACGGAAAGCCATATCCAATCTAGAGACACCTTTTTAGCAAGTCACTACAAATATAAAACGAAGTCGCTTTCCTCTGACGGTTTGTCCATATGTATGATTAGATCTTTAAAACTAAATAATGGATTTTATTGCCGTTTCTTTAATAGATAAAGTGAATAAAGAAGAAATTTATATCTATAATACATGCAAAATATAATAGTGAAATATTGATTATTTTAGACGTGTTCAATGTGATGCTGTAAATTAATACATTGCAAACACTAGATGAACCCTATGAGATAGATAAAAAAATGTATTATAATATTGTACATCTTAAAAAGGTCTTCAAAAAGTCCGCGATAATACATGTCTATTTCTTACGGATAACCTATAGTAACTATTTTTATACATAACTTATACCGAGACATATTGGCTCATTTACAAACGATTTTAATCTATATGGTCATAGTAAACCTCATATAATTAAATAACTTAAATTGTGGAATTTAGTATAGATCAATATAGCCCTTTATAGCGTATAATTTAAATAAATATGTTGCAGATTTAAAATGTATCTCTCGGGGAGTCGTAAAGACATACTGTAGTGTATTCACTTCAGTTGTTGTTGTAAATATAAGATTGTGACTTGTATTGTATTGTGATAATTAAAATAAAGTGATTAAAAATATGTACCACTTAAAAGTCTATGAATAATAAATAGTAAGTTTATATTAATATTGTCCCTATAATGTGTCAGAAAATAATAAAAGCATTATAAAATTTGATGCAGTTTTTAGGAAGTACATACATATCAGCGATACATTTTATTTTTAATTTTTATAGTTTGATTACTAATACTCTACACGTGTTCTTATACCTGAGATAAGTTGGAATAGTAAGTCACCCTTCCTCTGCAATAATATATTATAATAGTTTGTTACCACAATGACAATGTTGAAATAAGGTAGTAAGTTCTTATTTGTTACATGAAAAATATGCAAAGATTTGAATTCAACAGTGGGCGAATCAAAATTTAAACTTGTTGAGTTTGTAAAGTGTGTGTACGTTGACAGTAAATCGGTAAATAGTAACAAACTCACGTTGTGTGTACAAGGTGTACACACAACTGCAAGTAAAACTATGGCTGTAGACCTCGAGACTGTCCCTATTACCTACGTAATAAAAGCCTTTTTCGTAGTATGTTTTAGGACAGCTTTAGTAATTTTGGAAAGCATTTAAGTATCACAAAAAACTTGTCAGGAGCTACTCTTGATGATGAATTTGCTCTCTTAAAATCATAATACAATGCATTGAGATTTTTAACTTGAATGATAGCAAGTTTGTTGTCAATTTAAGTAAGCGTCATTTTATATGCAGTTATTTTTTAATGACTCAGTCTCATTAGATGTTAAGTCTCTACTATTTAATTGTAATTAAATTGAAAACTGATGAACCTGTTATCGACTGTATAAAAATTTACGTATTAGTTTGTAAATTTCTTAAGGAAGTATTTGATAGTACCTTTACAACATTATAAACAAATATACGTTATCCATATAGTGAAATATATGTATATAAAAAGCGTGAGTCACCTTATGAACTAATTAGGATTCAGACAGCACAAACAAAATTAATTACTTGGAGACTAAACAGGTTCTTCTATGACATGGAGGAGGGATTGACGGCAATAAAAAAGCGATAAGGTATTCGCTTCTTTTAAAAATTGCAGTTTCAAATTCCAATGAACGGGCACAAAAAAAAAAACAAAGTTTTGGAGCTTAAAATTATAATTTTGAGAGATGTAATACATTATTATCATTAAATGCTATATTTTTATTGAACATAAATCAAAAATAATAGTCGCTTTTACACTTAATATTTTAGTTAAATATTTCAATTAATTTCGTACCCATAAAAAACAACTTAGTATTATCTTCTGGGAAAGTACTTTACGCTTATGAAATATTATTCGAATATAGTATTAATTGTAATTAGTTTTTAATGAATGCGCTGAACGACACACCAACTGAACGAACAATTCAATCGGTTATGCAAACATATATTTTTATTAAGATGTCGTGAAATAGACAAATGTAAGTCGAAAACAGTGTCAGCTTTGTTGTAGCCTGACTGACGATCTTTAATTTAGGACCGGTTTACCGAAAATGATTTTTGGCACCTAAGCTGTGTTTTAGATATTGAAATGTCAAAAGCAATCTTAGTTGCATAGGTACTAAGATTAATTTTGACAGACGGTACAAACAGTTTAAAAGTTATCTTGTGGTTTTCTCCAATTGAGATGAAAGCTGTTAGAACTCCATGGATTAACCGTGAACACGGGTCCATAGAGTTGCAGAGTGGGGAGTCGGAAACATGTCCTGGGACTTGCGATCCAGGGTAAAGCTCTTTGCAGTGCATCAATAGTTTCTGTCGGCACCCTGGCTTCACTAACTTATTAGCCGTATCTAGTATGATTCCACGATATTCGCCATTGTTACTCGTTCCAGTACAGAATTTGCGGAAACTCTTGACAATCCGAGATATTTTAATAAAGTGTTGAATGATTTAGCTGGTATATCCCTCGCGCCTACAACCTGGCCTCGAACGCGTAAAAATCAATAATGTATCCATTGCCTTTTAGTCGGTTAAGTATTTTATGGTTTTTATCGTGTAATGTTCGATTAGATATTATCGTGTCCCAAATTAGAATCAACATTAGCAATCAATCAACAGTACAGTACAGTGCTTAAGCGTCCGTGAATAAAGAAATATCTCCGAAAAAGACGTAAAAAACTTTACGCAATGTTATTTAGTATTCGTTAGTGTTTCTAGTATGCTAACATTCCAAACAGGATTTCAAATAAATTGTGATACTCTTATATGTTCTCAGAAGGAAGATTTTTAGAAAATCTATATTGATTCAGAAAGTTTAGTTGCGATGTAATATAAGATAATTATTTTAAGTCTAGGCTTTCTTAAAGTTCATCTACCTTGCTTACATCATCTAGAAAGCTATCGACAATGGAATCTAACGATGGTGTACGTCATCTTATCTTTTTGGCAAGTATATGAATTTTTTTTCAAAGAAACAAAAAGGTACATTTTCAGAAGCAGGAATATTTGCCCCCTATATGAAGTCCTAGATCATATGAAGTGTATTTAGTCTTTCTCCTACAAAGACATATACAATAATACTTGCTAGGTTTCGTCCTCATTCCGTCAGATTAAGAACATAATTATTCTTTGTCTTCAATTAACATTTGTAACTGCTATAGAAATCTGGTTATTATTGCCGGGTCGTTTACCCCCATTTCTTAATAAACATGACTTATAAACATGTCAATAATAAACAACAGCCTTGGAACAAATCTAGATGTATTGTATTGGTTGTGAATGTACATAGGTAGAATGTCTAATATTTAAGTGAAATGACAAACTAAAGTTATGAGTTGTATGACTCGATTATGTCCCTGATCTCAGAAGGAAAATTGTACCACTTTAACATAGATGTTGGATCTATCTAATTGATTTATTTATTAACAATTTGACTGGAATCAAATGGTAATTGAGGTCTACCGAGAATACTACATTTCATGCGACTTGACATCCTTCAAACTTTCCAATAGTTAGGTGTTATATAGTAGACAATCTGATTCGGTCTGAAATATTTATTAGCAATAATATAAATATAAGAATAAAATAAAATATAACATCCTAAAATATTAAACGGTTGATCCAAATTCTGATATTGTCACAATAAGAGCTATCAAAGTTTAAACGGTATAATGTAACGTGGCGTCTTCTGTACATGCTTTCGTTAATCATGTCAGTCAAAAGAGAAACGTCCGACTGCTGAGTACTAATGACATCACTCACACGAACGCACAGATCTAACAGAACGCACTACGTTCTTGGTCTTGTATGCTGATGAGACAGGTATTACTATAGTCAAGATATTGTATTTAATGTGGAAAAACATTATAATAGAGAATATTCCCATATTTATATTACTCACTATCTGTTAGATAAGTAACACAAGAAAACTTACAAAATTATGTTGTCGGTTATCGGAACGTTATTATAATAACGTTTCTGTAGCCACTTGCCATAGAACCCGCATGCAAAAAACTGTTTTGCAAGAAAGAGAAAGTGTATAATTTTAATACATCAACTACAGTATTTTTCATAGTTATTAAGTGTTTCTTGGTAATCACTTAATACAAAAATTTTAATTTCATGTGTATATTACCTTTTATTTGCACGTGTAAAAAAGAAAGTTTCAATATCTATCTATCTATAATAGATAGACAGATTCTTAGATTGGTGTAAGAAGTAGATTTTTAATGAAGGATTTTTGAGCTTCTAACTACCGTATAATATAACAAAGGTGAAAAGTATATGGCAGAGCTATTTTCACTTATCATTTATTTTATTTAATGTAAATAGACTCAGCTTAATAAGAGCGTAGCAGTAAATAGAGGTCTCAACCTATGAATGACTTTAAACATAATTTTGATCTAAAATGGATTCATTCATAGAATCAATTTAAAACACGCCGAATAGAGCGATTAAAATCTGCGGCTATAATATTACCGCTTTCTCGAAAGCCTGTTGAGGAATGAATAAAAATATAAAGTCAGCCTTGTGCGAATCGGAACACGTGGCTTTTTTCCTTGAACTTGGCCGGCGGCGGCACCGGCGAGCGCAGGCGCTGAGGTTAGTGAAAGCTAGGTGAGTCAGTGATGTTTACGCAAGAACGCTTTAGATTAAGCTTTATCACAAAAGAAGTAAGGTTTTACTTTCTTTACCTGAGGACTTTGATTATATTATGTTTTGTAAAGTGATTTCCCAATAACAGAGAAAATATTTATTTTAAACATAAAGGTTTTTAATAAATTTTACTGAAATATGCAATACGCTAATAAACTATTTGAAATTGTTACTAATATCAAGTGTACTTAATTAGTGCAATGATACCACACCGAACGTGTTTATTTTTAAAATGAAACTATAAATAATTTGTCCCCTTAAGTAATTTGATGGTTAAATAAAAAACTTCGAGGCTCTTATAAACGCAACATTTTTTTCTATTTATTATATTAAATTTATTTATTACTATCAAAAGCAGTTCTTTTGTACTCCCTACATTTTGTTTTGTGTCTTCTGATTTGAGTCTTCGGAGATATAGTATTGAAATTATTTACAGATAAATTTGTATTTTTGTAAGTTTCTATATATACGAATTAACTCAAAAACTATACAGAATTTTATGGTTTTTTGTATGGAAACAGTTTGAGACCGAATAAAAGATATACGGTATTTTAAAATGGAAAAATATCTCTTTTCTACGAGGAAGTCCGTCATAACACGGACACAACGAAGGATTGAAGGCAACATCACATACAACACAGACGGACATTACAGTCATGGTAACAGACAAGCATGCTGTAGCTAGCTAAATCCTAGTTAATAAAGAGTATATAATTTGATGTTAGTGGTGATATGAAGACAGTTAAGAACCCGCCGTGTAATGAAATTCCTTAGTCTTTTGGGGAATTTTAATGGCATTTTCCGGGCATTTAGCTTCCTGTGTAACGTAGTAAATTTTGGAAGATACGGCGTTTAGTGAGTATTATAACCAAATTTATTACCGTAAGTTACAGTATTTTTTGTCTCTGCAAATAATTTTATTGAATCATGTGAAAATGCAATTTTTGAATAAGTAATAAGCATGTTAATTCAATAGAATAGTGTTCGATCAACGTGCTTTACACCAATTTAACTGCTGCTTATATCACTCGTCATTCTAAACTTTTTAAAAGAAACAGTAATTTATAATACTCTAGAGCAAATGTTCCTAAACTTTTCAAATTTTCCTCTATGAATTTACTAGGGAGACACTTATACTTATCAAATGTAACTCCCCAGATCATTGTAGATATGAAAATACCTGGTAACTGCTTACTTACTTTTAACTAATTGTTACATGTCTATATAATCTTATTTAATTTACCTAAAATCTACATTGAAAAAATCTTTAATAAAAAATGGGTACTGTTTTTTATTTGCAAGTGATGTAAATATATTTAGATTTACATAAAGCGCATTTCACCTATTATTAGATTATTACTCCCGCAGAATACCAGTTTTACTCTTGCTGAGGTAAATGTCCCCAGGTTAGTAAACCGTAACATAGCTCTAGAGAGAATTGTGAAGTCTGGTAGAATATTTAAAAATCATTGTTATTCAATTACAATGTATAATAAATATAACCTTTTATGACATCCTATTACAGTAAAATTATTGCCATATATGTTCAATAAATTCAAAGAATTTGGAATTTGATAAGCTCCTAAATGCTTGATATGCTCACTGCAATTTGTAATATGTATATATGTATCTGAGTATATGTAGGGTCACAGATAATGATCGTGTTATATGCGATGATTTTCTGTGAAGCAGACGATTTAACTTACAACTGTTAAATAATTTAATACATTATATTAATATGCCTCAGAGTCAAAAAAACTACAAAATTAGATACAAATGTATAATAAAGACATTTGATGAGATCGTTTGTAAAATAATATAAGATAAATCAGCAAAAAACTCGTTTGATAAAGGTAGATACCACAGACTCTGACGTCAGTCTTAAGCAGATATAAAAAATACTAGTCGCAAAACTTTGGTATCTATTAATAATAACATACAAAATATATAATTGAAATATCTGTTAAGCTGTTTATATGAAACTAACAAACTATCGTTTTTCATTGCATCTCGTGCCGGATCTAGCGCCGGATTTGAATCAACAACTGTTTGTGCGACGATATGAAAACAAAAACTGTAAATAATTCAAATGCAAATTGATAATACAAAATATGAACAAGGTGATGAACACGATAAAAGAAAGTTGGTCCAGTAGCAGGTAATAGTATAAACAGTTATGATGCTAATACAAAATGATGCAAAAAATGTTAAGAAAACATTCCCACGACGTATTTCAAATATACAATGGAAATTTATTTATGATATGTCGTCAAGTAACCTCGACTCTATGGAGTAAGTAATTATTATTAATAAATAATCTGACGAAGTACTAATCAGTAATTGAAAAGTGTAACATACAAGAAATTAGGGGGGGGGGGCCTTGTATGATAGTTAGAAAAGAGAGTCTCATAAAATATTTTTTTAACACCTTTGCTCGTAAAGTTGATGTAATTCCATCGGTTTATATTATATAACAATTTTGTTTATTATTAATACATATCAGGTATTATTTATAAAATTGCTTTTTTGTATGGAAATTATTAACAATTTTGCTCATGTTAAATAAACTAATAATAAGTAGCAAACTTTTTGAAACATTTAAACCATTTCAATGAGAAATATAATAGTTAAATTAATAAAATAATAAATTTGAGATTAAAGAAAGTTGTTTTCAGAATGTTTTAGCCAATAAAATAATAGGTTCTTAATTATGACATTGCGGTTTTTTGTATTTAAAAATACATAACTCTTTGAATAAAAGCGCTTTTTAACCCTAAAATATATGTTTTGTTTATAATGAAATCTCCGAATTAGGATATTTTAAACTAAAATAATCTCAACAAGTACCTGCTGTTGTTAAACGTCAGAACTTTGTACATTACTGAGAGTTAATTTTCTTGGCTTCAAAACTATGTTATTACTTAGTTTAATGTCTATTGACGTTTATGTACGTTTGTGTTAAATAAATAAGGAAAACTTTATTATGGAATAACCCAAATTCTTTGAAATCTCCATACAAAACAGCAAATTCATACTTTAACCCCGATTACGATTTTCCTCGGGTTCAATTGATTTTCTATTCAGTATCGTTGGTGGTAGGGCTTCTGAATCCCTTTGACTAATTACCACCGCTTTACTTAAGTTTGTCAAGTTGGTTAATAGAATAAATTTGTTCCTACAATAAGCTTAAAACAACCAGTTCCTCCGTTGTTGAATTTACCTTAGGTATATCGTCAGTTATCTTAAGGTGTGATGCCATCAGCACATAATATCATCATCACATCATCACAGAATAAAAGAGAAAGAAAGAAAATCCTTTATAATGTTCATAATTAAATATAAAACAATATTGTATAAAACAAATAATAATTAACTGCGTAAGCTTATTAGTAATAATAAGTATTATTATTATTGAAGATGACGTTCGTATTTTTAAAATGTTTATGCTTAAGCGCTATGCAAAGATATTTGACATACATTTTAATCCGGATTTTTCTAATGTCATCGATTCACAAAAATACAGAATGTACTAGATTGAACAGGTCTAACCTGTTCCTACCACATTTATTACACCAGGGAATAATTATACTTCGTATAATGACGTAATGACATAACTTGAATATATATTATTTTTAATATGTACTCGTATATAGGTATTAGTGCGAGCGTCAGTGGCGCTGTGGTCGCGGCACTGGTTTACGAATCAAATGATTCGGGATTGCCGGAGTCGAATCTGATTGTATCAATGTTTTTTACATTTTTGAATTTCATATGAAAATTTATCTGATACTTAAACGGCGAATTATTATTATGATAATCCGTACTGGGCCAGCGTGGTTGATAGATAGGGCAGGATTGTTCCCCTCGGTAAGGACATTAATGAGTTGTGATAATGATAATGATATTTAGTACTTAAAATAAAAATTTTGAGATTTAATATAAATTATGGTTTGTTTTTACAAGGAGAGCGTCGGTGGCGCTGTGGTCTCGGCACTGGTTTGTGCGCCGCATAGAATCGGGAGACCCGCGATCTAATCCCCGCCGTGTACCAATGTGTTTTTCGTTCCGAATTTCATAGGTACATTTGTCCGACGCTCCTACGGTGAACGAAAACATCGTGAGGAAACCTGCGTACATCTGAGAAGCGATTCAAAGGTGTACGTAGTCAACCAACCCGCACTGGGCCAGCGTGGTTGACTAAGGCCTAATCGCCCTAACGTAGTTAGGGTAGGCTCGAGCCCCTCGGTGGGGACGTATATGAGCTGTGATGATGAAGGTTTGTTTTCCTTTAATTCTTTTCAATACTAAGAGCATGCAACAGATCTCGGAGACCTATAATGGTCCCGAAGACCCTTTGCGTTAAAGCGTTAAATCAGAGCCAACATTTTATTGATTTGGTATATTATACTATTAAACTTTTTTAAGACAATATATTTTTTTTATTCAGCTATGTCGTGGCGATTTTCTATTGTAATAAATCTATAATGTTGAGTAATGCCACGATTATTCAGTTACTAATTAAAACGAGCATAAAAAAGTATTATGGTCCAAAAAAACATTACTCATATTTTAGTTTTGTTAAAAATAATATATAACGAGTTAATTGCCTGATATATGTATGTAAAATCAATTTATGAAACGGAACCAATTTTATGTATTATATATATTTTGTTTGTGGGATATTTCGAAAGTGAAAAATGTATCATTTCGAAATTAGATGAAGTAAACAATGGATTTGTATGTCCAGTTTATTTAAATCCATGTTTTACTATTCTCAAATATATTTACGTATTTTGATTATATCTGGTGGTCTAAAAAGTTATATAATTATGTGAATGTATTCCATTAACTAACAGAATTCTCAAGAAAGGTAAATAAATAAAGACGTCAAAAATTTATGATAAAAAATTAACTCAACTCAAATCTTTTTAGTTTTAAAACAAAATTTATTGTAGTGGTTTCAATCCAGATCACTGAAAGTTACGTTATCAGATAAGAAATGACATCTAAGCAGTTATTTTTCTTCGCTCAGTTTTATATAGCGGAAATGATGTACTAAATGAAACTTTGAATAAGGGTTGAATCACGGTGCGCTATGAGTCATAGTTGTTGTAACACAACATATATTATAACTAACAAACCCGTAAATTCAAGAAGTAAAGGCACCTGTGGACCATTTTCTTCATTTACCGACAAACTTGCTTTCTGGCATTACTCTCCAGGCATGCATTCAGTTGCTAAGTAGTTTGGCGAATAGTTGTATAAGGAGCAAAACCCTCCCAAGGGAAGTCTAGCAACTCCAACCGACCGCAACTAAACTAAAAGTTAAGCAGGACACAACTAGCGGAAGGTAGCGCAGTATTTCTTCATTTCGCGAATCGCTGTGATGCGTCGTGGAAGTTTGGGACTTTACGTTGATAGTTCAAGGGTGACCGATATATTTGAATTAAACATTTGCCTTGGGTGAAACATACATCCAATTAAACAATTTAACCACACCTCTGTGACTATAATTACTTAAATTTATAAGTAGATAATTTATTTATTTAACAGTCATCAATTGAATAAAACACAATAATAAGTTATTCTAAAAAATATACAGCATGCAATAATCATTAAACAAAGTTCCATTATTGAGTTACACGTGATACATATGGGTGTGTGTTAATTTTGATGGTAAGTTGGTAAACATTTTGTTATTATAGTTAGTATTATACCTGATAGAATGAAGCACTAAAAATATGATTTATTAAAATAAAGCGTTATTGGTATTAAACGAGAAAACGGCGTACAATATAATCAATGAGCGATAATATGTCACAGAGTCGATAAAGCAAAAAGAATGAAGTAGCTCGAAGGCGCGAAATTAAAATTATATACAGATTAAATAACATTATATATTCAACAACACCTGTAAATTTTATTTATCTGTCTGGTATGAAAATCATTATCTAATGATCATCAGTATCTTGCCTGTTCTTTTCAAGAATGCTCTCCCATTTTATTATTTTAGACCTAAATTTGTTTTTTGCCGTCAATAACTGTAATGGCCAATGTTGAATAAAGACTATTTTGATTATTTGATTTGATGCGAGTCCTTCTTTAAATTTAATAAAAATTAAATAAATATCAGCGCAACAACACTATTAGTGGTGTCACTGGTAAATACTAATTGTTCACAACACCACACAATACACCCTTGTGGTGTTGTGAACCAGTGTATGTTTTGGGTGTTTCGTTAACAATGAGAGTAATTCTATTTGCGTGTATTTCTTTAATTACATGAACGTCATTCGATGGGTGATATAATATTTCTTTCAACCACGTGCCTGAGGCAATATACCACTTTGTTAAATGGATCGATAAGCGAGAACACATTTCGGATCTTACCCTTTACATTATATTTTACTGTGTTACTAAATGACAATAGCGTCGGGTAGGTCTTCTGAAAAGTTAGCTATTTCAATTTCGTGAAGTGTCAATCATTAATAAAACCTTTGCGACACTTTTCAAACTTCATTAATTATGCAAGCATACGCTGGTGACGACACACATCGACACCCATTGTTTTCAAATTGTTTGTGGAGGCAAATTCTTGACGGGGTCATACTTGCAGTACTATTAAAACATTGACCGATAACAACAACACAAAACTTCTATTAAAATTTGACATTATCATTATTATTTTAGTCGAGAGGCGCCTGCGGTATATAGGATTCCTTTACGGATTCAAAGGCTGATCGGTCCTACGCTAGTATTCATAGTATTCTTGCAATCTTTACAAATTAGTCGATCCATCAATTAGATATTATGGAGAAAAGAGTTTGAGTACTTTAACGGTATAAGGCCTGGTACCTGAAGGATCCATGAAGGCATTTTCTTAAAAGTATTTCTTTAAAAGAATCTAGTTAGAAAAATTCCATCTCAAAGAACATGTTTTTATAACTAAGCGTCTTTTCATGAGCGAAATCGGCGAATTTAAATCTTTAGCGCTAGGTATTAAGATACTATCACAGTTATTAGCAAAATTAGTATGGTGATCTTATAAATTATCATAAAACTGTATTACATATCTAAAAACTTGGCAAGTCTAGCTTTTTGCTATAAATACGAGTATATTCTTTTTAATTTCGAAGATAAATGTTTAGCTACCGATAGAATAAAAAAAATATCCACTATACTCAAAGAACTGAAAGTCTACAGTTCTGTCATTGTTGCACTCAGGTAATATGATACTAGTATTTTGAATATACTAAGTACGAGTACTTTTCAATGACACGGTAACGGGTCAAGTATTTGTCAATGAGAGGGCATCACACTAGACAAAACCTAAACCAGCAACAGGTGCTAGTGGTAAGGCCAATAGCTGCTCTATTGGCTTAGGCCAATCTCCACTGGAAATGTTCCTGCCCTAGAAGTTTCCCTTTCATATTTTTATGAACACTCCAAGAAAAATTTTAAAATTTTCATACACGTTGTGACTTACGTATGGAATATTTACTTCATATATTTAGACCAGAGGTTCCCAAACTGTTTAGTGTCGTAGGCCCTTTGCCATGTTTTTCAGTTTTGTTTCGGTTTTGTTTACTTACTTGATGTTGAATGCCTACATCCTACAACTTACAAAAAATTGTAAACATACCTTTATAAATAATGTATATGTATTTATATTAGAAGATAGTATAATGAAAGGAAATAGGTACTATCAGTGTATGTTGAGATCCATTATCGTGGATTTATATCGTGGGTTAAGGCCTAAATACATTGTATCGTATACTTTCGACATGGAATCTCAAATTTTAGCAACAATATATAAAGCTGGATACCGCTAAATAAATAGAAAATATCGCTACACTAATCCAAATAAAATTTTAAGCGTTAAAGCGGACTGCTTTTACTTTTCAGATATTATTACTAGAAGATAACTTTAATTCGAGAACACGTGAACAAAATTGCATGTTCTATGTGGTTACGATTAGTGATCTTTTGGTAAGGCTGTTAGTTTATTATTATACATAAGCCTGAACCCTGAACGTGCTTTTTAGGCCTGTTGTGGTGTGTTACTTATCTTTTAGTTAAAATAAGATACTAGATTAACTGTTAACGAATTTTAAATTGATGAATGGAAGTTTATTTGTGCATTAACATGTATTAAATTAACTTTATATTTTTTAATTCATGCATTAACGAGTTAATTTCCAGCTATGCTAATACATCAGCTCATATCTCATGCGTTCAGTCACAAAACATGTAAATAATCTCTTTAACACATACTAAAGAAAATCTTGCGTTATTATGACATAGCATTGTACCGCAAACTAACTTTTAAAATTCAGGAATTGAGTAACATCATTTCAGTATTGTGACGGTACGATACTTAGCTTGTGATTTCTTGTTAAAATATATGCATACTCATTGTTAGTATTTTTATAACAAAATACGTTCCTTTCAAAAAAATCCTCAACAAAACACATTTTTTGTCTTTAAATTACATTTACACTATTAATAAGTGACTTATAACATCAGTGTTTGAACACAGTAACGTTTGGACATGGTTTGTTGTAAAATTGGAGGTATTTTTGATTTAAATGTTGATGTAAGTGTGCCGAAAGAACTCGAATATTTAATTATACCTATAATAAGATTTGGTGCTATTGCGTTCTGTGAATATTACGCGGGCAAGAAATGTTTGTTAAAATGAAATCCACGATGTAAAATTCTGATAGAATTATTCTCAAAGTCTGTAAACGATGCATGAACCTGTTAAAACTTTATTTGTTGAGATATGTGTTTTCAAAGTATCATAAAAATGTATTTATATTATTTGTATCGTCAATAGGGTAACCAATAAATATAGCAAAACCAATCATGTACGCAATCAAAAATTATAACACACTTGAAATTCTTTGCAAAAAGTTGCTAGCTTAAATAGTCGTCATCACTCAAGGTCGAACTGGTTATAATGTATCTTTTATATCGAGTATCAAATTAATGTTTTTTGAAGCCTTGTTCAAATAAGGATGTAAGTTTGAGATACCAACTCACATCAACCAACATCAAATTATGCATTTATGTATATACAAATAGCTTTCTTTAATGAAATTGATAAGTTTCAGCATCGGATGGTGCTTATGATATCTGGTTCACATTTGACACCTTTGATATATAAACCTACATTTGATATATCACCATCATCGTTATGTTAGACAATAGATGAATATTGCTGGATATATGTCTCCCCTAAAGATCTTACCACAGAGGCTCTGTGCTTTCAATATATGGTTTAATATTGCCCTACTAACTTGTAAATATTTTTTTTGGGATTCAAAACACATTATGGATCGGAGAACCCAAATTGTGATGACCCATGACACATCTAGAATCCTTTCCTAAGGAATAATGCACTCCTTATACTATATTATAGTGAGATAGGATAATTGCAAGTAACAATGGACGGTATTAAAGTAAGTTAAGAAATATTTCAGATATGTTCCATATACAATGAGCATGCTCCATTAGTCGGAAGAAGGGTTTTTTGAAAGCCGCTGTACGAGGGTCATTTTGCATGCTCGATGGTTATTTTTGTTTTACTCATTCCATCCCATTATTCATCCCAACACTGCAGTGTTAGCATTAACCAAGTTTCTGTTTGAAAAACTTATATTATAAGTTGGGATCGCACTGTCTACGTTTATTTTGGGGCTTTCCAGATTAATTACGAATCTCATAGAACCAAATGACAAGGTGACTGTAACCACTTACCTATTATAATGAAGTCAATCTATTTACTTATCAATATATCTGTATAAAAAGGTCAAAGGAAAAAGTTTATATATAGTGATAATGTAATCTTAATTGTAGATAAAAAATTCACAGGTTATATATTTGTATCTTATCATATTAAGAAACTTGTACAGAAATTAACAGTAAATAAAACAATATCTTTTTCGTGTGCTATAAATTGATGTTGTGATGACAAGTAACTTAATAATCTATAAGCTAAAGTAGTCTTAAGTTGTACTTAATCCCTAATCGAATAAGCTGCAAATATATTTGGCGGTTATCTATTCATCATTTTTTAAGTGATTTGAAAAAATATAAATAAAAGGCAGCCTTATTTCGCCTAGACGGCTGAAAAGGGAAAAGGTGATTTAAGAAATGTGTATTAATTATGTGATGTGATGAGACTTTCTAATGTATATATAAACTATGTATAATAAATTAATAAACTTGTACCTTGTACTACATAAAATACATATACTTGCTAAATTACGAAATCAGTGCGTACTTCTGTATACATTTTGGCAATGCTTTTAAATGCTTCGTTCGGCCTTTCTTCTCTTTATCGAAGTAAAGCGTGCACGAAAATTTATAAATTCATTTAATATAAGCATGTCTCGTATAACATTTACTTTGTGTTGATTGATATTAATCGTGTGCTCTAATATATTGCTTATTTTTAATGAGTCATAGATAACTCTGATGATATAACAAAACTGCAAGAAATGCACGTACTATTAATTATTTACTTTCACTGGGTAAGCAGACTTTAATCAAAATCTGCACTTTGATATATACAGATTCAAATTAATTAATACCAATCAAAAAAGTACTTACGTGCCCATTTCCCTTTTGACTTGAAATTTACTTTATTGAAGAGAGGTCCAATCGCGTAACAGTACGTTGAATTAATTATATTTTTAAGTATGCCGTATAATGTTATCAGTGCTAAACAAACTAAAGTCACGTACATGGCCAGACTTATTTGGAACGCCATTCTTGTATTTGACAAAGATTTTATTTGTTATTTGTAAATACACGTACACTTCACACGGCCCGGTCCACCATTTGACACAGTTTACGCATGCGCACTGGCGGCAAAAGAAAGTGCGCGTGTGCGATGATCGAACGAATGGTTACCTAATCCGGAGTGAGTGAATGTTGCGAGGGAAGTGATATCGCAATACTTCAAAATTTTATAAGTGAATCACTATCGCTGTCACGCTCGACCCTGATAAAGTATCAAGGTTATGATTTGGTCGTGAGGTGATAATATGAAGTAGTTTCAATAAAAGAAATGTAATTATCGTGACAAATTTGTCGGTATTTCGTAATTATTTAGTGATAACTGTAACTGAATTGACCTTAGAGTTTTTGTTTCGTATTTATACAAAACTAGCGACCAGCCCCGGCTTCGCACGGGTGCAGTGAAAAAATGGTTATGGTGGGTTATCCCTAAGAGATAGACATATACCATCGCGGACTTTTTTGTGGATTTTTGTAAGTTGTACAATACTGTAGTACATTATTTTGGTCTATCTCGTAGGGTTCAGCCAGCGTTTACAACATAAGCGCAAAAAAACGTTCTTATTTACGACATCACATTAGAAACCTTTAAATTTATCAGTGTTTCTCTACTATATTATGCATTTATTATACATACAAACCTTCCTTAAGAATCACTCTATCTATTAAAAAAAACCGCGTCAAAATCCGTTGCGTAGTTTTAAAGATCTAAGCATACTCGTACATACGGACATACAGCGAAAACGACTTTGTTTTATACTATGTATTGATGAACTGTAGAACATTTTTTTTTCAAATATTACATATAGGACTTCGAGCACGAATCGTCATAGAAATATGAAAAATATAATATATAAAATAATAAATAACTACATACGCTCCAATCAAAATTCATATGGAAAAATATAAGCATAAGATAATAAAATTAAATTGAGATATATTTTCTAGAAGAACAGACATGAAAAGAAACAATTTCAATCAAAGAAATAGTTTAAGTCGTGATTTATTTATATCAAACTTAAGATGGTTCTAATAATTTAAAATTAAATATTTCTGGTAAATATACAAAATATTATTAAATAAATACATGTCATTATGCATTATGGCATATGTTCAGTGGTAGTCGTTTCTCAGCTAAAATGGTTAATTTGATGTCATAATAAGGAGTCTATTCTTTGAGTGATTTTGAGATACAGGTACCGTAATGTTTATCTTATCTTTTCACGAAGATTCTGGCTTATAGTACAAGGCGTCGCGTCAACGAAGTTAATCGAGGACACCAAATAATAGAAATAGAAGCTCATAATACATAGTCGTTACAATCTGTTATTTCAAATATCAACTTTACTTATATATTGCTTTGGAGTAATTCAAAATCTTGTTCGCTGTATTTCTTATATACAATTATTGACTTATATTTCAATAAAATGCAAAATCATAAACACAAATTTGTAATTATATTTGTATTTTCTCCATAAAATCTCCAGAACAAGCTATAGATAGGAATAGAGCTTACTTTGGCTTGATAAAGTAAAAAGAAGACGAATATAGCTGACACTTTTGATTGGATGGCATAGAGCTCGGTAGCTCAATAGTTAAGGCATCAACACGGTTTGTTGAAGACGCAGGTTCGAGTCCCGTACATACAATAAAAAAAGTGTAATTTAAAAATAATTTTTAATATAAAATCCAACTGCGATTCTGTTTAATTTTAAGTTTTATAAACTACTCTTTTTTATTTTAATATAACTACTGTCACTCTCATCGTAAATATAAATATAACGTACTATGTAATAATAATAAATATGATATACTAAACTTCGTCTAATCGTTCGCACTGGAGAGCCATGAAGCATTTTAAAACATAACTCAAAAACCCACATAATCAAGCGCTGGGTAAAAAATAGATCTCATTGCAAAGTTTAGAACGTTGATTTAACTTATTAAGCAGATATTTAGGTATCAAACTATAGCATAATCAAGAGTGAGGACAAAAAGAGACTAACTTGACATCGAAATGCAGTTTTAAAGATGCTTGTGAGAATTATATGCAACGACTCAGTTCATCAATATACGGCCATAATACGTTACGATCAATTATTTAAGCTGTATATTTATATTTGTCCGAAAAATATACAACAATCCTATTGAAATAAGCTAACGGTAATTGGATAAGTTAGCATTTCAATACAAACTCCCGCTTTCCCTAACGAAAATAGGTTAAGTCATATTGAGATTTCTGAAGACAAAATGATTTAGGCGAATATTTTATTTTCGATTGATTAAATTACTAGAACAGACATTAGTAGGATTTGTTTAAATTCGTAGATAATGCGAAAACAACACATCTCTGAGAAACACCAGTTCGAAGTTCAAACTAATTCAAAGACAATTCTTTGATCCAGATGCGTAACCTTGAATATAAATCGAAGAAATAAGTGTCACAGACTAAAGTAAACAAAACAGGTGAGTGATCATTGATTTGCCGATTGACGTATAACGATCGACAAAAGCATCTACCGTTGCCACTCCTAAAGAATATTTGTCAAATATACCGTTTTTTACCGAGTATGTCTATTTTTGCTGTCTAGTTTTGTTTATCGCGAGAAAAACTAAGTAGTTTACGCTGAACGTAAAAATTCAAGTCATATTTCACAGACCTGTAACTGAGGTGTAGAATTAAATTTTATTATATTAGAAATCAGATTTTTATAATATTTACCAAAAAACAAAAACGTTTTATATTTTTGATTATGAATCATTTTTGCTAATGATGTATAGATACGGCGTAACATTGTAAACATTACAAAACTATCAAAGATAATTATATATGTAAATAACAACAACAAATTATCTTAAAATCTAGATTCGAATCATATTGATAGACAGAATATTAAACGATTTGTAACAATTTCCTTAGTGTCAGCATAATCATTTTTGCTAAGAGATACCCGCTGCTTGACATATGCCTCACCTAACTTGATCAGTCCTGTACTGTTAGCATCCAGTACTTTCCTGCAATCCACACCAAAAAGTTTCCCGGCACAGGTATATTCATCTAGCACGTTACCGCTCTGACAGCCGTCATTTTTGCAAGCAATATGTTCGGCCCACTGTCACTTAATGTTCGCAATTCCTTTGACTATGTCAGAAACCGTAGTTCTTTGCCGGATTTCATTATTTTTGAGTCTTGCTTTCTTCTTCTTTTTCTATTGCCCCTTGTTGGTTTCAAACTTCTTTATAAGCACAAATGTAATTGGTCAGGTTTTAGTACCCTTTGTCTTCAGTAGCAATACGAAGAGCCGAGCCTGAGGGTCGAGAATATGCCGTGTCTTATTAATCTTATTGTTTTATTAATTTTATTGTATTTTTTTTGTATGACCTGATATAAAAGTTGACAGTCTATCAAAACTGTTTGTTGATATAAAAATAAGAATTGAATTTCCGATCAGACTTTAATTGCCGAGGTATGGAGGCATGAAGATCCTTAGTTTTAATTATAAAGTAAGAAGTTGTAATAACCGCGATCTGAAGTTCGCTCCTCGCTGAAGCCTCGGTAATTAGTTTCCGATGTCCAACAGGGATTCGTATGACGATCACTTAAAAGTTTATTAATTATTTGAACAGCCGTTCAATAAGTAGTTAAGAATCGATTTAGGTATGCCGTTGTAATTCAGTTATCATTGGTTATATATATTGGGATAAATTAATACTTTCTTCAGAGTTTGATTTATATGAATTTAATTTTCTTCTAAAGCACCTTCTTGGAATATTTTGTATTCATACGTAGTACGTAATAGAAAATGCTGATAGTTGACTGAAATCAGTGTAGCGTAAATATTTGAATGGAAACTTTGTACAACGCCCCTTGCATTTGTTTTTGTTATTAGTTTTGGCACCGACGGATTGTGGTGGCCTGGCGCGCGCAGCTCGAAACGGATTTGCGCGCGCCAGCGGGCCGTCGGTGCCGTACTCCCGCACCTCGAAGCTTGGCTCCACGGGAAGGAGGAGGTCACCTACCGATTGACTCAGATACTCACCGGCACGGCTGCTTCGGTGAGTATCTGTGTCGAATAGGACGGGAGGGATCGACACATTGTCACCACTGCGCATCCGACCTTGACTCGGCCCAGCACACGCTGGCGGAGTGCCCCGCGTGGGCCTCCGAGCGCCGAGTCTTGGTCGAGATCTGTCTCCGCCGGCATTGATTGCGACAATGCTGGTGGACGAGGGAGGTTGGCCTCCTTCTGTGAAGCAGTGATGCTCCAGAAGGAGGCCGCCGAGCGGGGTCGGGAGATGGCCGTTCCCGCTCGAAGAAGGCGGCGCCGGGCTCGGTAGCACAGCTGCGGCGCCGCCGCGGGTCGCCGGCGGGCGCGAGGAAGTCGCGACTGCTACGGCGACCCGGGATGGTCCACGCCCCCTCCGTGGCCGGGGGGCGTCGTCGGTGGAGGAGACCGGGGGAGGTAGTAGCCTCCCCGAGGAGGGCTCCCCTCTAGGCAGGGGAGCGGAGGCTGGGGGTTCCTGGAAGTTGCTTGATGTTCCCGGGGGCCCCCTACATGCCTGAGGAAGGCCATCCCTGAGGTTTTTAGTGGGTAGGCCTCCCCCTTCTGGGGAGGAGAGCCCCACATAACCGCCGGCTCGCCACAGCCGGGGTATTGCAATTTAATGCATTTTCCTCAGGGGGAAAAAAAAAAAAGGTAGACGATCGACAAATATCCACCTAGCAGTAATGATAACGATCGAACAATAACATCTGCAATTCCATGAGCACAGCTCAGTCACTTTCTACCTGTTGAGAAATCTTTATATGTCTCGTTTAAAATTGGACATATGCTGCAGCTCATTTCAAAGTTTTCAGGTACGTGTAATAAGTGAACTCTGAAACAGAATTGTGATAGACATCATTGAACCCTAACCTACTATAGATAAATTAATAATAAATTCCACAGTTAAACTATACTACTACTATTATATTCACAGATTCGACACAGTTCTCTATGAATACGAGTATTTCTAAAACAAGGCAACAAATGTTGCTTCTATTTCACTAAATATGTCCTAAGTACGTAATAAATGTAATAATAATTTAATTTAAGCGTGATCGGTGTGTATATTAAATATGAAACGCTTACTAAATTATTTGTTAAAGAAACTAATCAATGTTGTGACTGTATGGAGTTCCATCTCCACACTAATCACAAGAAAGGACGGTAAATGTTATTTGAACGGTACTTCTGTCATCCTTTCTTGGAATTAATGTGGCATGGCCATTAAATTGTTGGGGAGGCTTGTCTTGGCTGAAATAATTAGGTCTCGTGGTAAAACATGTACATCAATTAATACAACTTCACTTTAGTGTAAAAAAATTAAATCGCTTTACTAATATACAATCTACGCAAAATTCTGATAGCATTTAAAATGTGCTCAGTTTTTGCAAGGAAGCCTTTTTTGTGATAGTAATTCAAGATGGTAAAGCTAGATAGAATATTTTTATGCTGCATCTAGTGTTTTTTCATTTTTGTAATGTTGATTTAATATGGTTGGAATGTTACTTTATGGATGTTAAGATATAACTCATTGTCTTATCTTAAATTGAAATTTATAATATATTTAAACAACACGAAATGCTTACCTACTAATAATCATACGAATAATAACACATTTACCCAAATTATCTTTCGCTTGAAAACATATATTAACATTTATTCCTTGGAGGCGTAGATATTTCAATTTTGGCCGTTTTATTTTGATGATTTAAATCATTCATACTTCTGTAAATAGTAATAAAAATATTTCTATACATATATATTTCACTTGTCATCTTACATTTACTCTTGTTTGCTACTCTTAATCTGTTCGATGACTGGCATATTTTCATTATGTCGACGATAATTCAGAGATCCACTGGCCATTTGACTGGGTTGAGTGAGTATCACCTAAATAATGTCCGGATAGAAATGAGCCCCTCTCGCTATCTCCAGCATTAAACACCACGTGTCTAAAGATCGTGTGTCCAAGATGAACCGTAGTCCCTTACTACCGTAAGATGGACTCGGTTTTGGCCGTGCAGCATCGGCCTTGACATGCAAAGGGACTGTGAAGAATTTCTTGTGTATGCTATGAAGGCATTAATCGAAACCATCCAGTATTTTTGTGGGTAATTCTAAAGGAAATGTGACATAACCATAACCCATGTTGATTTGAAAATATTTTTCACCGGGTCAAAAAAAGAAAGAATGAGTCCCTGAGAGTTGTATGTCAATCGATGATAACGCTAAAAGTATTGAACTCCTCTACTATAAGATGACTAAGACTGTTTGAGAGCCCTAAACCCTTTAGGTGGGATCAGCCTTATAAATATTGACCGATCTGCATGCCTAGCACGTAACGTACACGCGACATAGAACGAGACGTAGAACGCCGAACACGATAGAAGTAAATGCGTAAACGACGCGTTATTTACGCCACTTAATACCTTTTCCATGCTGTTATAAAACCTTGCCACCGAAATATCAAGGTTTTAATGTTATATTGCTAGGGCACTGGTTAAAACCCTCCTTGTTATCCCATCCCATTCTTCTCAGTTCTATTCCAATTCCTTTACCGTTCACGCTGCAAGGTTGTGGAACTCTATACCACACAGTATCCGTGAATGTAAGTCACTGTACACTTTTAAGCGCCGCGTCAGAGAGCACTATTTAAATTCCTGTCTCTAGCAATTGACATTGATAGTTTATATACCTACATAATATAAAATATGTATAATATGATTGTAGCCTTATAATTATATGTGTATATACGTATTTATATATTTGTGTGTGTGTGTGTATGTATGTATGTGTATATGTTTATAAATATATATGTAGATTTGATTACTATAATAGTTGTAGTTTTTTTTTATAGTACCCAAATATTGTATCATTATATTGTTTTCTATCGCAGGTCTGCTGGTAGAAATATCTTTAGAAATAAGCAGAACCTATGTACCTCTTGATTCACATTGTTTTTCTATATGTTGATATGTTGTGTACATAAATAAATAAATAAATAAATATTATCTTCTTTCTCTTCGATAAAAATCCATCAGGACGACCGCAACAACTGAACTGTGGTACAGTTCTCCTCTCCTCCTCCAAAATAAGTCAAGCTGACGCTATAACAGTTACGTGCGACGAATACCAATAAACAGGCAAAAGTAGTTTTCATACTATTTTATATTATACTAGCTTCCGCCCGCGGCTTTGCCCACGTGAAATTAGTTTTTGTCAGTCCTGGTCCCTTATGTCTAAGGTACCAAGATTCATGGTCTTATCTTCAATTCTACTCCTATTTCACCCCCACACTGGTAAAAATTTCAAAATGCTAGAACAAACGATTTTTTGTTTCTTATTACGTAATATTTGACGAACTTGCATACTAAATTTCAACCCTTATTTCATCCCCTAGCTGGTCGAAATTTCAAAAATGCTAGAATAAATGTTTAATGATTTCTTATCAAGTGCTTAAATATAAAGTTTCATGGTTTTATCTTTTAAAGTTAAGAAATCCCATACAAACTTTCAACCTCTATTTCAACACCTTCATCCCTTTTTTTCGATATAAAAAGTAGCCTATGTTCTCTTTCAGGGTCTAAAGATTGTCTGTACCAAATTTCATCAAAATCGGTTGCGAGGCTTAAGCGGGAAAGCGTAACAGACAGACAGACAGAGTTACATTCGCATTTACAATATCTATCTATACATGAACTACCGGCGGCACTACTGCGACTTCGTCTGCACGGGAGACTTATCGTCATATTTTTCAAGTTCATCATTTTGATGAATTCAGTAGTTTTTATAGGGATGATTATGTAGGGATATGAATTCATTCATTGCCTTACCGCTTTTGTGATCTAGTGATACTGATCGTAGAGCTCTGTCTAAATTATGTGATTCTGTTGTTACCATAGATTTATTGTCTTTTATTGCTTTTTATTTATGTATCTATAAAGTAGCAATGCTACTACACTATCTGTCAGTTTCAACCAAATTTGATAGTAATAAACTATTTAGGTAGAGAATGTCTAGTTGCAATACATAGCTTTACCACTGAAGCATTTTGTTGACATGCATATTGGACCCATTATTCTTGCTGGCTTTAAATTGTTCTGAACAAATTTTGTGCCCTCTTTTTTAAATCCAATATACTCTTTTCCCATTATTCTCTGTCTTTTATTTTTATTTCTCTTCCAGTTATATTAGTCTCCTTTGCGTTTATTAATATTTTTTTCACCTTCTTCTATTTCTCTTTCGGGAAACCACTCTATACATTCGGGCGATAATGGCTTTAAGTTTGTAATGTCTGATAAGTTCACAAAAGAATGATCATCAGATATAATATCAATGCCATTGCTATGATTTTCTGTCACATTATTTGATTTACTCGGAATAGGAATATTATAATTTTCATCTTGCATCGATTCTGAAGGGTCTAAAATCGTGGTAAGTGTAGTAAACTCAGATGTTAAATTCTCAGACAAAGGAATCACTGGTGATAAATTACGATACTCAGACAAAGGTGTCGACACTGGTTGTAATTGTACTTGATTTTGATAGTTAAATTTATTTAATATTTCTCTCTTCTTCTGTAACAATATCTTTCGCCTTTCAGATAGCTCTCGCAAAGTTACAACGTGTTCTGTATCAATATTCGCATTTTCTAAAATAAAGTTATCTTGGTCCTTCATCATTTAAATAAATAATTATTAGTAATCTATAAAAAAGAAATGAATAATTATAAGTTTTAATGAAATGCAATACCGCGTAACTCTACAAAACAAATAAGTCAAACGATGTCAAAACCGCATAAATACTAGTTAAGGGTTATGTTACTTAGAACTATTAAATTAAAACAGAATTACATGTAATATAAACATTATAGAATGAATACATTACTAATGAATAATAGTAAACAATCAAAGCGTGGTTGGATATGGTTGTTAAACACTCTAAAATAATAATTTTCGGGAGCATACACTAATCGCCTTACATTTTGCACGGGGCCGTAGTAAATACGCGCATTTGCTTCTACCTTTCGGCCTCCTACTGTTCCACAGCATTGTTTCGATTGCAAAAATGACGTTTCTGATAGGATAATTCAAATCAGGTGAAGTCTAGCATAAGCCAATAGGCATTTCTTTTGTTTTTTTTTGGACGGACCTATGCTGAAGCCTCAGATGGCTACGTTCAGCTTTGCAATGATGTGTATTTGTGGAAGGCGCGCGAACTGAAGGTTCGACACCTAGCCAACTAACTACACCGGCAACCGTTCTGGTGTCGTTATGGTCGAAGCAAAGGGAGTCGACGCAGCTTGAGCGCGCCGTCTAATGGCTCGAACGCTCAAGATCTCCGTGTAGTGGAGGGTGAGAATCTACCCGGTACATCACGGTACCGGGTATATGTTTGACGTATGCGTGGCCCGGGTCTTCGCGCTCGCCGACGAGCGCGGTGAGTGAGAGAGAGACGTGGGTGTGCGACGTGTGGGACGACGCGGTTGGTAGCCGGCGGGAAGGATTGGTTTGCGCGTGTGATGGGGTCGGGTGGGTCGGACAAGATGTTTTCGGGGCGGCGGGCTTTAGCCGAGGCGCTATCTGTCGGGGTGTAATCTATCATTTTGCGAATGATAGTATTGGGGCCAATAGGCATTTCGAATTGGGTGGCACGATATCACAATTTTGCGCGTTTTGCTGTTACGCGGTATTTACAAACTGCTCTTACGCGGTTTCGTACGCGCAGCGACGATATGTCGATGTATCTTCAAAAGTATTAGGTGCAGGTGTACTATTGGTTCTGCAATATTTCTCACTTAAAAGAGTACTCTTATTATATATTGAATTTAAAAAATGGTCGTCTACCCAATTCCACCCTTGTACCTATTCAGTGCAATAAATAGTCAAATAAATAAAAAATCTGTCTACTAACCAAAAGACGGATTTGTTATGTGAAAAAAAATTCTCGAACTTGAACGCAACGCAACCAACGTAGTCCCTTGTTCAGGTGACAGTTTTCTCTTGTATTTGTGTTATTTTTATTATGCAATCATAATATATCTTGTATAAACAATTCAAGGATTTAAATTCGCGTGTGTAAGTTTATTTGATTGAGGCCTATCTAAAATTAAGAAATAACGCAGTTTATTACTTTACTTTTATTTTGTGTTCTTACATTTTCTTATATATGCATTCGACATGAACAATTTGTCAAGAAGAGGAAAATATCAATTTGAAAACTACGAGGTTACCCCCTAACAATAGATGGCGCCACTTGTAACTTTCACTTTTTTACTGATTATAAATTTACTTAATTACAACAAAAATAAATAAATAAAATGAGAATTCTTATGGTGCAGTGATGTTGGTCAAACTAACGCTACGTTTTTGTCAGCTACCATTGTATATATGTATAAGTTGCAAAATGTAAGAACATTTTTGATTTATATTGGCATTGAATTTATTTATAGAAATATTTTGCTCCGATAACCTCTATTTATCACAAAATAGAGAAATATTATAATAACACCTTATTAATTAACGAAGGGTGTAAATGTAGTACGTTTTCCAGCTTCGTGCTAAAACTTTACAGCTCAATTACAAAAACCGAGCAGGTGAAACCTACCTCAAGACCAATAAAATTAAACTGTTTCAGTAATTAATATATCAGAAATGATCGGTAATTAATCAAGAAGCGAGTTTCCGATTAAAACAATTACTTCACTAACCTAACCTACGGGCGACGAGGCCAGGCGTCTGTAACTGACAACGATTAATAGAAGCTCGCAAGAAAAACCGCAAAACCGTACGCACTTTCCAACTAGTGTCAGACCGATTCAAACTACGCTTAAAATTAAATTAATATTTCGTGTGAACTTCAGCGTGTCGCTTTAATTAGCTATTTTTGAGCAAAAAATCTGTTAGTAATATTTTGATCATTAAATAATATAAGCGCATACACACACAAACAGAAATGTTCGCGATTGTTTGGAAAATTTATATATGTTTGGTTTTGTTGCCCTTGCTGAGTTTCTTGCCGGTTCTTCTCAGTACAAGGTCTCCCGCCGTAGAATTGCGAATCGATGGCGTAGCTTTTCGACTTTAACAAGTGCTTGCAACAGCCTAGACTGAATAAATGATTTTAAATTTTGAATTTTTGATTTTTGTTGTATATTTTGTAATTTAATACATCTTGCGCATGGGAGTAGGTAGAGATTCCCTTGCTACGATCCAAACACACTTCCCTAGCTTCTTCGACAGTCATTAATACTATCATGAACGACCGTCGGTTAAGGGTACTTTTGACCTGACCTTCTTTCAATATATCACCTATTTGGAAAAAATACAAAAGCAGTAGACATCAAAAACAAATAACGAAAGACGAAATCATTCATTTAAAAATATCTGTAATACAGAATGTGACTACTTATAAAATAATAATCGAATAATTATAAAATATAATTCAATAGAAAAGTACCTATAGCCAGCAAATGAACAATTAAAAAGAAATTAGAAAACTATTTTCAAAGAAATCGTCTAATGTTCAAATTAATCCCGTTCAATAAACTCTTATATAAGTAATCAAACAAAAAAATAATGTCATCAAACTTTAAATAGTCAAAATACAAAGGAGAAATTTAAGCGACATATCAATTTTATTGTCTGACGTTTCGACCAGATTTTGTTGTTACTATGGGGACATCTTGAAGTGTGACGTATTTTTGTGAATTATTGAATACAGAGTCGCCTTCAACCTAAATACGATCTACATATTGGACATACCAAAAGGAGATTGTATAACAGAGTTGTACCTCCATCTTCATTATTTAAACATGAAGGGTCAGACATGGCAAACAAATTACTGGGTACCATGACTTTATACATATTTCTTTTTGTAACGCCCACTCCTATATGTATTTTCAAAACTGCTACATATATCTATTTAAACGTTATAATTAAATTAGGTACCTCAAAAAGGTTGAAGAATTTTTAAGCACATTTGACTTCCTTATCAGTTTAATTTAAAACTAACGACTAAATTGTTGAACTCCTGAAAATTACGATTTCCGAATCGGACCAAACGGAGAAACTTTATGAGCGTAGCTTAGTACTTACCAAATCTCACGGAAGCAGATATTGGAGTTTGAATCTCATTTTGACGTGGGGACCGTTGGGAATGAATCGACTTTAAAAACAATTTTCATTAGTTCAAGTGTGCTCAGCTTAAGTTACATTCTCATACTTTACTGGTGATGAATAGTTTTATCTCAAAGTTATTGGATAAGAAATTATTTATCCCTTATACAGTACTTTAATGATTATTTTAACATGTTGGTTGATGGAAGTATCACACAGCACCGGAACTGACATATCGACTCCAGTTAACTATCGTCTGCGTGGTTACCTCTTCCAAGCAATTAGTGCACTTATACGGGTCATTAGTCCTAAATATTGCACTTGTACAACGTTCAAACTTACTCCTCTGTTTTCTTTCATCACTTAGCCAATCATAGTCCACTGCTGGACATAGGCCTCTCCCAATTTGCGCCACAACACCCGGTCCTCCGCCTTCCGCATCCAGTCCCCTTCAGCGACCTTCTTCAGGTCGTCAGTCCACCTGGCGGGGGGGCGTCCTACCTTACGGCTGCCGAGTCGCGGTCTCCATTCAAGGACTCGTCTGCTCCATCGGCTATCAGTCCTTCGGCAAACGTGGCCAGCCCATTGCCACTTCAGCGAGCTTATTCTGCGAGCTATGTCGGTTACTCTGGTTCTTTGTCGAATGACCTCATTACGAATTCGATCCTTCAAAGAAACTCCGAGCATAGCTCGCTCCATAGCCCGCTGCGCGACTTTAATTTTATGGACTAACCCGACCGTTAATGTCCACGTTTCGGCGCCGTAAGTCATAACCGGTAGGACGCACTGGTTGAAGACTCGTCTTTAGGCATTGCGGTATAGGCGAAGAGAAGACCCGACGAAGCTTGCTAAACGCCGCCCAGCCCAGCTGGATCCTTCGATCGACTTCTCGCTCGAAGTTGTTTCTACCAAGCTTAATTGCCTGCCCTAGGTAGATATATTCTTGAACAACTTCGAGCATCGATCCTTTGACATATATCGGTCTCGGCATGACATGTCCATTGAACATAATCTTGGTTTTATCCAAGTTCATGCCAAGACCAACCCGTCGTGAGGCTCCATTAAGGTCATGCAGCATCTCGCTTAGCTGGTCCAGCGACTCTGCTGCTATGACGATGTCATCGGCAAATGAAGGTGTGAGATGTGCTCATCGTTCACATTTATACCCAGTCCAGTCCATTCCAGTGTCTTGAAGACATCCTCGAGCGCGTTGGTGAACAGTTTCGGGGATATAACATCCCCCTGTCTCACCCCTCGACGCAGCTCGATCGGATTGGTCTTACGGTCATGGTGGCGGTGTCGTATAGGCATCTCAGCACCTCAATGTATCGCCAGTTAATACGATATCGTTGCAGAGCATCTAGAACCGCCCAAGTTTCGATGGAGTCGAAGGCTTTCTCGTAGTCCACAAAAGCCAAACACAGCGGCTGATTGTACTCTTCGGTTTTCTGTACAATCTGCCGAATAGTATGGATGTGGTCTACGGTACCGAAGCCTTTTCGAAACCCGGCTTGTTCCGGTGGCTGGAACTCGTCGAGTCTTCTAGCGAGGCAATTTGTGACTACTCTCGAGAACAACTTGTAAATGTGGCTCAGGAGTGAGATAGGTCTGTACTTCTTAAATAAGGTTTTGTCACCCTTCTTGAAGAAGAAAACCAGCGCACTCCCGCTCCACGCTTGTGGTGTTAAGCCTTGGTGAATGACGGAATTAAAGAGACTAGCTAGCTCTTTCAGGACTGTAGACCCACCGGCCTTGAGGAGCTCTGTTGTAATTCCGTCATCACCCGGCGCCTTGTTGTTACTCAGTTGTCTGAGAGCTGCCTCAACCTCACCCGGGTCGACATCCGCGATTTCCTCGGTGTAATGGCGCGTGAGTGGGGCTCTGTGGTCATCGTCGCTAGGTCTCGATGGTTTAGTCATCCGTGATGCGTATAGGTGTCTATAAAAGCTCTTGATTTCCTCGAGAATCTCGAACTTAGAGGTGACGGTTACGCTATCCCTGGTCCTAAGTTGCGCCAGATGGGGTCTACCTAATGGCTTAGCGAAGACTTTGGTGCCTCTATTTCGCTCAATAGCAGCCTCGATATTACGAGTGTTAGCGTAGCGTTTGACCGTGTTAGCGTAGCGTAGCGTTTTGACCACTGTGTCGGTTTTTTCATCAAAGTTGCCCGTGGTTTCCAGCAGTGCGAAACGATTTTGGAGTTCCAACTGGAACTTTTCGGAACCAAAGGCTATTTGGGACAGCGCAGGTCGGAGAGTAGGTCTCAACATCCTAACGCTTTCGGCCTTTAGGTCGATATTTAGAGAGCCTCGGACGAGTCTGTGATCGCTACCGGTATTAAACCTATTGAGCACCGAGACCGTCTCTCAATATATGCCGCTTGTCTGTGATGATGAAATCTATCTCGTTCCTTGTCACATTATCGGGGCTCCGCCATGTCCACTTTCTGTGAGGCTTCTTCTTAAAGAAGGAATTCATTAAGAAGAGCCCCTGAGACTCTAGAAAGTTAACCAGCATTTGGCCCCAGTGATTTCGGCGCCCCACACCGTTAGGTCCGATTATCGTTTCGCCGCGTTCTTGTACTCCCACTTTGGCATTAAGGTCTCCCATTACAACGTTGTATTGAGCTTTCCTAGTACCATGTAATGCTTTAGCTATGTCTTCGTACATGGTTTCGGCTACCTCATCAGAGTATGTCGAAGTCGGCGCATATACCTGAACCACCTTCAGGAATTTCCTGTCGGTGATCTTGAGTAAGAGGTACGCTATCCTCGTCGACACACTGCTGACTTCCACAACGTTGCAAGTGAGACATTTGTTGACTAAGAAACCGACACCGCCCGGGGAAGGCCTATCACCTTCTCGGAAGTAGAACAGGTCGCCTGACTCACGGGTTATCGTGACCTCCCCCTGTCTTCGGACTTCAGATAACCCCAATATGTGCCAGTTTATGCGACTTAGTTCTATCTCGAGTTCGGTGAGGTGTTGGTCCAGCCGTAGACTTCGTCCGTTGTACGTCGCCAGGGTCAATTTTTTGAGGTGGTGGTAGCCTCCCGTAGCCCGGTGATTCTTAGCACCCCCTGTCCCGCCGTTACCTCGACCGGTACCTTGGCCGGGAATAGCGGGACTACCGGGAACTGGGGGCCGTTGGTTTAGTTGTGGTGTCATGTTTTTTGGAAGGTTTTGGCCTACTAACGCCACGCTGGCCAGATGGGTTGGCATAGGGTTTAGTTTCGAGTTTTCCTTCTCTAAGCAGTGGTTCTTGGCACTGCTGAATTTTCCCTTAGTCGCCTTCTATGACACCCACGGGACGAGACGGGGTGGTGACCTTAGTATTCTTTACGTCCGTCACGACACGGACACTGTTTTCTTTCTTCCTAGAATATTACACTAGTCCGTTTTTGTTATCATTAATATTCATAGTAAAGATAAAATCTAGATAGGAAATATAACTGTAATAACTCGTAGAATTTTTATGATGAAGCCTTGGCAGTAAATGTGTCAATTTAGAGTATGTTCGATTTTTGCATAAGCCTTAAAATTTTATCAACACGGACATCGTAAATTGCTTCTAACGGCAAAGTTGTACCCTAACATACTAAACAGTAATTATTTATGGAAAGCATTAAGTTTTTCTCTGTTGAGATAGGGAAATTACAGCTACAGAAATTTCGTAAAATCGGAAAATGCTAAGCAAATAGGTATCTTCTCACTTCAAGAAATTCCCAAACTCAACAACGATTGCAATAAATTTCGAGCAAATAAAATATGTAAGTCACGAACGCTTCAAAAATAAATGTGAGGGAACTCAAACATATACGTGTAAAGGCAGACATTCGGGTTCAGGATATCCTGTGGCAGCTGAGTGATTTGTCAAAGAGCTAACCGTACGTGATGCCCTCAGGCTAGACACAAAGGTGACTTGTTGCGGTGAGCGCGCGAGTGCAGAAGAGCATGTAAAATGAACCATTTAATGTGGTGTATTTGGGTAACTATTGTGGGTTCGAGAAATTATTATCATTCTTACTAAGCTATAATTACAACAAACCTGCAATTACAACAAACCGTTTTTTAGTAAAAAAAAATTGTTACCGAACATACTTTTAAATTTATTCTGTATATTTTAAAAATTATTCTGTATTCACTTCGATCATATATTTCTGTATGATCGAAGTGCATTCATAATAAAAATTATAAAACCACTAGCGGACCCGACAGACTTCGTCCTGTCAAAAAGATTTGTACAGTGGCAGTTTTTTGTTCCTAATTATTTTATAGATAATGTCGCATAGCCAACCAAATTGCAAAAAAAGTCTAAATGACCTATTACATTTTGTGGCTATTCAATTTTGGAACGTGACATTAAATCCTCCAACGATGTATTCTGTGCTCCAACGTACGCACGCACACTGTTTTGATAGATATGATTGAATTTCAACTATATGTAGCGTTAATAAAGCGCAAATTGACTCTTTGATGTTAGGAACACACCTTCATTGCTTAGACAACAGTGTGTACTTGCAATATGAACTTTATACAATAATAATAAAGCTCAAATTGATTGAACGTTTTAGTTAGAAAACGTTTGTATAGAAAAAATGTTTTTTTTTTAAATTTTTCCGATAATTATTCGAATTTCCCTCATTGTAAAAACCATTATCAACACATTTTGCGATTCATTTTTATATATAAGATTGATAACGACATTTTGACGCATATTGTGTTCATATTAGAATTATAGTTTGAGTTTACAGCTACAGTGTAATTTAAAATTTTCGTTAATACATAAATTCTAAGGCACAACGAGTTGCACTTAACTAGCTACAATTGAGAGTAGTTTCGGACAAGATAATTTGTTTAACAATGTCACTTAATACAGAACTAACAATCATAAATCAGATAGACGCTTTATTTTTAAACAATTTTTAAATCAAAATCAAATCTAAGTTATCTTAATACAAATAATATATTTATTCTTTTTATGTATTATTGTATCTTTTTACGTTACTATATAATAAAATTATCAAATCAAAAATATAATATTACTGGGATATGATTTACACCTGCAATCATTGAAAGTATAACAATTTTTTATCATTCATACAATTTTCTTTCATCAAATAAATATCAACTATTGACGCTTTAATGTAACGGAGAATTTCAGCACCAGTTTCATATAACCTGAGACTGACCAAACAATATTAATAAATAATAAATAAAATGCAATTATTTAGTTAAATCATTACAAATAAGTTGCTGGGGTTTCCCAGAAAGTAGTCGAAACACTTGTGATGGGAAACCTCGCTCTTCCTTCGAACAATACTAAAGATTTACATGGCATTTTTAGTACAAAAATTTACAAAGTAAAAGAAAAGAGATTAAAATTAAGGTAAACGGAAAAATTAATTGTTATATTTATTTAATATTTAACATACGCCCTCATTTGTTCATTTATTCGTACATATGCCTTACTATTGTAGAAATGATTCGCACAGGGCTTACCTAGAAACGTGCAGCAGAATATAGCTATAGAGATGGTAACGGACTTTTGGTTGGTGGTTGTACATACAAATTCCGTGGAAACTTATTTGAAGTAGATGGACACATTGGCATAAAACATACGTCCACACGGCTTTTTTCGGAGTATCAATGGCTTAGTTATGATCACCTGATGTTGATGGATAGTATTGTAAATTTATACAAAATAATGCTTTGGAAGTCGAGATAAATGCAAAAACAACTAAAGCCAGCAATGACATGCGCAGTACAATCAGTGAGCCAGTGACTGACAGACAGGAGTGACGTCATACGAACTATAGGTCCATTTTTACGCGAAAATTTCAATTGACAATTTTAAACCGCATTTTTTTCAGTAATATACAGTCTTTTCATATTTTAATATACTTGTGGTCTTTTCTACGTGAAGTTCTTTAAGATGAGCACAAAAAGAAAAATATCGCATCTTCCCTATTACTCGTAATACTCGAAACCGGAAACAAGTAATAAGCTCAAAAACAATTATAATATAAAATAAAAAATGCCGTCTAAGCAATTATTGTCAGAATTAGGGGAAATTTAAACAGGGAATACTACCAAAATCTGCTTGGGTAGTACCATCTTACCTATTTCTGCCGCATAATAGTATTTCGGTGTGACAGGTATGACAGGTAGTAAAGTTACTGGGACTTATCTTATGTCATATGCTGACAATGCTACATACATACACTGTGGTTCTTGTGGGGGTTGCAGATTTGCTGCTAATCTCACAGGAACCACACAGGAACAAGATCTCTATAGGCAACAGTAGGCCACTGACCATCAGGCACTTTGTGAACATATTACATAAAAAAACGAATTTGATCATTTAGTGTTTTTGTGATCATTTACCTAAAATGCTAATTTACAATTTATATGGTATATATTGAATGGATTGTCTTTCGTATTTCACACTTTGTGCCAATTTTAATCTGAATGAATTCAAGTCTATCAGACAGCGCTTAGGGGAGCCGAGCCAAAGAGGATTACGATAAATCGGGAACACGAACAGCCCGGAAACGAATACAGCTCTTTCTGCTTAGGATTAAAAAAAATGAGTTTGTGCTTTCAAATCGCTTTTCTATTTCACGTATTCATGAAAATACAAAATGAAAATATCTTCCTTTTTTTAGTTTTATAAACTTGCTAGAAATACGAAAGCACTGTATACTCGTATGTAGGTTTAATAAAAAGAAAAGCATCTCATGAAATAATATATATGCACAATATGATATCAATGTATTTTAACCTCGTAACAGGGTTTTAAAATTATTGAATAAACATAAGTTTTTATACTGGTAGTCCATTGAAAATGTTTTCACGCCTCTTTCCCATGAGGATAGAAAGAGATCACATTTTTCCATTTGTTGTGACCGAAACATACTTCTCCAGCTTCCTCGACTTTCGTTGATATTAAATTAAATTGTAATCTTATAATAGTAATCTAATTAATTATTTTGACTGTCTCTGTTGACTAGTCTAGTGTTTGAGATCACTAAGTGTTGATCCAAGATTCAATTTCCAATAGTAAGTAAATAATGATTTTCCATTTGGTTTGGTTAATATGAGTAAGTAGGCTTTCTGAGCCTATGGCTAGCCACATACTGACATTTTGTCTAACAATGGTAACAGCGTTATTTCGTTATTTAATGTTCAAAAACTAAGCATTGTTTTGTGGCGACATTTGAGGCATATTTTTGGTCTAAAAAATTAATCACCATAGCTTATGGACGCCGGCATCATGAACGCGTTGTCAACTTTTTAAATTACTATTTAATTCTTTAAATGCAGCTAGTTGCATATTTGTTGAGAAGTTCAGTTCACTACCATAATTTTACTTAGTAGCATATTTTATAGTATTTAACGTATAGTAAACTATAAAAGACTTATCGATATCGACAGCATGGATGTAAAAGCTGAAGGGGAAGCTTATTATTGTGATAGCAGTAGAAAGCTCTTAGAGGAAAGGAAATCTTGTCGTATACAAAAAAAAATCAGTCTAAGTATATAAAAAATGTTTTTTTCATTTTCGTCTCTTTATTTGATTAACTGTCGCTTATTTAATATAACATATTAATGAAACCTTATCTACGTTCGGTATCCATGTCACTCATCCATCAAGCGTTAATACTAAGCAGACACTTACTCTAAAAATACATTTATAACGTTATATAACAAATTGTTACTTACTTTTCGGATACTCATTTCCATCTGAAATTTTCAACTAAAATACATTTTCTATCAATACATAAAAACAAATACTCAGAAATTCAATTATACAGAAGGAAGGTAAATAATTCAACAAAAGGGCATATTTACATTTGTTGTGATCATCTCGTCACAAAGAGGAGAGTGTCAAATCGAAACACTGTGATGCACGTTATTTCCCACAAAAATATAGAGGGAATTCTTGATTAGACGCTCGTCGGCATGTTTGATTAGAGTACGCCTTTTTCCACGTTTTTGCCGAAGAATCTTTTGAGAGGGCTACGATTCAAATTGCATTTAACCTTTTAATGGTAGCTTTACACGTGAAAGTTTTGCATTTGGCATTTTTATTGTTGCAGAATGCGATAGAGAGTATGGCAGCACTATTGTTATTATTAATAATTTAAGACTTTAACACTTATGAGGTTACAGAAAGCAGATGTTTTTTACAGGAACGGAAAACTAATCAATAATAATAGAATAAATAAAAAGAAGAAATTTCTTAGGGCTATTCATTTTTAGCTTTAATATATCAGGCAACATGAAAGTTGATTCGGCTTTGGATTTGTAGCGATTTCGCTACTCATATATTATACTTTTTTACTGTCATTCTATAGCATCTTCATAAACGTATTCTTTCGCCGCACATTTTATAAGTATAATATCTTTCATATTAATTTATTAATTTGTCATTCATTCGTTTGTCTTTTGCCTCGTTGTTAATATACGCTCTGTATTTTCTATTTTAATTTGATTAATTTCTGCTGTAAGTATATACATATATAATTAAACTTGTACATAACAGAAAGTGTATTTGACCTTTCTCATCAAACCTAAAGATGTATCTGTTCTATTGATTCAAAATGTCAACTACAGTATAAATCAGAGGTTCCCACACATTTATATGTCGTAGATATTTTGCCATGTTTTTTGGTTTCGGGTAGACCCCCCCCTACTTACCTGATATTGAATGCCTGCATCCTACAACTTCCAGTATTTTATAAACATTTATTACTTTTTTTTTTACTTCATAGTTACTTTTATAAATGATTTGATGTCTTTATATTAGAAGATAGTGTAATGCAAGTAAATAGGTACTATCAGTGTATGTTGAAATCCATTATCGTGGACTCCCATTTTCATTTCATGGACACCCAATTTTTTGTTTCGCTAGCGTAGACCCCTTACAGGTTGTCATAGACCCCTTTTTTTTGTCCCCCTGAGGAAAATGCATTAAGTTCTCCCCCAGAAGGGGGAGGTCTACCCACTAAAAACCTCGGGGTTGGCCTTCCTCAGGCATGTAGGGAGCCCCCGGGAACGCCAAGCTACTTCCTGGAACCCCCAGCCTCCGCTCCCCCGCCGATACAGGGGAGCCCTCCTCGGGGGAGGCTACAATACCTCCCACGATCTCCACCACCGACGACGCCCCCCGGCCACGGAAGGGGCGTGGTCCCTCCCGGGTCGCCGTAACCGCGGGCGCGATTTCCTCGCCGCCGGCGTCCCGCGTGTCATTTAATAAACTTAAAACTCGAGTGAAAAAAACTTTGATGAGCAAAGGATATTATCGAGTCCAGGATTACTTGGATGATCGAAGTGTCTGGGACTAAAAAACCCTCGCTCGTTGAAATAAACAAATTGTTAATAAATTCTTAGGTAACTGTGTAACATAATAATATGTATATTTAACTGTACCTATTATAATAACCTTTTGTTACTTGTATCATAATAAATTATTGCTCGTTTTTAAATGATTGTATGCGCGTGTCCTGCGGTTATTTTTTTTTTTAGTTGTGCTAATTTACACGGGTACCTGTTTTTGGTAATTTGTATCCTTTTGTGGCTTAAGGGTAGTCATACTCTCATTAAAATCTCTTCGGCAGTGTCGTGTGAGGCGGGTCGTTACGTTCCCTAAAACATGGTTGAGCGAAGCGATGGCTGGTTCATGCGTCATGCTCGTGAACGGGTGCTGCCAGCGGAGATGAGTCTGCTCTTTGCTATACTGGGTACTACTCGTATTTATTATAATTTTAATTTAACTTTAATATATTCTTTTAAAACTGTATGACACGGCATTCCTAATATAGGCATGTTTTCAAAATAAATTTTTACTAATTATATTATGTAATGGAAAGTGACTTCATGAATTATCAATATTGAAGTCATTTTCCAAATTGACGACTCTGTGTCTATTTAATACAGGGAAAAAAAAACAGCCCTTGCTGAGTTTCTTGCCGGTTCTTCTCAGTACAAGGTCTCCCGCCGTAGATTTGCGAACCGATGGCGTAGCTTTTCGAGATTCACAAGTGCTTGTAACAGCCCAGACTGAATAAATGATTTTGAATTTTGAATGATTTTGAATTTTGAATTATGAATTTTGAATTTCATAGACCCCTAGGGGTCAATATAGACCACTTTGGGAATCACTGGTATAAACTAACAAGTTCTGTATCCCCTAAATACATAAATACGTATACTCAAGCCTCTTTCCCATGGGAGAAGGCAGACACCCTGAAACCAGTGTGCCAACCACTCGACTACGGAAGTAAGCTTATGAAGAAATTCAAGAATTCAAGTGAAGGCGAATAACCAACGTTGAGCCAATGTCGTCTCACTTCACGTCAACCAAGATCTTTTTTTTTATTAACGTAGGGAAATTCAGTTACGCATACCTCGTGTTTGGGAGCAGCACGAGGTTATGTCGGACTCTCCGCCAGATGGTAAATGCGGCCTACCGACTAAACCCTACGGACCTCGCATCCCATAATACACAACCGCGGCCCCGTCGGTGCGTACTCGCCGTAGCAAGCCCCACCCATTTTCCCTGAGCATCTTGTGAAGAGCAACGCAGGTGGTCGTGCACGGCTCTCGTCACCGCGATTCCCCCGCACTACGTGTCACGGAGCTGCACAATTTTTATTACGCCCGGAGGGTGTACTTTCTCTCCACCAGCGGCCGGCGGCTCTTGGGCGTTGAAGCCATCGGTGACCTCCATCGCCGTTTCTTCGGAGGTCTCAGGTCATGTCAACTAAGATCTGCCTTAACCTAGTTGTGGCAAGCTCAAGCTTCACTGTATCAGATACTGATGAGTTAATGATGATGAATGAATATCTAATCAATTAATTTGATAAGAATATGAGTTGAATATCATACTAGCATACATCATACTAGCAACATAGCTCGGCAAGGTGCTTTATATTCTCTACCAACAAATTGATAAGAATTAATCCATAGTTTTACTTCTGTGTCTAAGAAGCCGAAGTTTTTATAATGCAAACTTAACAACATTATAAAGTTAGTTTAAAATTCCATCTTAAGTCATGATGGTTTGAAGACAATTTTAACTGAATTAATATCCCATAAGCCCCATTGGTACTTTGTTAGAAATTTTCGGTGTTATTAAATTTGAAGTATGTCTTCGTAGCAAAAGTTATGGGTTTGAACTTGTTATTCAAGATTTATTTGCTTTTCCAAACGTAAAATATAAATTTCTGAATTTTAAATAATTTTGTTGCATACTTTGAGTGAAATATAAGATATATATATATATATATATATATATATATATATATATATATTATAATATATATATATATATATATATATATTATATAGGGCACTTCTCTCTTTTTATTATTACCCACCGCCATAATCTGGTGCTGTATTCAAATTTTAGATTACAAATATTAAAACATGTAGGGCTCTATTACAGAACTCGACTCAAATTCAAAATCTGTTGAGTACAGTTAGAAATTGATCAGGAAAAAATGAAGCAAATTTATTTTTGCAACATTAAATAATAATTCTTACATTAAATGTAAAATTTATTATAGAAAGTATATATATATATATATATATATATATATATATATATATATATATATATATGAATGTAGAAGAGAATTTCTGCAAAGCCATTCTACATGTACCGCCTGTAATATGCTATGTAAATTAATTTAAAAAACGTCAATATTATTACTTACATAGATTTTAAGAGGTAGTCTATTTTATCATAATTCATATCATTTTTTTTTATATAATATACGATATAGTATCCGAAACTACCATGTTAGAAATTAGATCCCATAGGTTTTTATGTGTATACGTTTACTTACAGTTTACGTTTATAATTACTTACAGTTTATGATCGGTGTCTGAATGCAATAATTACATACGTAACATTATATACGTAAATTTTAGTAGGTATATGAGTACTATATTTAATGAAACCGAATGTATTTAAAACACTCTTGTTAAGTATATTTGTATGTTTGTAAGTATATTTTGGAGTTGTTTTATGTAGGTATTTATTTGCTTGTTTTATCTACTTTAACAAATTAAGCAATTAACAAATATTAATAAACTATCTGAAAACTTCGTTATATGCTGAGTTGGGGCCTTTGAAGCAAATAATTAAATTACTTGTTTTGTTTATTTGTTTTTGTTTGTTTCAATAAATACACTTTCTTACTTTATTCCTTTTTTTATAAATATAAATCTATGAATTTATATGTATTTTGCGTATGCGACATTTAGTGGTTAATTGTAAATTATTATAATTATGAGCTACTATTATTTATTGGGCAAAACAAACAAATAAAACTCCACAGCCTATTGTTTATTAGGTACACTATAAAAGAATCGTCAAAAATCGTCCTGTAAATTGATATTTTCTTAGTCTTCTTTCTACATTAAACCAGCAAATTGAAAATTGAAAAAAAAAATTCGTACTACATTGATAAGATCAATCAAGATCACTCAGCCGCTTATCGGGTGTTTTTATCGGCGAGTGGTAGATTATTCCAAACCTTAGACGCCACATATCTGAACTACCTTTTTATTGCGGATTTATACGGTTCAGTAGCGATTTGCTGAGAACATTGCATTCTACCCCACGCTCTTCCGTAGCCCACAATGTGCGCCGAATAAGCGTCTTACATGGAATCTTACGTAAATAAGATATTGAAAGGTGGCATTGAGAAAAATATATAAGTAAATTATACAGTAAACAATTCTAGTACGAAAAGTAGATTTAGAAGCAAAACACTACTGCCAAATCTGTATTGGTGTAGACAAAAAAATTGTGGTCCATAGACGAAAATTATATTCTTTCACTGGTTAAAATATTAACTAACACTAAAAACATGAAGAAAACAAAAAATACGTATTGAAGTAAATCAGCTGTCTAGTTAGTAGAATCTCCAATGTAATAACGAGTAGATATGTGCTCTCAATTCACTAAGCCTCCATTTCCGAAATGGAGCCCGACTGCTAAGACTTTCATTTTGTAGGGTTTTATTATTTTCAAATTACACAGAAACGCAGTCGGATCTTATAGGTTTCTGAAATTACTCTTTTTTATTTATATATATTTAGTGTCACTCACAGAGTATCTAAATATATATCTACCGACACCTCTCAAGCTGAAATCCTGCTGGCCGTTCAGCAAAGCATGCGTGAATTATATTATGATGGAATTTGTGTGAAATGCAATAAAATAAGAATCTTTTAGGAGACATGTTATTGGTTTGTTGATTTCTAATAAAGTAAATAAATATTTTTTTTTGTAATTTCCATATTTTTTGCTAATATTTGTAAATTCAGATAGAGTTGAATCCAATAAATAGGTTATAATTTAAAATGGTTGAAACGGTCTTAAGATGGTGAACGGTCACGCAATACCGTTTTAAGGTAATATAACGATGATTGTTTTGTATTTTAATCATATGGAATAGCCAAGTTGCAAGTTGTTCCGTTTAAGCTCGCATTTACACACAGGCATGATAAGTTAGTCCATCGTATTAATTTATTTGTTAGCCATAAAGAGAAACCTTGAAATTTGTACTACAAGAAGTGGTCCTCGTCCATTATGTCCTGTCTGGCAGCTTTGGACCTAGATCAAAATTATTCACGATAAGCTTTGGAGCTTACCACCTTTCTGACGTTGGTTGGAATAGAGCATTTACTTGCGTTAAACGTATGGAACGTAATTTCAAGTGCAAGCTGCCAAACTACAGCCAGGTTAATTGGCTCTGAACTCTCATGTAGAAATTTCAGTTCCGTTCTGGTGGAAGTTGGTTCTGGTTTAATTTATAGCATAGAAGATATTCTGAAATGTATTAGATAATTATATGTATGATTTCTTTTAGTTTCTAGGTACTAAATATTTTACTGGTTGTTTGGACCGGCCGGCATGGACTAATTGGCATTTATGAATTTGGTGTTTATTCAGGTATATATATAAAAAAATGCCACCTATTTATAAATAATTCGGAATTATAAGTAGCCATATTAATTATTATATATTAATTTGCATTTATAAAAGAGCAAGCTGTGCAGTACGAAGGTATCTAGTGTATTTCAGGTAGGCATTTATTGATCACGTTATTACCACCCACACAAGCTTTAGTAATTTTGTATGATTATGATTTTAATCTGTAAAGCTTTCCATTAGAGTAATTTATCCTCATTTATATTCGTATGAAATGGGATGGTTAAATCGCCTCACCAGTAGACTAACCACTCCTATATGATATTTGTTATATAGAATGTTGTCCATAAATATACACTTTTCTACAGCTTCATTGTTTTGTTTATTTCTAACCGTCAAAAGAAGCAGTAAAATATTGTAAGTTCCCTGCTGCAGCGCAATCTCAGGCTGCCGGCGCCCTACTTCCTAGCTGTCCGCTCCTGTAGGACGTCGGCTGAAGGGCTCTCTAGCTCGTCGGCGTTTTGCTCGAGTGACCCTCGTATCACATTGTGAGGCGCGTTCCCTTCATTTTGAGCTAAGGATTCCTCGTGTAATCAGGTGAGCTAAGACAGAGCGCCCACTCAAAAAGAAATGTGCCTACTCTATAATGCTTGCATTGATGTTTCTCGGTTTAAAATTGCCATTGAAATTACGGGTATCGTAACTTACAAAATAGTAATGTTTGTATAGAAGTTTCGTTTCAGATTTGATACGAATCTCATGATTATATATATATATATATATATATATATATATATATATATATATATATATATATATATGTTACTATGTATATGTATAGGCAGTTACTGTTTAGTCTGGTTGTTTGTCAAAAAAATATGTTTTATAGGTAAATCGTATAGCCTATATATATAGGTAACATATATGTATATGTTACCAGTATATCTTCAGTGCTGTATGCCATTTAGATGTAGCAACAATTGTATTTTCATTCATATATTGTAGTAACGCTAATTAAAGCTTCTAACTAGTCCTATTGCTGCTTTCCAAAAAAGATTGCATATTATCCATAAATAAAAATTTCCTATCTACGCCGGTAAGCTCAAAGTACAGTATTATCAATAATCAGTATAAAATGTATTATTATTAACATATTTTAAGTGGTATCTAAAAATCGATGCTATTTTGACTTAAATTTTTAACACATATATATTTTACTACGAGGTTTGTTGTATTTCTTGTCAACACGGAAATGTGCCTATGTGGAAATAATATGTCAATAGGTACTATCAGAAATTACAAAATATTAAAAAAATATAAATAATAAAAATTCAATCAATCTTTGATTACATTTGATTTGATTGAAAATAGATGAAAACTTCAACAAATGAAAATGGCGACAAGACAGGCGTTTTTGAGATAGTTTGTTAATATTTATCTTTAATAAACACGTAATAGAGTAGTATATATATAAATTGTATGTATATAATTGTATGTAATATATATATATTTTCTATAAAATATTTGCATAAATGATGTAATTAATAGACGAGAATCCTTAATGAAAAATGTATGAAAGGGAACGCTGTGTTAGAGATTATATAAAAGGCATCATGTTGTCACGTAGCGGAAGGCTACGGAGCAAAATAGGTTAAGGAATAATAAGAAAAAGATAAGAACAAGAAACTAATATATTAAAATAATTATTAGGATAGCACGCCGAAGGTACCAGGATCTAGGTAGACCAAGTATCGGTAGGCTGGTAGTATACAGCAGCAGGCTGGCAGGTATACAGCGGCAGGCTGGCAGGTATTCCGCAGCAGGCTGGTAGACAACACAGCAACGTTGGCAGGTGTGCAGCGGCGAGCTGGCAGGTATTCACCGGTAGGCTGAGGTATACAGCGGCAGGCTGGCAGGTATTCCGCAGCAGGCTGGTAGACACACAGCAACAGGTTGGCAGGTGTGCAGCGGCGAGCTGGCAGGTATTCACCGGTAGGCTGGTAGGTATCTTGCAGCAGGCTGATAGGTATGCCGCAGCAGGCTGGCCAGTATTCCGCAGCCGACAGGCAGGGATGCAGCAGCAGGCAGGGATGCAGTAGCAGGCAGGTAGGCAGAGAACGTTGGAGGCTCGATGTGGCAGCAATAGTACGTGGTTCTTATGATGAAGTATGCAGCAGAGTTTCCACAGTACTTTTAGAGTTGAAGACTTTTTCTTCACAGAGAGCTTAAGGTAGTATTGAAGGTTGTTTGTAGCTTCAGAAGTAGAAGTAGAATGTCCGTCAGAGACCCTGGACCGCCTTATATAATAGTCAGATATGGTGTTCGAAACTAAATACAAAAATTTTAAATTATGACATAAAATTCATAAAAAGGAGTCCAACATGGCATGAAAAATAATAAATATATTTAAATTTAGACATTTGGAATTATGTGACGTCACGTCGGACTGTTGTCATACGTTGTCAAATTCTAGAATGTTCCTAACAAACCAAGAGAAATCGTTGAAAATAATAAAAATTATTAAGAAATTATAACAAATATACAGCAAAAAGTAAAGAGAAAAGTAAATTACAAGTATTCAGTACAATAAAAGTGCTAAAAGTGAAAGTTATAAACCAAAACAGTGCAATTTAGTGATACAACATAATATAAGATGATTTATAAGTGTTAAACGTATTTGTACACAGTTAAATTGAAAATAATATATTATTCCAAGGTAAAGTTGAGACATTCTTATTTGTAGTTACACCAAAGACTCATATTTGAACATTACATAGGTAGGTAGCAACAGGGAAGTCAATGATACATATAAATCAGTCTATAAAGTAATAAATATATCTGTCCATCTATTAGTTTTCTAGTAGATTATGATTTATAGCTAATAGCATATGCGTAGTCCTCAACATATCAAGCATAACACTTACAGTACTCCTACAGTACACATTACAGACAGAATACAACCCATTTGCACATACAGTAATACTATACGCGATTCCCAATGGAATCAACAGAAAGTTGTGTTGGGCTTGGGTGTTAATAGATCACCTCTGTCCAGCTCACTTAACACTAACGGCAGTGCTGTGGGGGAGTACCCCCAGTGTATCCTACATACAAGTTGGTGTAGCGAGCACTTTCCTAGGGCAATCCATGCCGACTATCTAGAGGTGTTCAATATTCCCATACTTGAACTCTGTACATGCATGACACGATTAATTATAGAAATGCAGATGCGTAGATTGCATGAGCGTAGCTTGAAAACTAGCAGATGGGCAGATTTGCATTAAAAGATAACAATATACTTATAATTGCAAGACCTGAGAAAATTCTAGAACATTCTAATAATATAGACGTTAGAAGATTAAAAGTTTACATATAATTGCAAGTTCCGAGAAATTCTAGAATGTTCTAATAGTATAGACGTTACAATGTTAGCCGAGTTCAAATCAATTCATGATTCATCGGAATAAGATGAATATTAAAAAAGGGTCGTTTTAGAATAATATGTGAATTTAAGATCCATGAATTGTGTTTAATTTTATCTACTTTGATTTTCTAGAAGGAGCCCTTTCTACGTTGCATGTCAAGAAAAGTATGTAAGTCAGAGATAACTTGTCTATCTGGACAAATTATTCCTATTGAACCAATTAGATAGACTATCCACTTTGACTCTTTTGAGGAGCTGTAAAAATTTAGGTTTATTATCTAATTATTTAATTGTATTTATTCAAATATGGAAGGGAACTTTCATATGAGATGTTTTGATGGAAATCTATTTTAATACCTTTTCCAAAAACATTAAATTACATTCTGTTGAACAACTTGCAGCTCAAACGCAAGTTTCATATTGCAGCTTTCACAACCGTAAACCCGCCAAGAAACGGTTTTAATGTCTTCCTGGTAATAGCAGGTATATTTAGCTGGCACTCCTCAGTGTCGCTCAGAGGCGGGTTATAACAGCGAGAGCGCACCATTGACAATTTCGCCTCATGAATTTTAAAAGCGCGCTAAGCCTCATCACCGCACCTGTTGGATGGGGTCAAGTGGCTGAATAGGGTCACCATATTACAGGACTTAGAACTATATATTAAAAAGCAATTAAAGTTAATTTCGCATGCAGTACCTACCCGTACTAGAAAATATCAAAAATATGTATATATGTCTATCTGATACTCTAGATCCCATAACACTAGCCTTACAGCACATGAGTAGAGAAACGGGACAGAGACAAAGCAGAGACAAAGTCATACTAATGCGCTGTGATAGGTACATCACTACAAGTGCAATGCGTGTGTGTGCGTGACCACTGGCCGCTTGTCACGTGTGAACCGAAACCGCTTCAAACTAGATCAGCCAGTGGTCAATCTCAGGATTAGGTTAGGTTAGTTTGGTTATGTTTGCGAAGTTTTGTCGCAATCTCTAACCTAGTTTTAATCTTTTATATCTATTTTACGCAAAAAAAACTAAGCGTTTCCTCACTTCGAGAGAGGTACGAGAGAGTAGCCTGGAGTGCTTAGAGTGCTTACTTCGGGCTGGACTAGATAGATAGATAGATAAACAATTATTTGCATCTTTAGTTTACAGATTTTAGAACATACAATAGTTATAATTCATATAAAACAGAGGAAATAAATAAAAAAAAGCTTTTTACAAATTCTTGTGTGTCACAGCGATGCAAATAGGCTAAAGCTCAGCGATTGTATTTGCATGACTAATGCAAAACGCTGATTTTCAGCTTCTGCCCAGATATAAGGTGCGAGAACGCGAAAACAGAAACAGAGTTAAATTTTGATGTTCTAAAGGTAAATTCTATACACATAATATAAAAATTCAATACTCACAAAAATACAAATCAGATGTCAAACATAGTCATTAAATCAGAATGTAATTACAGTATAAAATATTAATAATTAATTGAGAATTACTTAAATTATTCAAATTGTTTTATATAATTATGTAAGTAGGTGTATGCAATAATGTATGTCACAATTATTCATTATTAATTAATTGGGGTTCAACTGTAAGACATTTCACCATCAAGACGACCAATCATATGCATACCAAAGCCTTGTAGATCTAATAAGGCTGATTTGATGAGTTTTTTAAAAATAGGTTTTGACGTCACTTGCCTTATTGGAGGGGGTATATCGTTCCAGCACTTAGTCGCTTGATGCCGGAAACTGCCTTTGAAATTCACAGTTCGATGGATGTGAAATGCTAGCAATGGTCGAATCGACCTACCGACGCCCGAACTACTGTGAGACGTTAACATTTTTAATTTGTCGTAAAGATAGAGGTATAGAATAAAAAAGACTAATTTAAAGAATAATATAAAGAAAATGTTTATTTATATACTTGTGCCGGTCATGAGAACGTGCACGTATTGAGGTTAAACATTCCTTGAGATAATCATCTCAAGGGTGCTGAGTAAGCTAGAAATACGCGCGTACCATATTAGTATATAAGCCTTAGTTTTAGTTAAATAAGTGAGTTATTATAATGGAGACCATAATAGACGATATCAGACTATAACCTGAGTCTCATTATGTCCATTGCCCAAACACTGGCAAATTGGTGACCCCGACAAACGCAACACGAAGAAAATAATGGCAAATTGGTGACCCCGACAAACGCAACACGAAGAAAATAATGGCAAATTGGTGACTCGGAATACAAGGACCCCGCACAGAAGATATGGCAAACCCGACCAGAGGACCCGACGCACAGAAGACATTTCAGACCCCGACTGGAACAATGGACCCGACAAACAGAAGACATGATAAAAAAAACGTGAACAACAAAAACCGACGAACAGAAGACATGGCAAAATGGTAACCCAACTCTTTAACAACGGACCCGAGGGAAACAAAACTATGGCAAAGCGGACTCTCAACTACAATACGGCTCTCACTGTACAATTGATAACAGGAAGGACTCTACAATTGACTTAAGGAAGAACTATAAGTTAGTGACCTCCACCACCACTACTTGCCTCCACGATCAAAAGTCATCACAACGTTTACGTAAGATGCAAGTTTTTGAAAAAGGAAAAATTGGTGACGAACCTTTTTTATCACCATCAGTTACCACAGTTTCATCTGTCACAAAAACATGGATATCGACAAGATAAGCCAGATCGCTGACAAAACTACAACAATTCAAAACATCAACTGTAAACAAAAATATAAACAAAACCGACCAAGGCGCAACTACATGCATATTAGCACAGTTAGCAAAAATGCAATTAGAACTAAGTGCAATTCACGCCTCTTTCCCATAGAGGTAGGCAGAGATCAGACTTTTCTACTTGCTACGATCCAAACATACTTCCCTAACTTCCTATTTCTGTAAAATGTGGGCGGTGGAATCAGATCGAGCAGCTCATTGGAATACAGTCACCCAAAGGGAAAGTAAATCTTCCTGGAATGGTAACTTTTCATTGACTGCATATCATGAATCAACTTCCTGGTTCTACACTCCACTTAGCAGCAGAAAAAAATGAGTGTTAAGCTGAACCATCCCAGCAGCAATAGGTACTCCATAAACGACCAAACATATATTTTATAACATGCCGTGATGAAGCAGTCTAGATGTAATGTATCCCTTAAATATATGAAGGAATAATTAACCTTAATACTCTTCCATCCAAACCGTAGGACCCTTATAGCCAAGGCTTAGGTTGATTTTAGTCGAGTCCAATCCATAAGTAATCATTGTGGCGCTTAGTAGCGGTAGTATAGTGCGGTAGCCTCTCGTCTTCAGAGGGAAACAAATTATTATATAATTATTATAAGTTCCACCAAGAGCCAACAATCAACTCAATACAGAATATAATGAAACAAATTATCTTTAACTGTATGAAGGTGCTATGGCTGACCACTTCATGATGCACCTTCTATTTCAACATTTAGTCAGCCGGCAACACCTACGGAAACACTTGTGAAAGTAAATGGCAGGTTTAATAGGGTCTCTTAACATTGTAAAATTAAAATATTTTTGCACAAAATATCACAAAGTCACGGCCAGAAAGAAAATTTAGTTGAATTATAAAAAGAGATTGAAGTGTCGCTTAGAATGAACATAATTCTTAATGAGCATAATTCTTTTAGTTTCGATGAAAAACCCCAATGCTTAACGCTTATAAAGGCAACCCCAATGCTTATGAAGGCAAAGTTTCACAACTTTGCCTTTATAGAACTCCTACCTGTATCTGCTCATGCAGATGCAACTTATTTGGTTTCAGTATATCCTCCCTACTTTACATAGCAGATTAAATTACCTATTTTGATAGTACCTATTTAGATAGAGACTTTGAAAAGTTTGTAAATTTAGTCCACGACTTACACCGGCACCAACATGAGTAATCTAAATATTTTGATAATCAGAAAATTTCGTATCATTGTATGAAATAGAAATATACTATGAATTACATTAATAGTAAAAACAAATTAAAAATGTAATAAAAATACGAAAATTATCAGATTAAGCAATAAGCTTATTTAGGGCAATAGTTTTGACAAACTGTATATAATGAATTTAATAATCAATTCTATTATCGTACATGTGTGAATTGGGTAGACGACAATTTTTTAAATTCTTTATATAATAAGAGTACCTACTCTTTTACCTGAGAAATATTGTAGAACCAACAGTATACCTGCGCTTATTACGAGTACTTTTGAAGATACATCAACATGTTTGCAGCGCTGTCGCGGATTGCTCAAAAACGCTCTATACTAAAAACAATGTAATTGTGACGTCATAATTAAGTAAACTCGCCAAGTTTGTATGAGCATATAAACAAATATCAAAATAACTTTATTATTTCTACGTTTATAGGTATACTTTCTGTATAAAAAAAATGTTACATTTAATGTGAGAATGGTAGAAATGTGTTTGTTTCATTAGAATTACGTAAAAAATAATTGCACATTTTTTAATACTCTAAAAACAATATTAATAAAAATTCAAATTGAAATTTCTATATTAAGATACTTTCATGAGATATAAATTGCTCAAATCAGATAATTATAGTATAAAAACGACCATAATCAGTTGTAGTCGTCTACTCAATTGTCCAAAATATGACGATAACTGTCAAGTAAAAAGGAAAAAATCTACTATTTATGCAGTCCAGGTCGATTGATGTTCTATCTAGACATTAAGATCAATCAATTTTACTTGAAAATAAAAAAAAACTGGGTAGATAAAAGTATTCAAACATTATCTCTGCGGGAAAATTTACGGATGGTCTATATCCGGAAATCTCCAGATACCTGGTAGCCCTATTCTCAATGGAATCGTGAATCTTATTTCGATTTTCCATAAACGTGGATGTTTACGGGAAATGTTCCAGGCTATATGTAAATTGAATCTGAGATTCCGGATATTTTTCCTCGGGCTCCCATGAGAGATGGTCAGAAGATACTGAGACTTAAATACTTGTGTTATTGTTTCATCCGTATTCTATTCTTATTTTTACGGCCTGCTGCTTAGCTTTAGCCATCATAAGGCTCTTAAGTTAATTGAATAGCTAAATTCTTTATTAGGAAATTGTTAGATGCTCTTATGTGTTGTTTCGATTTGTAAGCAGCTAAAGCGAATCAAATATATTAAAATTATTGTTAGCGAATGTGTCTATATTTTAGTCTGCTACTTTCATTCGAAAAGGCTGCATTTACTTATTGAATACAATTTACTTATGATATAAGGATATTCCATATTTATATATTCACATTTGAGTGCAATTGAAATAATAAAGGTTAGAAAAGTGTCAATTATATATAAATTGGCCTTCGAATATCGAGATTTGGGAAGTCTAGAGTTGATCCTGTAGTGTATTAATATTTTTCGTTTTCCTGTTTCATATGTCTATCTAATCTTCATACTATATAAGAATTGAGGGACGTCACGTAACCTGTATTGAGGCACACCTGCAAAAAAATTCAAAGGTCTTTGTGATGTTGGCGAATCCACGTTGGATCCGCTGTATTGACTATGGTCCAATGGCCATAACATAGTAAAGGTAGTCCCGTGCTCCATGGTGGGAATGAACAGGAATTGTTATAATGAAAATACTAATAAATAAAATTATTACATGACACGAAAAACTACTATTAACACTAGAGTATGAAAAAGAATGCTATTATTATAAGATTCTAAAAAAGAAGGTATTCTTTTTATTTTTCCATGATTAACAGAAAAAGCTTATAAAGTTGCATTTATTTTATTTATGATAAGTCCAAGTAAGTCCTGCTGCTCACATGTTTTCTACGTACAGAAAACGTTTTGGTTATTTATTGCATGTTCTAGATAATGTTCTACAACAAATACTAATCTGCAAAAAAAAAACAAAAATAAGTTAACAACGATGTGATATATACTATAGCAGTATTTTAACAAATGCAACAAATTTTTATTAAAATATGTTGGTGTTTTTTAAGTAACTTAGAAAGATTAATAGATTTTCATCACAAATAGAGATGATGTAGTAATACCAATCAATGTCGTATTTTATTCTAGATTATGTGTGTTTTTTAATTATTAAATCATGACATCTATATCGTCAGATAGTATATTCAATAAAGTTTAACGAAATATATAATATGGTCTTTTGAAAACGGCAATTTCACAGGAAAAGACCTATTATAAGGACTATACAGTCCTTAATATAAAGATGAAAATCTTATATAATGTTCGTGTTCCTCTTTTAGAAACGCCAAATTGAAACCATTTAATTACTTACTTGCTGACACTTTTGATGTGTATATTAATGATATTGACAGCAGAATATCACAAATTTGCCCATTCTGTATTGGAGAATAGTCTGTGTAGATGTTCATAGCGTCAATCGAGTCAGAAGATTATTATGTAACCAGTATTCATGACAGCCAGATGCATATGGATGCGTGAACATAACTAATGTGTTGGAGCAGGATTAAAGTTTATGGCGTCTGTTAAATATCTTAGGATCATCTAGGAATTTGTGTGTTGCGACTTTGCATTTTATTAAAAATGCTAATTAAATATATAAAGCTGTAAGCTTATTTTTTATTCTTAGCAAACTAAATCTGACTGTAACATAAAATTTCAAGTAGAGAAACTAAGAAAAGGGCAGTACATAAAACAATTAAAATGAAACTAGACTATCTTAAAACGTTATACTATCTAAAAAAAACGAATATTATGCGTATAAAATTTTAGAATATTAAGTAACAGTCACATAACACCAACCGATGAACAAATGCTGCGTTTGTTGCACATTTCTTCATAAGATTAAATTTGTTAGTTTTATGTAGTTTCTCCTCTGGATTTATGATCTTAATCGATAAGAGATTTCATTTCAATTAAAAGTGAAATAACCAGATTTTATGTTTTCTTTCCTCCCACGGCTCCATATTCGTCGAATATGAATTGTTGTTGTTTTTGAAAAGAAATGATTACTAACGGCACTATTGCCGTCAGTAAGAAGTTAATCATTTTCTATTATAGTATCAACATTAGTATTATAGTAGAAATAGTGTTTTATTTTATATATGTATTTAGGGATAGGGATAGGTAGTGGAAAAAAACATTACTAACATAAAAATAATGAAAAATTGTATTAATGTGACACTGATTTTTTTTAGCTCATGCAATTTTGTTTGTATAATATACAGTAGATATCCTCAGAATTTTACTCTCATTAGTAACTTTTAACTTTAAGGCTAGTAAACTGAACTTAAACTGTCAGTAGTACCAGGAATAAAGACGAGCATTTTGAACCTTCCCTGGAATTCCAAATTTGCGATGCAAATTGATCTCCGTTACAAAGATGCAACTATGCAATCCTTTTTCAGAATTCTGAAGCCACTAAATGTCTGCTTGACTACAGTTAGAAAGGAATGGCACTATGTGGGCTCAATAGTGCTATCTCTTTCTAGACCTACTCAAGCACAGATTTCAGTTTGTGTTTGATTTTAGAATAAGATCCTAAGAGTCTTCGCCAACATTATACTTGGCAGCCATGTTAACGAATCTTGTTCGCGTTGCTCTATGGACGGGATCAGTACCAATGTGTATGTTACCTTCATACAGTTTCATTTAAACTTATAATAAATTAAAATTAGCCTTGTAATTACTTCTTGGGGATTCATTTCATGTTCAGAGAAGAGACATTTAACATATATTTCTTATACATCTCATAACTCTACTATGTAATTATTGTTTGATTTTTTATATTAATTTTTAATAACTGTACGATCCTTGAATTCAATTGCTCTTACCCTGGTCCAATTCGTATTAAATGAGTTTTTTTACACATGTACATAACTCCTTTTTGGCTTTATAAATGAGTTTTTAATCTATGATAAGCGAATATAACAATAACATACAATTAGGGGTCTGTGAAAATTTTGTTCGTGAAATTTTGGTAAAATCACAAGCGCATTAGACGTTGATTGAGTGTTGTGGAGTCAAACAATCATGCAAGGGGTCTGATTTGGCAAAGCAAACTACAATCAGCGGCTGCATCGTTTCCAGGCGTTGCAACTGTTATTTGTGTCCCATTAGGTACAATGAGCAACACGACAAGCATCACCCTTGCATTATTAAAACTGGTGCCAATAAGAGTGATAATATGAGTGGTCTCAAGCCAAACAAGATTGAAACGAAGCAAATATTCTTTGAAATTGTAGTTTTACAAAAATCTAAGCTTAATATATCTAAGTCTTAGTCTGTCTATATAATAATATTATCTAAGTTTATAAGTATGTAATACAGTATAATTTATTATCTAAACTCTCCTTAAAAGAAAAAATATTTCTAAAACTAAATCTGTCTCTATGATATGGCTTCAATCAGCAAAAAATATAATGTATACTATAAATATAAAACAAGCGTGGTAATATACATATATATGTAATAATAATCATAACTAACATTTTATTTCATGTATCTATAAACTCACACTGTAACATTACTCATTCCAATAACATACATACACTCACCGCCCATTTCCCATGGGGGAACTAGAGATCACAATCTTCCAGTTGCTATAATCCAAACATACTTTCGTAACTTCCTTGTCGTTCATTAATAATTTCATACATGCTTGTCGGTTACAGGTACTGTTGACCAGACTTTCTTTCAATATCACTACATAGTAGAATTGAATATTTGGAATTTTATGTATTATATATATTAAATGGATTAAATATTTTCTTGAATCCATTATCTCCACTTTATCTTAAATCTCTTTTCACCTTTAGCTCCTCTACTTCATGTCGTACTTTACGATCTAATTTCGATTTATCACTTAATATTTGCTCGTCTGCCAAAAAAAAAACTCAATATTCCGCACCACACTACTCGTTTTCTGCATCATTCTTTTCCTTGTTCCGCAGTCCGTTTATGGAACTCCCTGCCAGAGAGAATTAGGAGAGCACGAACGCTGGAGTCATTTAAAAACCTTGTCTGTTCTTATTTCCTGTCCTCAAATCCTTAGCTTAGTTGCTATTATGCCTATTCTTGTCCTTTCCATATCACACAAACATTCCCTACTTTTATTTTATTATTGCACCCTTCCCCTGTTCTGAATATTCTATTAATGTATTTTTTTCCCCTTGGTTGCCTGGAAGAGATTGCTTTTTAGCAATAAGGCCGCCTAATTGTCGTCACATATTTGTTAAAAATATTTTTTTTTTGTATTTTATGTTTATGTGTAATAAAGTGTTTGTTATTATTATTGTTATTAGTATAAAACAAAGTCGCTATCCGCCGTCTGTCTGTCTGTATGTTTAGATCCTTCAAACTACGTAACGGATTTTGATGCGTTTTTTTAATAGATAGAGTGATTCTGAAGGAAGGTTTATATGTATAAAACATGCATAATATAGTAGAGAAACACTGATACATTTAGAGGTTTCTAATGCGATGTCGTGAATAACCACGTTTATTTGCGCTTCGTATTGCAAACATGCTGGCTGAACTCTACGAGATAGACCGAAATCATGTACTAAATTGTCCTAGAAAGAAAAAGGTCTACAGAAAACTCCGTTATGATATATATCTATCTCTTATGGATATCCCACAATAACTTTTTTTATCATTTACTTTTTCTTCCGTTGTTAATTTTTTAAAGTATAATTTATTATATACAACGTTCACAGTTTTTTTGTAGTGTATTTAGTGTCAGCGTTGCACCCGTGCGAAGCTGGGGCGGGTCGCTAGTATCACCTATTTGGCCCAAGTATCTTCATCTGGTATTTTTCTTCCCTGGACCTTAATATAAAACTAAAAGACAGAATTAAGAATGCAGATATCCGTAACATGACAAAAGTAACTGACGCGTCAACCTTTGCTTTACGAAGAAAATGGAAGTGGGCCGGCCACGTGGCACGATACACAGACGACAGATGGACCTTACGTACGATAAGATGGAACGGGCCGCAAGGCACCAGAGCTAGAGGCCGCCCAAGCACCAGATGGGTTGACGATATAGTAGCGACAGCTGGTCAAGGCTGGCTGAACACTGCTCTAAATAGAGAGAGATGGAATACCTTGGAGGAGGCTTTCACCCGAAGAGGGTTCATACAATAATGATACATATAAAAATAAAAATTTAGATTATTAAGTGAATTAAAAAAAAAAATATATCTAATAATGTATTAAGCATAGCAAACATTAGCTGATAAGTAACACATAACCTTATTGTATGAAATTCAAATAAAGCTTATTATTATTATTATCTTCATCTGGGTTGTACCCTACTAAGCCCATTAATATTTACCTTATAAATTTATTTTGTCAATCGTCTTTAATTATAATAATAAGCTACTTTTTTTTATGATTCTTTAAAAAAATATATGAATGTCCAGACACAATGAATATTCGCAAAAGGCAAGAGGTGAAAAGTCCGAAATGAACAATAATTGAACACAGGGGCAGGGTTGCTAAATATGGAATCTATCGACAGGTGTCCGTGCGGGGAAATCAGTTTGCGCATAATATTCAATTTGATTCGCGTCAACTGACCCGACGAGTGTTTCCCTTAGATATTGTTTGAATACTGATCGCGTTATTGTGCTGAAAACGAATGTCAAAAATATTTTTCATTCAGAAGTAAATACCGATTTGATATTGTAATTTCTATCATCATAATTATTTCACCTGAGAAAAAGCTGCTGCTGGACAAACCCTTGGTGGTCCTAGATATCGGGGGATAAAGTATTGGTTTCTTTAAGCTGTGATTAAGCCATCTTATAAAGTCCATTGTAAATGACAGTTCCATTGCCATTTGTCATCACCGACAATACGTAAGAATCAAAGATTTCGGTCTTGAGGCATTGTGGTAGGTGGTCGAGTATATGCTGTGCACTTTCGGAATGATTTCCAGTAGAGTTTCATCAGTTGATTGACCTCTGTGGAAATTGTATCTAAATAGTTGGACTATTTGCATTTATGATTAAAGGTTAATTTTCGTCACTGATTTGATTTTTCCCGCTAGAAAAGAACACGTCGTGCAAATAAATGGAGAACTCAAAGCTAGATGCTATACTAACCCTTCGCAGTTTAGACTGCATTTCGTTGTATTTCAAGTAAAACCTAAAACGTGTCGACTATTTCATGATATTTGGGTGGATTATTAAAAATAATATTTTTATTATTTCACAACCATTATTTTCATATACATTATTAATTTACAATGCGGCTGATGTGATACCGCGATAACTCGAATCCATGACTACGACCGATATAAATAAATTTGTCAAAACGTCGTTTGATGAAGGATTAAATGGTTATTTGAATAGCTGGTATCACGTTAATACCTGCATTTTACATGTGTGAAAGCTCCGTTATATTAAGTTCTGATAAACGGAACAGGGAACGCCAATCGTGTCTTGGTGGACCTAGCCCTAGTGTTCAATTTCGGAGTCACAAGTCTTGACCAGAATAACCAGTGTAAAACAACTGGTTCAAAATCGATACAAACCAGATAACTTGCACAAATAGACAGCACTTATCTATCTTCTAAAATTTTCGGCAAGAGTGTATAACTGAAAATTGCTTAGAGAAGGGCTCACGTTTTTTCATTTCATTTATGGCGACAATGTTAAATATTTATATTTTTATATATATAAGTAAGCAAACAAAACTCTGAAATAAAGTAGTGCTTAATGACTCATAATAATTTATAATTATCTTATTATTAACATCTGCGAAATATTTTTTATATATTTTATTTCCATATTTGTTAATATATTTAACTTATTGAATAATATACCACTTATTCACCCCTTCATCACATTGCCCATACCAGTCTAACCTACTACTTCTTATCCTCTAGTGTTCGTTCTCCTTCATTGCTATTATATAATGAATTGCCAAAGAACACTTTACTAGTGCTCTCCATTGTACAAAATTAATGCAATATTCCAAAACTGTCAGGTGCTCCAAATAAATGGCTATTTAACTTCCATACCAAAAACAATGGCAACTTCCAAAGGGCAGTTACAACTTTTATCTTCCACTCGTAATGAAAATTAATATTAGAATTTCTCGCGTATTTTCATGTTAAACAAAGCTCTTCTTAGACCAATTTTTTTCTTGTTAGCCTTTATATTCGTTTGTTTTATGTTATCGCGTAGTTTGAGTGAAGTTATGGTGAATAAACAATTTCAACTGTATATTTTGAACATTGGCATCAACAAAAACTTTTTGTAGTAATTACTTGTAAATTTATTAATGTGTTATTAATAAATGTGTTATTTCATATATATATGTTTTTTGTTTGAAATATTAACAATCTATTTTTTATTCTCCTTTCTATGTTTTGGCAGATTTAACCTGTAGAAAACAGTATAGCCTAATTTACGACAATTATTAAAAATTAACTGTTACTCAATAAATTTGCAATGCTTGCATAATAGGATGATTTGGCTTAACAAATTATGAAAAATACATCTTATTATTTAATCGCATCGGGTAAATCTTTTGTTATTCTACTAAATAAGTAGGGTAACAAAATTACTTTTCAATGTGCAGTTTCTATTATTACCCTCAAAATCATGAGTTATTTTCTTACAAGATTTATACGTAATTTACATTAATAATTTTTCTCTAAAATCTCTATCTAATACATGTTAATTAAAGCTATCGTGTTTGGTTAACATGTTTGACATCAATATTTTAATAACACCCGTAACACCAGAGCAGTCACAGATGCGTTGCCGGCCTTTTAAAAGGGAATAAGGGGGGAAGGGGGGGTTGGGCCTCCGGTACCCTCACTCACTCGGCGAAACTCAGCGCAAGCGCTATTTTACGCTGGTTTTCTGTGAGGCCGTGGTATCACTCCGGTTGAGCCGGCCCAATTCATGCTGAAGTATGGCTCTCCCACGGTAAAATCTCCCATGATTCAATTCATATGAAAAAATATTACTTACTTTGTTTTACGGGTAATTTTTGTAATAACGCCTTTAAATGAATCAGGTCAGGTGATCTTGTAATTTGTACTAAGTAACTTATAAACAACGTTTTTAAAACGTTTTATTCATCCTGCAATATTGTTGTTGTTTTTATGAACATTCATAATCAAGTCCTCAAATAAAAGTTTGTGTTTATATATTTGTATTCTTACCATCTTATATGTATATATTAAGGACGGATATACGAGTGCTTATAAAAATATGTTACTTGTACAGAATCAACCGAATTATTTGATATAATTTTAAAGCGAATTAAGAAAATTCTCACAAAAGAAACGTCAGGATGTTTCATTGTGAACTCAGCCCTTTGAGAATAAACAATACAATAAATTTGCGCGCTAAAAGAATCATAAAAGTTTCGTAATTGCAGGCGAAGTTGGAAAGTTTGCTCTGTCACAATTCATTTCGGCGCGCTCGGCTTTTTGTGGTCACGATAAGGTTCATTTTTAATTGTTACTCCACTATGAATGGGATCATTCATTAAATCGTGACGATTCTTTTCTGTTAACTAAATATTTTTGGCCATTTATTAAACTGTATTATCATTTTGTTTTTGTAATAAGAGGAAAAGGAAATTGTCCTTGATATTATTATATTAAAAAATGTACACCACCGAATCAAACGAAAAAAATAATAATATCTCGATAGCTAATCACAATTGATTACATACAATCTGTACTGATCTTTTAATTAGTTTATACGCTAAGACTATGAAATCCTTTTTAACAGCAAATTAATACTCGTATATATTTGTCAATCTTCATCTCCCTCTGTTTCCTTTAAGAACTACATATTGTGAGATTCACATTATACACGATTTGTGTATTTCGTTGAGAGATGACATACATAATAATACATAAGAACATCAAGGTCACAACAGCTGAAAAATGGAAAATTAAAAATCTAATGATGTTGCCCTGTGCTCGAACTCGCCCGTAATGCGATAGGAACAACAGTAGTTCGGATATAAAACCTACGATTAGAAGCAAAAATTAAAACTTCCTAGTTCCCTGTTTATTTTTCCAAAACAAAACCGATTTAAATACTTTCTTCAATAAGAAATGAACAAAAGGTTGTTTCTATGTTACGTTGTTTTTTTTTTTTGTAAGCGGTCGCATGAAGATTATTTGTTGGTTGTCTGAACACACCACAAAGTCCAGCTACTTTTATAACTTTTGACTATTTATATTTCTTTACTAAAAATAATATTACAAAGGATATTGTTTTTTGCTGATTCCGCGCAGTTCATGATGACTTGTCCAACAAGCAGACAAGGTCGACACGTGTTTCGTCTCTCAGCGAGACATCTTCAGGATTTGTTGCCTCGGTGACTCACCAGCGGCTGCTTTTTTTTTTTTTTTTTTTTTTTTTTTTTTTTTTTATATAAGTCTGACCTCGACCTTGTCTGCTTGTTGGACAAGTCATCATGAACTGCGCGGAATCAGCAAAAAACAATATCCTTTGTAATACAATGGACTTCCGCAAAATAACACCTGCTACAATAGAGTACTTAAAAATAATATCAAAAGGAAACGTGGATATGACGATAGTAGCCGTAGATGAGGAAAAAACGGAATATCTCTACCCGAAATATATTTTTTTTTTATATATGTCTACTCCACGTCCTCGTTTGGATCTACTATACGTACTGTATGTACAGCGTCATATTATCTAATAATATTATTCCGTGACTTAACATTAACGTGAGTTGCGCAGTACTTACTTATCTAACAATAGTACTTTCTTATCTAATAACTATGCTAATATATTCCTACATACAACCATTTAACAATACACTTAATTTCAATACTATATACAATAAAATTAATTAATCTAATAATAATAAGCTAACCCAAAATATTTATATATGTACGTCTATCCGTTACCCTAGATATACCCACCCACACACACACACACACACACACACATACACACACACACACACTTACCCTCACACATACCTTACACAAACCTTAGTGCTTACTTTGGGCTAGTATAATTGGTGTGAGTGTAAGAAAAGAATCTTGTAAAGAACAAAGAAAATGCGTATGTGTGAAAGATATGACGAGTGGTTGGAATTTTTCGTAATATTCCGGGTTAGAGTAACTACATATATAAATTTTATTCCTGATCGTAGTTATGGTTGATTCTGCTCAAATTAATCTGTTTAGGGAAAGTAATTACTGTGGTCCTCTAGCCTTACACGAAACCGGTCCTGGTCTTGAATTTCCAGAGAACAAGGTGTCGAATGTGTTACTATAGCCGAATAGAGTGCAGACAGGCTAATCTTTATAGAGATCGACGCAAAATTCAAAAAGGTTCGGGCACTCGTAAAAACTTTTGGCTAGGTTTCGCTAGGAGAACAAACGATCGTTTTGTAAACAAGTAAATTCATTAACTGATCAGTTCTACAACATTCTTGAACTTTTTCACAACTTTCTAAAAGTTATCTCTTTGTCCATGACCTATGTTTAGAATCTCGTAGTTTCATCGGTATCCTGATCATCATTATCTAAATGCTTTTGGGACGTACTTGACGAAATATAGGTACGATTGAGAAAGTAAAAATAAAAATGAAGGCAAAGTGAATAATTTGTGAGTGAACATATTGTATATATATCAAAGTATAGCAATACCCGAAAATTTACAGATATGTTTCTGATACTTATGTTTCCTTAATCAAAGTTCAGAAACATCGTTCATTTCCGCGTATTCTGTTCACGCATTACTTAAATAGCTCACTCGCGTACCAATGTACAGTAAACTCTGAATCTGAATCATTAACTGCGTACTTTGAAGATTGCCCTATAGAATCTTAGTTGCCAGCAATAAAAGTCACTTAAGCGGAATTCTCGTTCTAAATTAAGGTAGAAGGCCTTACACAGTCAAGATTGAAAAGGGTCTCATTGTGAAATGTGGCTTAGACACCATTAATTAATTCTACATTCCATTGTCACAAGGCTTTAGAATTGTGCTCGATGTGATTAGCAGACGATGACATATTACTAACAATGCTATTATGTCAGAAATTTGTATGGGTGAATATATTCTCCGGTGTTTTTGAACAAATTTCGTACATACTAATAACTTCTTTGTTATTGTTTTAAATAATTTAAAAAAAACAGCAATAAGCTGGGTACAAGACACTAGTAATTTTTCAGTTTGATGTTAATCTGTCTTAATTCAGTGTCCGTATATAATAAGAGCATTTATATTTATGTCACTAGTGTCTTCGGCAAAATTTGTACTGCTTTACAGTCGAATGCTATGAGGTGTCAACTGCGGAATACCAATTAGCAGTTATATATATATATATATATATATATAATATATATATATATATATATATATATATATATATGTAGCTGTCAACTACGGAAGATGTCGGAATTTGAAAAATTATATTGTAATGAACATAGTTTTTTTAAACAAAATCTATATTCATTACAATTTACGAACAGAGATATACTTTGTGCATTTTACTTGGTTACTTTTTGATATAATCTTTCTGAGTCGTCTTATACCAACTAAGCTAATTCTCCATCTTCAGCCATTTCCAGTTGTATATACTCCATGTCATCAACCTTTGCTGAGAGCAAATGCTAATTTCATTTTATTAACAAATCAAGGAGCCCGCCCTATTTAGAAGTGTCTAGGTTGTTTGTTGGGATTTCATAGGAATAGAAACAATGGCATTCAAGGTATAAATAACGAAACCATCTAAGTGCTCATATAAATAAGAAAAATCAACACAAGGATTTGGGAGTGGGGAAGGATTTGAACCTGCAAGCAACTAACCCGATCTAAAACCAAAGTAGATTTACCCACTATTATAATTACGAATTAACATCTGCAAAGAATTGAAACCACTATTCTGGAAACATATCATCGTTAGCCTCTGCCTTACCAAGCCGTGTATTATTGCTGGGCCCGGCGTATCTTCGCATAGCACAATACAGTTTTTCCACAGGTGGACTGCTGGCTCACAGCTTAAAAACTTGGAATATTTTGTCAGCGAATGTCGAGCATTATATAAAAGCTCTGTTACATGGCAAGTTAGAGGAACCAACAGGTCGCCGCGGAATAACCGTCGCAACTATATTGCTATGAGGTACTGCGATCGAATCCAATCTGCCCCCAATATATTTGAAAGCTCCGTAACCAAAGGTCAAAAAACGGAAGCCTAATGAATTCGTCTGTCTGTCTGTCCGTCCATATGTCACAGCCACATTTTCGAAACTAGAATAACTATACTGTTGAATCTTGGTAAGTAATACAACCGCATTAAAATTTTCACACAAGCATAAAAAGTGGAGCTGAGGGGATACAATTACTATTTTGTTTTCATAACCCAAATAATGTTCTTTTTGATTTTTTAAACTACGGAATGTGTGTACCGCCAAATTATTTACCAATGTGATTTAAAAGAATTTTATGCTAGTTGTAAGCAGATACTTATGAAAAACTGTCTTGTTTATGAAGGGATTGTAGTTGAAAAATTTGTGACATCTCCGAATATTCGCCGGTCCCGGTATTAACGGCTTGTCAAGGCAGAGGTGAAACAGAAAAAAGTCGTTTTCAGTGTAATGACTTCAATTCTTAACCCATTTTTTTGACCCGTTTAAACCGTATACTGATTCATAATTTATTCCAATTTGTGTTGTTTAGCGTACGTACCACATTTTCATTTTATCGTCTGTCAATCTTTATAATGCAAAATGGCGAACCGTGAATTGGAAACAGATCCCAAACAAACAGGTGATTCCGATATTTCATGTTTACAAGCTATTTTCGAGAGAGATCTAATTAGAGATGTTTTAAAAAGAACCTTACAATTTATTACTACCAAATAATCAAAAGTTGATTTCACGCTCAAAGATTTAACTGCTCTCAAAAAAGTTTTGCAAATTGTAAACTAAAATTAAAAAATATTTAATAATATATAAAAGATTTGTTCCTATTTATTATATTTAAATAATAAACAGGAACAAATCAAGATGAGGAAAGATTTCGATGTTTCGTATTATGGAATTATTCCTCACTAGCTGTGCCAGCGACTTCGTCCGCGTGGAATAGTTATTTTGAGCATCATATTTATTTTTGCAAACAACCACCTCAGCTGTTACCCGATCTTGACAACGCGACATATCCAAATTTGATCACCATAAAAACGATTCTAGTTAGTTAACATTAAAAAATAGACATATACTGTCGCGGACATTTTTTTAGATCATTTTAAGAGGAATAATTCTTTCATACATATTTTTTTGGTATCTAGAACCGTTTTCGCAGCCCACGCAACGGAAGCCCTCAAAGATGAATCATTTTCACCGTTTTTCCACATTTTCCATTATTTCTTCGCTCCTATTAGTCGCAGCGTGATGTTATGTAGCCTAAAGCCTTCCTCGATTAATGGGCTATTCAATAAAAAAATAATTTTTCAATTCGAACCAGGAGTTCTAGAGATTAGCGCGTTCAAACAAACAAACTCTTCAGCTTTATAATATTAGTATAGATTATATAGGAGTCGGGGAGGCGGGACGTCGTGCAGCCCGCTTGTGTCGCAAACGGTTCAAGCCAAATCCGACTTTCGGCGCTACAGGCTACGGCGCTGAATCCACTGTGTGTTCGCGGTTCTACAGAATAACGTCAATGAATAAAACTGAAAAATTAAGATTTTTTTTTTTCTACGTATTTTTCCAGGATAAAAAGTATCCTATTTTATGCCCAGGATAATAAGGTATAATTATACCAAGTTTCATCGAAATCGAACCGTTAGTTTTTACGTGATGCCTGAACATACAGACAGACAGACAGACAGACAAAAATTTTACTGATTGCATTTTTGGGATCACTAACGATCCCTTATCACCCTTTGCTAGTAATTTTTAAAATATATTTAATGTACAGAATTGACTTCTCTACAGATTTATTATAAGTATAGATTTGAATAAAGTAAAAGAGATAGAAGCAAGTATGTAAGCAGTCCAGACGAATGGGTCATTCAGTCATTATCAGTTCCCGAATGTACAAATAATGCTAAATTACCTACTTTGCTTTTGCCCATATTCTCTGGCGATAGTATCAGATGGAATTGATTTTATGATTTATTCTTCACTTGTGTATCGCAACACTGCCTACACAGATGCAGCTAGAGTAGATGATACTGTTTAAATGGCCAAGTGGTTTTCGGGACCCAGATCTAAATTTTGGATATGTTGTTCTCCTGGTCGAGCTGAGCAAAAAATGTAATGATCGCAAAAAAAGTTAACGACTCATTTTCCCGCTAGGAGGCTCTAAAGTCTGAATTAGAAAATCGTGGTTTTCGGCAGAATCAGCTTATTTTTGGATATGTTGTTCTCCTTGATGAGCTGATTCAGAACTCGCATTCCCCACTAGGGGGCTCTGAAAGCTGAATTAGAAGGCTGAATCAGAATTAGAAATTAGTCTTTAGAAATTCACGTCATTAGTTTATTCTAAAATTTCCAAAAACAAAATTTAGACAAATTATATATAAGTATCTACTTTAAGATGATTAGGATACAGATTTTTGCATCCCGTAAGCATTATGATAAACAACAATCTACGTTCATCTATAGTTTTTTTCTTCAGGCGTAAATTAATTTCTATTGTTTCTATACTAGAGAATGGACGTTCATTAATACTTCATAGAGTCTCTTTTCCAGAATCTAGAATATCGAAGGTGTCTAATTCTGAAATAAAATCATCGTCAACTAGTTCATCTCCACCATCTGCAACATAATTTAATCAATAATTTAAGCAAAACTAACGTCATTGTTACTAAAGGTCACTTACAACCCTAAAAAGTACGCTAAAAAGCACTTAAGCAGTTATCTCTCGTATTAAATAAAGTGGTAAAAAACACTTCTCGTAAACACCATTGCTTTGAAGACTATTCTTAATTTGTATCAAGTACCGCTATTAACAGCATTTTTATTTTACTTTGTCAGATGAGAGTATAGATTTATGGGTTGGTAAGGGTCGGTACGGGTACGTGATTAAGTTATGAAATCTAGACCTCGAAACTAGACTTGCTACTGACATTTATACTACAAAGGGTTACGGAAGTTATAAAATCAGTCACGTGATACATTCCAAATAGGTACTCTCTTTATCGTATCCTTCAAATCTATACTAATATTATAAGGCGGAAGAGCTTGTTTGTTTGAACGTGCTAATCTCAGGAACTCCTGGTTCGAATTGAAAAAACTTTTTTTATGACTACTTGAATAGACTATTTATCTAGGAAGGCTTTTGGCTACATAACATCACGCTGCGACTAATAGGAGCGAAGAAATATGTGAAAAATATGGGGAAAATTATTCACCTTTGAGGGCTTCCGTTGCGTGCGCTGCGAAAACGGTTCAAGATACCAAAAAAATATGTATGAAAGAAATATTTCTTTTGAAATGATCCAAAACAATGTCCACAACAGTATAAGTCTATCTTTTAAGGTAATTTTTTTTGTTCCTCCTGAGGAATATGCATTAAGTTGCATACCTCGGCTGTGGCGAGCCGGCGGTTATGTGGGGCTCTCCTCCCCAGAAGGGGGAGGCCTACCCACTAAAAACCTCAGGGATGGCCTTCCTCAGGCATGTAGGGAGCCCCCGGGAACGCCAAGCTACTTCCGGGAACCCCCAGCCTCCGCTCCCCCGTCGATACAGGGGAGCCCTCCTCGGGGGAGGCAACACTCTCTCCCCCGGTCTCTTCCACCGACGACGCCACCCGGCCACGGAAGGGGCGGTCCATCCCGGGTCGCCGTATCCGCGGGCGCGACTTCCTCGCGCCCGCCGGCGACCCGCGGCGGCGTCGCAGCTGTGCTACCGAGCCCGGCGCCGCCTTCTTCGAGCGGGATCCGCCATCTCCCGATCCCGCTCGGTGGCCTCCTTTTGGAGCATCACTGCTTCACAGAAGGAGGCCACAGCCCTCCAACCTCCCTCGTCCGCCGGCATTGCCGCAATCAATGCCGGCGGAGACAGATCTCGCCCGATCTCTGCGACCAAGACTCAGTGCTCGGAAGCCAACGCGGGGCACTCCGCCAGCGTGTGCTGGGCCGAGTCGAGGTCGGATGCGCAGTGGTGGCAATGTATCGATCCCTCCTATCCTATTCGACACAGTATACTCACCGAAGCAGCAGTGCCCGGTGAGTATCTGAGTCAATCGGTAGGTGACCTCCCGTGGAGCCAAGCTTCGAAGGTTAACTCACTAGAATCGTTTTTATGGTAAACAAATTTGGATATGTCGCGTTGTCAAGATCGGGTAGCAGAGAAAAACAATATGTTCTTCTGCCACAATAAAATAAAAATAAAAATATAATTTACGCAGAAGTACTTTAAAGTAATTGTTATTTTAAAAACTTAAAATTAAATAGTCAAATAACAGAAATTTCCGCGGACAAAGTCGTGGGTAACAGCTGAGATTTATTTTTGCAAACAACCGCAAAAATAAATATTATGTTCAAAATAACTATTCCACGCGGACGAAGTCGCGGGCACAGCTAGTGTAATATATTTATGTGAGGCATACAAAGTGGAATTTATATCTTTATCTAGGACGGAGGTGAATTGCAGTTCGCATAAACCAGCCAGGTAACCCCCAGGCTCCCATGAAAAATCTAATATCACTCAAGACGGGCGTCGCGCAACAATTGACTCTCATGAATTTTAACGACTCATTTTCTTTGCGTCGCAGCTAAAGTGATCCTGGCACTTAATCTCACTTGCCTAGGGACAGGCAAATAGTGGAAGATAAAATAAGCACATAGTTCTAAAGACTGTTAAGGGATTATGAAGCTACATTAAGTTCAAAATGTCTTGTTCCTAGAACAACAATTTCAAGAGTAATTTTTAGTATTAACTTTCCTCTTTTAAGGTTTCCCACTTAAGCTTGCTTCTAGTCATTATTTATAGAATAGTGAATTATGCACTCGTATTACAGAAGACCTAAATGGATAGATTGACGCAGATGGTGGTTTTGCGTATATTATTTTTTTAACGAAACGGCTAAGTGTGTTAATTAAATGGTGTGTGTTATTAAATCAGTAGTCTTATTTTTATTAAATGCCATTAAACCATTTTAACCAAAATCATACATTGCAGAAACAGCGCAATTCAAAAGTAATTTAACAATTAATATAATGACTAATATTATATTTTGTTTAATTCTTATTAAGCCTCACACCATAATGGTTAAGCCGGCTACAAAATAATTTACTACATGTATTGACGTTATTTTAACCAAAAGAACAACGGAGGCAACTTATAATTCTAGCACTATATAAAACTAAAGTCTACTACATCTAATATCCAGCATTAACTTTATTTTGTCTCTTTCGTTGCGGGCACATTCCATTAATATGTGAAATAAATCTTCTTTGACGTTCGTACAACTCAAATTACATTTAAATTAAAAAAATTAAATTTAATAAATTTAACAAAAACAAACAGTTGACATACTCCGGAAACTTAATTAGATTTTAAAAATTATTATTTCAATAACCTTAAATTTAGTCTAAATTTATAAAGGTTTTTGTAAATTGGCATAACTATATAGTTTGTCATGTTGTCACTAATTAAATAAGCCCAATCAAACGATGTGAATAATGTTGCTCGGTTGAAAGTCATATCTTTCATTCGATTACGACCTATCAAAAATGCATTCTGGACTGTAGAACATATAATCAAAGTACCTCAAATCGAATATCAAAACCTTTAAGTTTTAACCGACCACATAAAAAGGTGGATTCCTTTCCATTTTCATTACCGCTCTTAGCAAAAGCTGTTTTTTCACGGGTCACGGCGACTCTGTTCAAAGTTAGAAGAGTGACACGTAAAGCGTTTTATTTCAAAGTTAAATTACAAAGCTGGGCATTCATTAGGCGGTCAGAAATTCTCCGCGCGAAAAATAAATGTAAAGAAATTTTATTACTCGCTAGTGCGGCGCCGATATCCGCCAGCGTTGAATTAAGCGGTGACTCGTCAATATTTCTGCTCTTGTACGGATATTTTATTTCGGCCTACTAAGACAAGAGTTCTTGATTTGATTTATAATGGTAGTGTATTGTGAACGAACTATTACTAAGGTACCGATTTTAAATTAAGGTGGGAGCAGACATTTGTGTGATGAACACGAGTATTTGTACCGTAGTTATCTATCCAAAGTATTTATCTATGTATAATGAACATATGTATGTCCATTCGTTACTCTAGATCTCGTAATGAAAGCCTAAGTGCTTAGGGTTAGCCTAATTAGTGTGGGTGGTTTTGTATATAAAGGACTTAATTTAAAGAATCATATATTGTTTTTGAATATATTAGACATAGTATAAATCTATAATATATTTTAATTAGAATTCATTCGGGAAAACGTTTACAGTATCCTTTATACATGTCCGTACTCATCTTTTTCTTCAATTCATGTAGAAAAAGCCCGGGGAAACTAAGTAAACTCCCGATTATAAAATCTGAGCCGAGAGTACAGTGCCACCGACGCTACTGCCTTTGGTACTATGGTTGTGGTTGGTGTGGTTGTGTGGGTGTGGTATGGTTTGGTTTGGTATTATTGTTTCGATATGAGGTTATACGGATAAAATATACGTAAATGGTTTTTGTTTTGGGCTGAGGTGGTTGTTGCAATAGGTTTTTGATGCATATGATAATCTGATGTCATTGTCTCGATTTTAAATCGAGATGTTAGCGGTAACATCACTATTATCACATAACACAACATTTTGCACACGCGCTTTGTTGACGGATTTATTATGAAAGTAAGATTGCCTTTTTGATTAACTGTGATGTTTATAATTCAGATTTCACTTAGTCGAAAGCGAAAGGTTACTTAAAGCGAAATAAAATATTTGCTTAATTCAATAGCTATAAACTTTTTTGAAATGATAATGTTGTCAAATAATGAGTATATGGTCAATAAATATAGGATTGGATGGGCTTTGTTGTTTTCTTTTTACTATACAATGTCTTTCTAACATATTTTCGGTCCTGACTTACCAATCACAACAGAGATTAGTTATCTTCGCTCTGGTGAAGAAGTGTTTAAAAAAATACAAGCTTCTTTGCTTCTTCACTCGTGTAATCAAATAGAAACGGTTTACTCATACGAAATAAGTTTAAGCTCCACTATTTCACGTACCATTAGAATCAAGGAGGACCTTGAGACATCTGCTCTTACAATAACTATTAATTGACCGACAGTATGTAATGGAATATAGGCTACTTAGACTTACTTTCGTAAATACAAAACTTCATTAAATAAGTATTTTAAAAGAAAATATGTTTATTATAGGTACATGACGATTATTCAGATCAGACTGCGCGAAATTTAAAAATTGATCCGCTTTCTATGTACATACATATTTTTAATGTTTAACAACATTATTAGTCATTAAAACAAATCATACAAAGAGTACAGGACTGAAAGAAATAGCGTTGCTCTAACCGAATATAGCATTAGCGCGAGGAAAGACGTCTTCGCAATTGTACGACTGAATGAAACTACCCCAATTGTCCGAATTTTGAATGTTTGCATGAATAAATCATTGTTTGAAATTATGAAGCAAATAGATTTTTATATTACAGTTTTCATCATAAATAACAATTTAAAAAGCACTGGTTTCCTACAGACACTTTTTAAAATTTTATTAAGGAACAACAAACAGCTACAAAATACAAATAAATAGTAATCTTAACACAAAAGTCGTCAAAATTGTAGCCCTTGTTGTCAAAGTTGATTCTCAATCAACTCATTAATCTCTTATAAGAATAATAAGCAATTTTTAAGAAAAAATATATTAATTTATTTTATAATCCAAACAAAATTTTATCAAATACTATAAGGAGTGAGTTTCTGTAATTACATAAAGAAGATTCAGCTATCAATAAATTAAACAAGGTCGTCAAAGTCCCAAGTTGACGTTTGTAAAAGCATTCAATCTTACATTTCGTAAAATAAATGCGCTCTGTAAGCTCTGCTAACTACCTTTTGTGTTGCCTTGTCTTTGTACCGCACAATGAAGTCTTTGTACAGGCAACAAATGACTGGAAACTCTGAAAAGTCTATAAGATCAAATGGACGGCGTGTTCCGACTCAATGACTATGTTAATAAGCAGAGTTGGAATTTGCAACAATGTTACGGTAAGTCTATATGACTGCAGGGAAGCAATAGGATATTGTCACGTAATGTTTTGTTACTAGTTAACTAATTTATGTATATTTCTATTGTGTATCATTGCTCCATCTGTACCGCAGTAGTCAAGTAGTCAAGATTAAAAAGAGTATATCAGGAGTTTAGGTAGGTAGCAACCATAGATGCCCCTAACCTACTTTAGTTGTAGATATCTGTAAACGATGGTCACCATTTATCAAATCAAATCAGATATAAGTATTTGCATGTAGATGTATGCTTAAAGTCTTACATTAAGTGCAGTTCCATTAACATTCTACCAATTAATGGTATGCGAACATAAAATTTTAGGTTGTAGTTACCGTATATCATTGTATGAAATATATTATAACATTTTTTTTTATACGGAAAACTGATTTTAAATAACAGCTAGGTGTTCAGATCAATTCAGATTATTTTATACAAATTTTCAAATAATACACGTGTATATGTGTAATAATAAAATTTAGAATAATTTCAATGATTACTAAACTCCAAGATAATGACAGCGGATCGTAAGCTGAGTGCATGCTTACGCTTTACCATTATCTACCATTATTAACCATTACTGAGGCGTTTACATACCTCTTTATAGGGCAGCGCCGCTGACCGTGTCTGCTTCTGAGAGTGCGATCATACTTCCTTCAGTCAAGTCGTTGGGTCTGGTTCTGGTTGGTGGTAGTTGGTAGGTCATGTCGGCCGAACCGCCCGCCCAGCATGGACTCCAACATATTCCTTGCGACACTTGGTTGCGACGGTATTCTGAACATGTTTCGTGTTCCTTGTGACGGATTCTCAGTTTCTCCTTTTCAGAGGAAAAAAATAAATAATTTTAGATTCTCAATATTTACTTTCGGTATTAACGCTAATTGAAAACTAATGAGATAAGCATCAGCTAAGCAAATCGACGACTTGCTTGTTCCGAAATTTCCTCACGAAGCCTCCTAATTTAATCGCGCTGCTAAAATAACCTGTAATACTTCACAATTTACTTGTATCCGTTGAGCCCATTGTCCTAAGCAAACTCGCCCCCGTCTTAATTAAAGTATCCAAAACAACAAACAAGCGCGATTGTGTGTTACCTCAACGTAGTAGCAATAATTTAGTTAAGGGTTACTTCGTGGAACGGCTCAAGTTAAGGACGCCTTAGGTAAGGCGGATGGCAAACGTGACTTGTAGTCTATCGATCGATTGATATGTTAGGAGAGAAATTGAAATAGATTTATGGTTCATTGATGAACATGTTGTCAGTAGTTTAGTAAATTGAATTGTACATTAAGGGAAAGGAAAGCCGAAGTGAAAATATGTAGAATAATGCCCGTAATACAGAATGAGACTTAAAATTAAATATCTACTTGAGTACAGTTAGAAAGGCATGGCTCTATCTGAGTTAATAACACCATCCCTTTTTGTACTCAAGTAGATATTTAATTATGATTTTAGAATATGATCCTAAGTGAGTGTTGATTGTAACGATTCCGAATAGATATCAGGGAAGCAAAACACAATAGTAGAATAAAACACCAATAAAAATCCTAGTACATTGAAGTGTTTCTGTAAAATTGTCATATCAACTTCTCGTCTTAGAAATTCAAATAAAACTACGAGTGTTTTTTGAATTCAAATTCTATGTGTAAAGTCATTCAGTTTACACATTCAAAAACAAAAATCAAAATCAAAATTAACTTTATTCAAATATGACTTTATAGAAAGCTCTTTTGAATCGTACAATTTTTTGCCCACCCTCCATTCAGGACGTATTTTTTAGCAGATAAAAAGAATGGGCGCAAGAAACTTATCAGCTTTATCAAAAGTAATTACAACATTTACAATAAATTATGTTGTTATCATACAATGTACATATGTTTTTATAATTTATGCGGAAAAACAAATATTAACACTTTAGAATGTATTGTATTAAAATCAACACTTAAATAATTGACATCATTTAAATAATCATTGACTTTATAATAGCGCTTACTCATTAGCGTTTTTTTAACTTGTACCTTGAACTTATGAAAAGGCAATTCATTTCATAATGTCAACTTGTCTTTGTGGCGTGTGCAGTACATAGGCGCTTATTGTTTCTAAAGTTTATTGTATCACACCAGAGTCTACGATTTTTTTTAATTGCAAGAAAAGATTTAAGAAATAATTATAATCACGTCATGGCATAACTCTGAAAACAATTATTTATAATAATTTTCTTATTATCAGCTTATTTTCTTTAAAGAACTGTACTAGGTTAGGTTAGGTTAGACAAATTTAAAAGTACTGATAGGACGTTAAAAATATATTTTTTTTTATTCATAGCTCGCTTTTGTATTTTTTTTTCTAATTTAAATCTATGGATGTATGAACGTATGGAATTATGAAACAATTTTCATTTCGTTTTCTTTGTAATAAATAATAATCTATATAATATCATAGATTATAATAAGATATAATTCATGTAAAGGACACAAAGGACTTTACAAAGCAGCAATACTTCAAGTTATAAGCAGAAGCGAATTTATATCACCTTATCACAAGATAAAAATGCACACTGCAGTCGTAGAAGGAGTCAAAGGTTCTTTTGAATATTTAGGAGCTAATAACAATATTAATCCTATGCCTTAACTAAATAAAATTTTATGGTACCAAATAGATCATTTGACAAAAGTCGACAGTCAGACACTGTCGAGATTACATCATCCTATCACAAGATAAGAATGCACACTGCAGTCGTAGAAGGAGTCAAAGGTTCTCTTGAATATTTAGGACCTATAAACAATATTAATCCTATGCCTTAACTAAATAAAATTTTATGGTATACCAAATAGATCGTTTGTCAAAAGTCGCTTGTGTGTGCTATCCCTAAGACAATGTACGTATTCTATTCACAATTCATATCTGGCAGGTATGCCATCTTTATTCAGAACTTGTCAAGAAGTTAACAAAATGAATGTTTGACTTAGGTACGAGCAATTAAGGACAAATCCTATAGCCCTATTAACCATCACAGTTTTACAAACTGAAGTAGCGGGAGATATGAGCGAAACATGCATAGAGCAATTAAGGACAAATAAAAATTTATAATAGAGTAAGAAATATTCTTAAAATAACTGACCTCTATAGGCACTGCTTATGAAATCGATCAAACAAAACGCCAGCCTAATAGCAAAACCGCATTAATAAGAATAGCTGAAACCTTGTAATTTACGTACTATATAATAATAAGGTGTTTTATTCTTGTAGGGTTGAGATTTTGAATATAAATTTAAATAAAGGCCTATCTCAAAAAAAGTAGAATACGAAACGATCAGTATTCGTTACGCGGTATTGCAGTATGACCGAAAACATAACTATCTTTAATTAATCTACGTAAAAATAAAAAACAATTTTAAGTGTAACACCAAGGCAATTTGTCTTCAAAATTTATCCTAAAGTGTGACAGCTCGATTAAAAGTGTACATTTATAGATAATTCGCGTTCACCCTTCCCAAGCGTAAATAAAAAAGTAGAAATTCCTCTAGTAGAAACAAAAAAGCCCGGCTTGTAAAATATTTACACATCTTCCCTTGTGTCTATAATATATTCAGGGTTGGTACGTGATAAAAAATGTAGCTTTGTATGAAAAAATATTTAGCGTTCTTATTTCTGACGCGTCAGGCATTTAAAAAGGTTCTCGTCGTGTGTACTCTGTTTTGTTAATGCCTAGTTTTTGTCAAGTGTGCTTCGTGTAAAGGACTGTTTTGGATGTTTGATGAAATTGCGAACCTTAAGCTGCTGTGGGCAGGACACATTGCTCTAAGGACTGAAGGCCTTTCCAAGTGAAGAAGTAAATGTGAATTAAGTACTGGCTCTTCAGGCAACCTAAGGAAGAGATGATTATAAAAAGTACAAATCTGGGAAAGGGTAAAAGCAGAATTAGAAATGAATGCAATAACTGCAAGAATGCAAATAACTACCCAAAAACTTTTTAAATGACTAGCGTTCATGCTTTTTTAATTCTGCCGGAAGGTAAACAAAAATTAATAACGTGGCGACGGGGTTATTAAGAGAGAAGTTGAGTTATTTGGATTGTAGATTACGAATTAATGAAGAGGACCAAAAAGTGAATAGAGACTTAACAAAACAGGTAATAAACAAAACACGTGTATGCGTCTCTATGCTATCAAACTGGGAAACACTAAGTATAGTATAGTATAGTAAGTAAAATGGCCAAATTTATATAAATAAATCTAATGGGTACATACAAACACTTCAGTTTATCATGAATCTCTTCAAATAGGTCAAATCAGGTAAATTTTGCATAATCTAGAAGCAACCGTACTACAATGCGATGTCAGATAGCCTCTTCGTACCCTGAGTCGTCTTTTGATGGCTAATAGTCAGACCGTGAGGCTCTGATCAAAGGCTCATCAATATTTCTGGCTGTTGCTAATTGGAACTACAGTAGCATCGACAACTACACTAAATAATAGGGCCATACAATTTATTAGTTGATTTTATTGAGATCAGTGTTAGTTACAGCGACAGCTTGAGAGCATAGAAGTGATCTCTATCATTTCTATGATCTCAAGCTGTCAATGAAACTCATGTGTCTACATGAGTTTGAAGTTGAGACAATACGTAAACTCGAGGCTTCATTAATATTACACCAGTTAGAGTAGGACTCCAAGAAAAGGTGTTCAGAGTTATTAGGCGGATGCGGTTGAGCTGAGTGATTAAAATTGGAATGGGATACCTAAATTTGAGTGAATATAAATTGCCACCCCTCCATGATCGTTTTAAATTAATTAAAAAGCTGGAATGGAGTATGAAATTGTGGGTAGAGGAGGGCTTAGAAAAGGGCTTTTTTAGACAAGGTTTGCGTGTAAATTCCAATTGTCAAACATCGTTGACAACATATTTGTCTAATCTGATGGTATATTCCATACATTAAGATGTACCCATTGAAATGTTTTGCGACGATAAACTAAAAATAATTAAATATTAATTATAAAATTTTTAATTATGTTATGCATCTTTTTAAAACTTCTTACGATCACATTGTTTTTTGTCATCTTTACAGATTTTAACAAGCTAACACTGTTGTAATGTATTTTCTTTTATGTAATGGTCTGTGCTATTTTGTGTTCCAAATTAGACATTAATTTGTGTTTAATTTGCATCACGTAAAGAAAACGGTGATAGTAATATGTAGCTCCAGTATTGGAAAGGAATGGATGAGTTTTTGCCGTGAACACGCAGAAATGAGCGGCATTGAAAGCAACCATATTCTCAGTACCCTGTTCTGATAGGACGTTCAGGACCCGGTTGAGTTCAATGTCGAGATTCATTCGTCTCTACTCAGTTTTGGGCACAATCAAATGGTTCTCACTCATGCACCGAATTATCGTCTGCATAACTATGAATGTTCCCAAAATGAAACATATCATTTACATAGAGTAAGAAAGAGTGTAGAGCATAAAACGTAGATCAGGGCAACAGTGGTATTTAGTGATATGAAATGCGAACCATTGGATATTTCGCAAATTTTCTGCTTATATAGGAAGTCAAAGCCAAAGCCAGTAACTCACCATGCTTGTCGTAACGGCGAAAGATATGCATCACGTACTCCAGAAAATTACCTATTAATTATTTCGGTCTTAGTCCATACTGCTAATCTTTGACCAGATCCAAGTAGTTCTCTGGATATCAGATCAGTTGTTTGTTCAGGATCCTCTTTATATTTAACTTTGCATAAATCCCTTTTTAGGTTACTGACTATGTATATAACTTAATGTAATAGACTTATTAAATAAAATTAAATAATATTAAACAGCGTGCAACTTTTTAATAATATGACTGGTAAATTAAAAATTAAAAAAAATTGATCACCAGTTTCATTTTCAGAAACGTTTTTGTTTTTATTGCCGCCACAATTAGAAACTAATTTATTTTAAGGTATTAGCCATTTATCTAAAATATACCTATATTACAAATATATTTAAAGAATGATATATATTCGAGTATAATATATTTTGTTTGCACTTTAACTTCTTTTTTATCCATTATCTCTGTTTGTTCTGTCATATGTAGTTTATTTGTACTTACCGTGAAATTTACATATAAAAATAAAAATTGTAATGGACATATACCCCCTTGACGAGAACTAGTCAAGAGCCAACAAGAAGCTTAATCCCCCACATTCGGGTCCAAGCACGAATTGTATTTGGAATATGGCAGTTGGGTTATTTTATATGAAAATGGAGATAAGTTGCGACACTTTATTATTATTTTATAGGGACAAAGCAGGAATTCCGTGTAGCACTATAGAAATTTACACTTCTATATAAAGAGGAAAGATGTGCTTGTTTTTTTGTTTGCATTAAATTGGTTGGGAAGCTAGACTATCTCCGGTAAACATAGACTATATTAAATTTTTTAAAACTTGGGAATCCAAGTTATTGTGTGGCTTGGCTGTTAGTCATTAATATTTTGAAGATTATATTCCTAGGAAGTAAATAACTGTACCTCTCCAAACATATCGTTATTCCGCTGTGGCACTTCTACAGCAAGATTTTTTCTATTTTCGTCCATTCCGCAAATATTTTGCTCATCAAACAGTAGGATTTGTATCATTATAACAAAATAAACATAACGAAATGAGGCGCTGGCTCTTATTTGTGACAGCGCTGGGTAGTAATAAACTCATAATAACGACTCCTGTTTGTCATTTAACTTTGTAATAAACATTTTTCATACACCCAGAACATTTATCACTGTTGACTAAATAAATGTAAAGTATATTAGAATGTTCCGGAAAATTTCAAGCGAAATATCTCATTTGAACTCTCTTAGATTTGACAGTTTTAAAGTTCGACTAAGGTTTTCTCAATTTGTGTCAAATGGGCACCAAGCTATGCTTGATTTTACTGTTTATTCTGGAAGTTAGAAGCACCATCTTGAAATACAATGTAAGCCAACACGAAACGACTATAAATCTTGTTCTGGGCACAACGCTCATGTAAATAAAAGAAAAATGATTGTCTTTGTAACGGTGACACAATAAAGGATAGGACGATTAGACGTTTTTTTATTTCTAGCAGATATAAATAAAATATGGTTGGTTTCTTATTTATATACGGATACTTCAAATAATATTACAATAAAAAAAAGAAATAAGAGTACAATAAAAGAAATATTATACAAGCAAAAGTATAACTGAGATGAATGAGAGTGTACCAAAGATACAGCGAAATGTTAATGGAATTGTCGTAAATAGCTCAATAAAGTTTCATACTAAAATACACACTAAAACTTTGTTATTTTTACATATAATATGTATACTTTCCACATTCAAACACAATAACATTATAGTTTAAAATGTTTCGTTTATTCACATTTTGGTCAAAACATTTTGCTCAAACTTTTAAGACTTATGGCCGTTTTCACCAACCTTGTCTTAGCTTAGGTGACTCCTAAGTGACATGCTGTCACTTTTTATATTAACTGAAAAGAGTGAGACAGCATGTCTCTTAGGAGTCGCCTAAGCTAAGACAAAGTTGGTGAAAACGGCCATTAGAAATTTATTTGAAAAAAAAAAATTTAATCTGACATATAGTTACGAGACAGTTGTAAGATACTCCTCCCCGAGAAGGGCTCCCCTAGCGCACCCAGAGGAGCAAAGGCCGGAGGTCCTCAGATGGGACACTCGATCCTTCCCTCCCCTTCCCCCCTCGATCCCCTACAACGCTTGAGGACGGCCATCGCTGAGGTTTTTAGTGGGTAGGCCTCCCCCTTCTGGGGAGGAGAGCCCCACATAACCACCGGCACGCCACAGCCGGGGTATGCAATTTAATGCATTTTTGCTCAGCGTAACAAAAAAAAAAGAGTTCTTATAACAAGAGGAAACGTTACATACAATAAAGCTCTTGGTTTGATTCATAAAAAAAATTTGTATTGAATTACGAGATCTCAAAGTTTGATTTTATAAATATTTTTTTCTAATTATACTTTCAACACTGAATTGATTTTCTACTGAACAAAGTATTAATTAAAGCACTCACCGAAAAATTGTTTGCTTACTTCTTATTTCAACAGTCTGTTTGCCCTTATATTTTATTTATGTAAATACAGAACTAATTCTAAGTAATCTATCAACAACGCCTCAACTCTGAAGACGACAAAGCTTACGGCACAATCCAGCGAATGCTCCGACGTGAAATATAATACGATTTGGCGGTCGCTGTTCTCAAACATTTGAATAGTCTGAGTCACTCCGCTAAAGGCTTGTTCACTAAAATGAATAATTTATTATCGTCAATTTAACTCTAGATAAATATTGGAAAATTTCACTTTGTAAGATCTGTGGAAAATTTGTAGTCAGCGGAGATGGAATTAAGATGTTATTCGTAATAAATTTGTGTGACATTTTTTGGAAAATAAACCGAAACTTGTAAAATTTCGATTCCATCTTTCCATCTTATAAAATATTAATGTTAACGCTTTATTAAATGTGTTTTTAGAACTTTGTTAAATATTTATTTACTTAAAAACAGTTCTGTTTGCTTGACGTTGTTCTTTTTCATTATTATTTCTTTTTTTCAAGGAGATATTCGTAATATCGCACCGTGCTCGTCTGTTGACTAAATGGCGGGCGTGTGTGGAGCTCTCGTAGCAAGAGTGCCAGGCCTACCCAATCCAAATTGCGGGTCCACATTGCGATGTTAGACTTTATTGTATCTTAATAAAATTTGGCAATTTACTACTTAGCAACACACTCATGTCCAATTACTTATTATTATCTAGAAATTGTTATAGGCGGGGTAATTGGCTTACTGTATTTATCAATATTGACGTTAGTATTTCGAATTAATCACCATCATAAATATATTTTAATGCAACTCTACATGCCTATTATTACTAAACATTTAAGTGTAATTCATATTTCTAATTTTATCCTTTCATTTTGTCTTACATATTTAACAAAGTAAGAAACTATAATTTATTAATAACTAGCTGGTGTTCGTAACTGGTGTAACTTGGTCTGCATAGATGATATTTTTTTTTTCCTACTTACTTGACTTATCGTTATATTTTGGATAATACAAACATCCATACTTACAAACTTTCACTTTTATAATATTAGTAGAATTATCAAAAAGAGACAATACGGTAATTGTGGTACAATCAAGCAGGTGTTAAAATATGTACTTTCTGAATAACAAACCTTCGTCATATCCAAAACTCGACCAAAATAAAGCCACCTTGTGAATCTGCCTTTAACCCCACTACGATATATGGAACAGCATTAAAAGCATCCGTTTTGAAAACTCCGCACTGGATTACATCTGTACTCTCAGATATTACACTTTTCCTCTGAAGCACTGAATGTAGTCTTAGCTTTAATTCATAAAGGTAGTGGTTTCTTTACATTTTATAGTACTATAGATAGGTATATACATACATTCATGTACTCTGGTAGGAAGTAAGTCTCATTCAAATTTAATTCAAATTGTTATACCAAAGATGCAATTTTTAAATGTGATACTCATATATTAGGACTGTGAGGGTTATATTAGAGTACAGTTAGAGAGGGATAGCGTTATATAGGCGTAATAGCACCATCCCTTTCTATCTGTACTTAGAATAGGAACTTGAGAGTCTCATTTACTCGACACACAGATCGGGTTATTTTAATAATATCATTGCTAACAACGACTTAATTTTATGGCGACTTAACTTCTTTTACAACTAATTAATTTTCATATGAGTAAATTGATAATATTTTACTAATTCAATATAATATTTGTGAATAATATTTTACATACAATCTTAAAACTATTTGCTGTGATGGACTCTATCTTGAAAATAACTATCTGAAGATAAAATAAATTGTTAGCAGCATATTAAAAGTTATTGCGTAATAAATAGTCAATCACGTTCTCTCTCCTTCTACATGATATCAAAATTACATTTACGGAGTTTTAACGTGAGAAAATTGCGGTGAAATTGGAGGGCAAACGCAATTTCGTCCCGACGCCGGAGACGTCTCGCAAACATAAAAATATTTCGTCACTCAAAACTTCGATGGGAGTTTTATAAGCTTGTGCAATTTTAACTGTATCTACAATTTGCAATGTTTTAAATAAGCCCACGTAAATGTTATAGCGATAAATCATCAAAATTAAAACTTTGTTTAAAAATATCATATTATTATATAATAAATAATATACAAATATTACGAGATATCTGGTTTTATCAAATTTTATAAACAATATTTATTTAAAGCATGATTGCTAATTGGTGTTAACTTACATACATGTAACGGATTTGTGATTGTTTTTCTTATTGAAACAATAATCATACGCATACAATTTACTTGGCAGCCGGTAAAATGTTCATCTGACCGGTTCTCAACGTATTATGTCAACTTAATGAAATCGGGGGGGAACTAAAGACCACATCTAATATTTGAGTGCAAACTAAATAAGGTAAGATCCCAGAGCCCTCAGACCTACGTAATTTTAGTGACTAAAACTGAGCTGTGACAGAGTAGGCAGTCAGCCCCAAAATTTCTGCAATAGTATGTTCATAGCCATTGTTCTTCTTCTTTTGGGTTTGATGGCGGTGCCCATAGGATTTCGCCAACCTCGAGTTTTTTTGCTTAGAATACATAGCCATTGTTTGCACAAAAAGAAATATTGTATTTATATTACCACAGACGTTTTATAAAAGATAGGGCTCGATACACTTAAGAAAATTTTTAAGTATTTTCATAGTTTATGAAAAAGAGGTGTTATGATATATTCTTGTTGGCCTACTCTGAGATAAATAAAATTAGTTACGCGGAAAAAAATCTACGATTCTCTTAAAAACAACACAATATATAAAATGTTAGATCAGCAAAATAAAAACAATCACTTTTTATCTAAGCTTTTAAAAATTAAATCTAATTAGATTTTCAATAAATTAACATCCAAAAGCAGTTCACATTTTTAACACGCCATCTGTCTCCCGTGAAAATCGGATCAAATAAAACAATCGTGATCTACACAAGGGTATCACAGATCAGTATTAGAGCTATCAAACCCCAGAATGACAGTCTGCCCGTCCATTATACCGCTGTTACAGTGGTAACGTGATCACATTATTTCACAGCTCTGATCTGCAAACTGCGGACCAATATGGGAGGTTTAAATTTGTGGTAAATGGAATATTGCCTAAACTTCAGAGCTAAAATATGAAATTGCATTTAAATTTATTTCACATTTTTTTTTGGCGAAAATGAATGCTACAAGTTTTTGATTACTTTAATTACATTTATGTCAAGAATAATAGGAAATTCCAAGAATATCAGTCTTCTGTGTCAAAAAAACATAGTTATAAAATAATTAAATTAAAATATTCCCGCAAATCCGCTTAGATCCCATAGGCCTATTTAAACCCTAAAAAATAGAACTTACGAGTACTTTAGAAAATTAAATTATCAACTGAGTAATGAAAAGCAAATGGTATTCACGAAACGCTACCCAGTAAATGAACTATGAAACTTCACGAATCCTTAATATATTTTGCACTATTAATAATAGAATTGAATGGAAATACTATTAAGTTATTTGAAAAGTTGTGGAATTGAATCACTTGGGGCTTGAAGTCGAATAAATTGAAGATATTACAGATTCGCTTGCGAGGTTTCCTGGATTTTATTTGATTTATTTACTTAAACTGAGTTAGTCTGGTTCGAGAGAATATATTACACGTCATATCCTAGATTTTAGCGCAAGGTACATTTTTATTAATTTATGTATATTGCATATAATACGTATAATATTTTTTTTTATACAAGATGAACTAATTGTTTTGCAAAAATATAAACTTAATTTATTTTCGCCTGCGACTACATTCTTTGAAGACTCTATGGGCACTTTCAACCCGGGTTTCCAGAGTTTCCACCTCATGTTTGTATATTTGCGCTGTTTGAGGAGTCTGGCCGAATTCGCAGCAGAGCCACCAGTTTTAATAGCGGTGCCATGAAGGTGACTGCGCTAGAGTTTCTGCACACGTCGAGACTCAAATTAATGGTTGTCCCATCCTACATGGTATGAGGGTCATACCATTGGGTCCCTTACCGTCGTCGTGAGCGAGGCTGGTTGGTTCTAAGAACTTCCGCGTTGGTCAAGGTCCTACGGATGACGTCATTAAGGCCGACATGACGGGAGCGCTGCGGATGCCCTGTACTTTTGCTGCAGGATTGCCCATGATAATCCAGCTGGTCAACTGGGACATCACAATGGCAGCGATGTGAGACTATACTCCCAGGCTAAGAGCGACCCTCCAAAAGAGGGCGGCCCCCACACCGGCGGCGCAACAGCGCGGGGGGGCTGTAATGAAAATGTGATCTTTGCAGCCCCCATTGCCACCACGGAGGACGACCCTGGCGCCTTGGCATGTTGCCGTGGGCGTAGGGGGCGTCCTCTCTCCTGACGGCTACCAGCGGGACCGGCCACCGGGAAGGCCGACTCTGCATTGCATCAGTCGCTGTTAGTCGGCGATCCCCCGGAAGCCCCGGGGGATTGACGGCCTCCCCAGTGAGCCGACGTTGATAGGATCGTGGCGATATCCTCACGGCATCCCACGGCCCTGTTACGCCGCGGGCAGTTCTCCTCGGCGCGTCTGGCGGCGATGTCGGATGCGCCGTCGATCAAGCGGTCGTGGCAGGCGTCAGTGGAGGGGCATCGCTGAGGTTTTTAGTGGGCAGGCCTACCCCCTTCTGGGGTGGAGAGCCCCACATAATTCTGCGCTTTTCCCGGGGTGCGAGGTATGCAATTCAATGCATTTTCCTCAGCGATAACAAAAAAAGGCTAAGAGCGACCGACAGGCGAAATGTGGTATTAACAAAAAGGGTTACTAGAGGTGTGGAAGGAAGTGTTTGGAGTCACTGCCCAGATTCTCACTCAGCAGTGACAATAAGGCGAGCATGTTTTGATAGGTTGGCTGCCGTATGGTACAGATTGTTCTGTACTGTACCGGTCCCAAAAACACAGTGAACAAGTTCAAATTAATTGGAGTTTATATTAGAAACCATTTAGAAAACGATTAGATTTCTAATTTGTATTTCGATTTGATGTCCATCTGGAATATCTTACAGAAATTTCATCTGAACAAGATTGTTCGTTTATCTTGTTATTCCTAAATTATACAAGTTAGTTTGTTTTAATTAAATTAGGTGAATCACGATGTTCAATGAAACTACACAATACGAGACTGAGTTTTCATTCAACTATCGAAATTATATAAAGATGACCAAATTTTATTATTTACAAAGTAAATTCATAGTATTCTTTGATACTAATACCAGGAATATAATTGTAGTCTTAACACGTTACATGGATAGGTCACTAAAAGAATGACAGGTAAAATGTCTGGCGTAAATATAATTGTGAACCTGGGTTATAGTAAAATTAATATTTAATCTCTTTATATAGATTGGAGCATAGTTTTTCAATGCGTAGTAAGTGTGTGGTACAGGTGCAGCACAAGCCGCTCCATCCAGTCGACGCTGCACTTCAACAGCATGCCGGCCACGCCGCGCCGCAGTGACAACGTACCCACTGTCGCCACGCCAGCCAGCGCAGGCGCAGGCGCACTCTACTGTCCTTTAGAGCCTTACTACTCTTCATAAATTATAATAATATAATTTGTCACACATACATTTATCATACATACTTATCGCATAAGATTGAGAATAGTTTCTGTTTTTCGGGATAACAGATATTGATTATTAGATTATAACCTATACTTACATGGCCTCGATATAATTAGATTTTTCGGATAACTTGATATCTTATTGCATGATTAAACACCAAATTTTACAACTGTTCTGAGATCAAAAAGTAGTAAATAGACTAGGAATATTCGACTTTGTATCAGATCCAATCCCACAAATTAAATTGCTAATAGAAACTTAAAGGATAATATTTAATAGAAATTTATTGTCCCACTCGTAGAAACAATAAATGCATCCCTCTCAGTTCAAACCCAATCAAAAAACAATGGAAGCTCGGACGGCAATCAATTACACTACAACAATAGGAGTTTACCCTTTGGGGATTCCACATTACTCAAATTTCAGTACGCCTTCTCGTTAGAGGTCAAAGTCGTTATTTGCAAACGCTTTGGATAAAGCTTTTAGCTTAAATAATAGTTATTTTAGTGAATCGCACACATTCTTTGTAAAAGGTCTTTGCGAAATTTTTCTTGTTCTTCGAAAAGCTATTTTCTTTTGCTCAATTACACATAACGGCTCCCGTGACGACAATAATGAAATCTTTATTAGAATGTTACAGCTCGATGAAAATAATATTAATGCTATAACATTTTTAGTTTCGCATATAGATTCTGTATTATCAAATATAGAACTAATTACTGAGCAGTGACGTATTAGGTATATGTATTTGTACAAGGGACGACACGGCTGGTATAGCGATCGAGTGATCTGCTAACGTTTAACGGGTCGCATGTTCGATTCCGGCATGAGACAAATATTTTATATGATCTGAAAAAACTTGTTACAGCTTAGGCGTATGTCCATGACTCAGATACTCACCGGGCACGGCTGCTTCGGTGAGTATCTGTGTCGAATAGGACGAGAAGGATCGACACATTGCCACCACTGCGCATCCGACCTCGACTCGGCCCAGCACACGCTGGCGGAGTGCCCCGCGTGGGCCTCCGAGCGCCGAGTCTTGGTCGCAGAGATCGGGCGAGATCTGTCTCCGCCGGCATTGATTGCGGCAATGCTGGCGGACGACGGAGGTTGGAGGGCTGTGGCCTCCTTCTGTGAAGCAGTGATGCTCCAAAAGAAGGCCGCCGAGTGGGGTCGGGAGATGGCCGATCCCGCTCGAAGAAGGCGGCGCCGGGCTCGGTAGCACAGCTGCGGCGCCGCCGCGGGTCGCCGGCGGGCGCGAGGAAGTCGCGACCGCTACGGCGACCCGGGATGGACCACGCCTCTTCCGTGGCCGGGGGGTGTCGTCGGTGGAGGAGACTGGGGGAGGTAGTGTAGAGGTCCCCGAGGAGGGCTCCCCTGTATCCACGGGGGAGCGGAGGCTGGGGGTTCCCGGAAGTAGCGTGATGTTCCCGGGGGCTCCCTACATGCCTGAGAAAGGCCATCCCTGAGGTTTTTAGTGGGTAGGCCTCCTCCTTCTGGGGAGGAGAGCCCCACATAACCGCCGGCTCGCCGCAGCCGGGGTATGCAACTTAATGCATTTTTCTCAGGGAAATAAAAAGGCTTATGTCCATGTGAGATTTTATGTTTGTAACTGCGTTACTAACCATTACTTACCAACCATTTACCATTATTATTGCCATTTATTGTAACCATTTACTTTTTACTCACTGATATCGTAAGAATCGACTAAAATATTTCTTGCAATTATATCTTTTCGATATGCTCTGACAGTGGCATCAGGCTAATCCCATGGAAATCTGAATAAGTCAAATAGACGCGTGACCTTGTCGCTGCTCAGGCGGTGCACATGCTATTAAGGTATTGTTATGTAATTTTACTAACAAAAGCATAACGTTTCATCAGAAAATATTTTCCGTTAAGTCAAAATGCCGTATTTGGGAACTTATACCGATAATACAATTGCTAGCGCTTCCCGTTTGTTTAGTGCATTCATCTATACTATGCCTCTTATGGTTGTGAAATTTTTGGAGAACTGCGCTACAAAAAGCAATGTACACTGCTGTCTGTAACATGTAGCTAGTCAGTAACATGTACTTTCGATATTTTGATGGATGCTTACTATTTCTAATACAAAAAGAATCTCTCACATATTTTTAAAATGCAAAGATCTTAAAAATACGTGAAGGATAAATCGGCACTGGTCCATGGTTGATTGATAGGATGGGTTCAAGCCTATTGATGGGATTATATATAAGTTGCCGATGACAGGATGGTGTTGCATTATGTTGTGGTAAGCATTCTGAATTTTTTGAAACAGATAAGATTGTCTGAAACACGATTCGAAAAATAATACTTATTCTTGTCAAGTTTCGCTTAGCATTGGATAATTCGTATGAGTTCACTTTGACTGCAAGATCTTTTGTGAATTTTATTAATTTTGTCCCAACTACTAATTACAAATTTTACATCAAGTAATAACGTCTCAACGTAATCTTCCAGTTCAAATGGATATCGAACCTTATAGGAAATAGAGGTTCATTTTCCTGGTGCGTTTGTTTTTATTGAAAACCAATAAAAAAGTGGATGGCGTGCGACAAACAGCCCGCGGACACTGGGCAGCAGCGCTCATCTTTGAGTGTCCATAAATTACGAGCCACGCCCAGTCGATACAAGGGTCCAGAGTATATCTGCTTCTATTTATTATGTTAGACAGGGACGCTCTATTGATTGCAATATATGGTAGAATTTCAGTAGTACCTTGTTTATTTCCCTGAAAGTGGTGTATAATTCTAGTGTTTACTTTTCTACATTCGGTACTCGTATTATGCAAGCTGAATGTGTAATCCGTCCATTCAAGATTTAATCTAAATCTATACCACATTGTAAAAATTAAATTGGCACGTCTAATTACATCGTACATTTATTAAAATTTATCATAATTTGTTTCTGTTTTTGATTAATGTTTGGGGCTACAAATAATGTGTACAAGACTTATTCAGATTAATAACAACTTGTGCTCAGGATATTTTCCATTGTTGGATGGACTTTCCTTGCACCGATCAGGTTACTCGAAACCGAAATTCAATGGCATCTTGCGTTCTTGTTGGGATCTTATCTACCTTTATTTGTATTTGATTTAAGTCGTTATCTTTCCACTCAAAACAATCGTCATTACCACGATTATTATCAATATTACCCATATTACTAGAAATATGGTCTGCTAAATTTCACTTTCGGAAATATAAGATATATACATCTTATATTTCCGATATTCATGCTTGTTCCAAAAGGAAAAAATGGAAGTGAAACTTCTTTCGCTCCATCATATACATATATTATATATTTGTGTGAGTGTGTACAAATATATATATATATATATATATATATATCAATTTTCTACAAATAGTTAAATTTATTTTCTGTTTGCATTGGTAAATTGATATTTTTGAAGAAATCTTTTATTTTAATTTCTTTATTTTATTATATATTTACGAAAAGTACTTGGATATGAGAGGAACAGAGAAAGAAAATGTGCGCGTGCATTGTTTTCTCTTGTTTATACCCCACACTCAACTCCCGTTCGCTTCGCCCGATTATACTTTTCGTAACGCTTACGTCACGCGTTCGCCAACTTACTCCCCAAGTCAAACGTGTGTAAAAAAGTTTTACTTAAAAAGGAATGTGATTTGATCAATGAGTGATCATGTTAATCAACATTAAACATCTGGAAGATTTCTGTGATTATATTCCAAATAATGTTGAAGTTAGCAATCTCGTACGGCTGCAATGACAAGATATAGTATGTATATAAGGTTTTAGCTTAAAACAAAGCACAGGAACAGTTTTAACCAAATGGCGGCTGACTAGGCGCGGCCGCTTCAATATCTCCGATTTTTACAAGTAAGCAGACGAATACAACAGAAAAGATTCGCCTTTCCAATATCCCTTTTATGTTTCGTCAGATAAACCTTTCATGTCGGGACACTGTTCACAAGTTTTACAAATGATCCGAAAAGGTCTATGATACCACCTAATAAATATTTAAGCCAAGGTCAGCTCCAAAAGGGCGGGTTACAGTTTCCAGGTAGATTGTTATTTATTCATCATCGATTTATTGTTTCTAGCTAGCTTCGAGGTAATCGCATCGTACAATACTTAGCCGCAGAATTTCTAATACTTTGACATTCCTGTACTGATTGCAAGTAAACCATTTTGGTTCTACAATTCTAAGATATCTAATTTTAAATTATTCATCAACGCTCTGTATATTTCATTTCATCAACAATTGTCTGTATAAGTTTACATTCGTTTACAGTCGATGGAACATCGAAGTTATTCACCAAAATTTCTTACACTGACTTTAGTTAATAGATTTACATAGTTACTTATATAGTTATTGCCTAAAACCATGGCAAATAACTATATCAAACTCATAGTAAAGCTACTATTCTGTTTGCTTGACAAACTACTATTCAGACAAAGGTGACCATGATTAGGTAGAAATGGTGCCTCATAAATGCAACTGTCGGACTGCTAGGTACCGATTCTATAGCATAATTGCGCGTAGCGTTGATTGAATTGGCAACAATTTGGAGAGACAATATCGGAGATCTCAATCAAGTTTACAATGGACCGTAATATGACTAATGTGGTTTGGAGTGTGATGTTGGGTGACGGTGGTGATATCCGTTTTACTCCTCTATGTACGTTTGATGAGGAAGTAAAAAAACTAAGCTACACTACGTTACAGTAAACATTTCCTGAAAGTACCCTATTTAAAGTCTAGAGTCTATAACATGCCCACTAAAACGCCATATTGTACAGGGGTTTTTCACTATGAACTGCTAAATTCAAGGGGTAAAGAAATGGATAGAAGTAGTTTCAAGATGGCGATTACATCACATAATATCGCTGTATCATATCGTGTTTTAATTATCATATTAGTGGAGTAGAAGTATTTGCAACTACTTGCATATGCGTTATCTAACAGGTTACTAATCCAGTTTGAATAAAGTATTTTTCGTATAAAAGTGTTAGTGTAATCTTTCTCTTGATGCGTTCTACTTCAACGTTCAGCTTGCTGTTATGCAATCATTTTAAAAATTCACATCGTCGATGTGCAGTTCGATGACCTTGTAAATGACCATTGAAAAAAAGAATATTTATACAATTTAATTCAATAAGTTTATAGAAAATTTACTAGTTAGTTAATATTTAGGGAATTGATAGAAATGGATATAAATTAAATTGATTTTAATTGACCTAGGTCAATTAAAATCAATAAAAATATAAATCTAGATTTATACAATTGAACTGGAACGGAGCCGTTGAGTATTTGAGGATTATACAATCAACTAACATTACTATAGCTAACCCAAAATTATAATTTATCATTAAAATATTATATTCGAGAAAAATCTTAAATGTGTAGCGCTAGTGCAAATAAAAGTCAATTGTATACATAATTAAACTAACATATTTATTAATTTGTTGAAACGTCGCTTAAATAATAAATCTAACAAACATCATTCGTCATTCATATTTATAGCTAATAATAAAATAATTACTAGTATTTAGTCGAAGTCCAGTTTCTTGAAAGAGCCAATCATCTGATCCTGATATATCTGACCAGGCCTTTTTGATTCATCCGAAACGTAGTTACTGCATTTTAAGAGGAATTGTTTGGTATTCTCGCTTCGAAATTCTTCATCATACATATCTGAAAAATATTATATATTGTTCAGTATTTGATGAAAGATTTGCTTAAAGTAAGAGGTCTTCGTATTAGACATTATTTGAATTATATTTTTGTATATAGCTATATTTACTGTATAAATAACCAAAATTCTAAAATTTACCTCTGTACTCATCCAGAGACGGCTCGTCGCCGCCATAGTCTTTAGGTAGGTACTGCTTTGGTATGTATTTGTAAAGGTCATCGAGGTTTTTGTGGAAGATAGTTCGGTCGAGGAGCTTAGGCTTGAAGAACTGCTTCATGATTGTCATCAGCGTTTGTCCAAAGCTGGGACAGTTCAGCACGTGCATTGCGGTTACACGGAGGCCAAGTCCTTCCTGAGAAAAATTATTAGGACATTTTTTTACATGATCTCATGGGAAGAATCACTGCAAAATATATCGCACCATGGGTCTCTTTTTTGATGAACCAGAATCAGACTTTAATTTCCTGTTGCCATTTAACCAATTTATTATTGCCTTGCTAAAATTGCCATTTAATAAAATATAATCACAAAAAAAAGCTGCGACATACATACTCAACATGTAACTGTTTGATAGTTAGCCGCTTGTTTTATTTTTACTAGTAAATAAGGTACTTGGAAGTATACAAGTACCTTATAAAGAACAAAGAGTCATTTTAAATATTTATTTTAAAGTATTTTTGTACTGTTAGATTAAGACATCCTAAAATAATAGTATTCAAACATATAGGGCATATCCTTCTTATTTATAAGGCAAATGCGAAAGGGAATGTTGGTAAGGGGTGACCTAGATAAACTTATATGTACCAAATACGAGGAATCCTGAAGGAAGGCGAGGTCAAGAGTACCCGTAACCGACGAGCGTGCATGAAAGTAAGTATTAATGAATGTATGCTTAGATTGCAGCAATTAGATAACTTTGCCTCTGGAATAGGAAAGAGACTTAAATATATGTATGTATTCATACAAGCCCGTGGTCAGAATTGAGGCAAAATACCGATGTACACCTTATACTATAGTAAGTATATATACCCACTATATGTCTACTGTCTATATATAGACGTGACTATTGTGTTTTTGCATTCGCGAACACGTGAATCGAAATTCGAATGATAAGGATTGTGTTCAGTGACGTGGGATTCTTGAAAATTGTGTGATAAGTTTTAAAAAAACTCTGCCTTGAAGTGTCTTACTTCTTAGACGTCTTTTTGTGTCAACACCGTCAATTGCATCGTGTTCTCTTACAGGCGTTATTTGTGATTTTATTCAGTAGGCTAATTGTGTTACTCTGTTGCTATCACATTTTCTAATTCTGTTGCTATCACATTTTGTAACTCACTGCTATCACATTTTGATTGAAACAGATAGGTGTAATGACATTGCTGCTTTTAAATTGGTTCTATAATTTTTGAGAGTAACATAATCAGATGGCAGTCCTGTGATTTTGTTACTGTTGATTAATTGGCACTGTATTCGAATTAGATGACTTGATTATTTTTGACTCGATATTAAAATTTTGTGTTAAGTAAATATAATTATAATACAAACACTATAGTGATTGCCGATTTAGTTACGAAATAATCGTTAACCTAACGAACGAACGTTACAAATTAGTTACCAATCAGCAAAAGAAATATTTTATGTGAGATGATATATTATAAAAATACAATATTTTATAATATAGTGAAATACAATCATAATCTCTAATAAAAGGAAAAGCGGTTTCTTTATTGTTAATATTATTTTTAATAGAAAGGATATATTTTTTCATCAATTCTACATTTTCATACTGTAAATGTTTATAAACCTTACATTTTGCATGTGTGTTGAATACTTTTCATAAAAAAAAAAAACAAAACCAACAAAAAACCCCCGAAAAAAATGATTTGTCACGGGATGGTATTAAAATATATTCAACTAGCTTTCTGCCCGCGGCTTCGCCCGCGTGGATTTCGGGATTGGGTGTATAGAGGGTTAAGGGTCATAGCTTTTGCCCACGGCTACATATACGCGGAAGTCGGTTTATGGTGCGAAGATTTTATCGCGCTTCCCGTGGGATTATCCGTTTTTCCGAGATAAAAAATGCCGCAAAACTCCTCAAGAATCACTCTATCTATTGATGAAAACCGCATAAAAATCTGTGCAGTAGTTTTTTGAGCGAAGCCTTTATTGCGCATCCCGTGGGATCTGTCGATTTTTCCGGGATAAAAAGTAGCCTATGTTACTCGGGAGAATGTAGCTTCCAAAGGTGAAAGAATTTTTGAAATCGGTCCAGTAGTTTAAGCGTGAAGAGGTAACAAACAAACAAACAAACAAACAAATAAACAAACAAACACACTTTCGCATTTATAATATTAGTTGGGATTGAAGGTAAACAATTATTTATAAAGTGCCATGCATAAGTCATGCCAGATTCTTCTGTTTATATTAACGATAGTAGAATAATGCGTTGACTGAGTTTGGTACTTAGGTTAGTTAATTGGCTATCCGAAAGCATTAGCGCGGAAGTTCTGCCTCCTGAACGAAAGGAATACTGATACTTGAACTATTAATATTGGTTTAGTATTAAGTCACTGATAGTAATCTAGAAGATTGCCGTTGTAATCTACGTACCGTGCATACAACTAAACATTGCGGTATTAGTGCATAGCTGGTTGCTTCTATTGGTTGGGTGTTGTATAAGGATAGAACACATGATCACATGATCGGTCAACATCACATATATTGCAGTTTACCAGTTAAATACCCTTTTTTTGTACCGCTGAAGAAAATGCGTTAAATTGCATAAGCTTTTTTTTTGTTCCGCTGAGGAAAATGCATTAAATTGCATATCCCTGCTGCGGAGAGCCGGCGGTTATGTGGAGGGCCCACCCACTAAAAACCTCAACGATGGCCTTCCTCAGGCATTTAGGGAGCCCCCGGGAACGCTAAGCGACTTACGAGAGCCCCCCGCCCCCGCTCCCCTGCGATGCTCCAGGGGAGCCCTCCTCGGGGGAGACAACTACCTCCCCCGATCTCCTACACCAACGACGCTCCCCGGCCATGGGAGGGTCGTGGTCCCTCCCGGGTCGTCGTATCCAGGGCGCGATCTACTCGCGCCCGCAGGCGACCCGCGGCGGCCCAGCTGTGCTACCGAGCCCGGCGCCGCCTCCTTCTGGAGCAACACTGCTTCAAAGAAGGAGGTCACAGCCCTCCAACCTCCCTCGTCCGCCAGCATTGCCACACCAGTTAAATACCTATTCTTTATAACACAGTCCATTGCTTATATTATATTCATAGGAATGTTATTCGCACTACTGAACAGTTACAAGGAAATCATGTAGAATAAAAACTCGACAGGATCCAGAACAGCGGTGTGGAAGTTTAAATAATTTCTTCCTAATGGTTGAGCAACACTGCGCTTGACTCGAAAAAACGTTTCCATATCGGCGAAATTTCCGATATAATTTTTATGAAACATCCTCCGGCTTCGTTTTAAAGCGAATTACACTTATATTTTTACAATAATAGGAAATCCACAGACAATCCTATATGTTATTGAGTATAAAATAAGCCGATAGTAAACCTTTTGTTCAATGTATAATTGTTAACAACTCGAGATAACTAAAGATCATCCTCAAATCTAAATATTGACATTTATAATAACATTAGTTCATTTAAAATTTTGTACAGATATATTGACGCATATGGTTCTGAAATTAAAGGGAACTAAAGGTCAACAATGTAGAATTTTAACTGGGGCCCACATATAGACAATATTTGTAATAAACTTAGATCAATCTTTTCAAAATTATCATTACTGAAATTCAAATTACCATATACAATTCTGCGAACACTTTATTTATCCTTAGCACAATCCATTATAGACTATGGACTCAGTAGTTATGGTAGAACTTATAAAACATACATTGACAAAATTTTTAAACTACAACATAGACTACTCAAAACTATAGTACCTAATTCTGTAAGAAAAAAATGTAAAATAGAAAATGTTAACATATTTACATATTGCAGAATATTGAACATTTTTCAAAGATTTAAAACATCTATAATAGATGAATACATAAATAAAAAAGATTGTTTGTCAAAGTACGAGAGAAATGACAGATTGAGATCATTGGAAAATGTTCCTAGATTTCTACTACCAAAGTGTAATAACATATACGGGAAGCGCACTTGGGAATATTTGTTACCAAAGTTCTTGAACGAGCTGTCAGTGGTCAATTACGATTCGATCTGTAACGATCCTAATAAATGTAAACGAATCATGCATGATATTTTTTTGGTGAGTGAATGTGATGCATGATTAATTTAGTGAATACAATATAATGTCTAGTAGTAGTATATAAAGTCTAATAATGTAAATTACCTATAGCGTGCGTCTTACAGCGACAGATAAACCTTTTGGTTTTCGTTTGCTGTGCAATCGAATTTTTTATTGTCTATTTATCTGTTATATAAATAAATTAAAAAAATAAAAAAAAAAAAACTATAACTGATAGATAATCTATTAAGATAAATGATATATAAAACGTTTTTCAAACGACTTGGTAAAACTAAAAACTAATACAGAACACAAACAATGTAGAAGATTTTCTACAAAATGATTCACCAATCATTTCAATGACTTTATGAAGTATGATAATGATGCTGACTAAACTAGCATTTGACAACAACTAGGTCAAAGTATAAAAAATAAATTTTACAAATTTGAAGACAATAGTTGGCTCTGGTTATAAAGTCATAAGATATTTAGTGCCATTACTGTACCGATTATATAACGCTATAACTGTAAAACTGGAAATAGCTCCATACTAGATGCAGGATACTAAGAATAACTATAAAGCTAAGCCAATGCATTAGATGCTACTATCAAAATACTGTATTGGAAAACTTTAAGTGTTTATTCCGAAGTGCTAGCTGCTACGGAATGTAAGAACATTGTATACCAATATGTAAAGAAAATTATTTTGATGTCAGTCATACCGAATCATGCTTATTTCCTTAGTGTTATAATTTTAAAATATATGGAATCCGCCGTTTAATTATGAGATAGCCTACATCTTGGATTTGCATTAATTTTATTTTCATAGGGACTAAATGTGTATACTACATAAAGCTTAGATCAATATTACGACAGCAAGGGAATAAATTTCAATTATTAAGTGTGACCCAAATAAACAACAAACAGGGCAAGGTAAATAAAACCGCTAAAAAATAAAGCTGCCGAATAGAAAAATTAATCTAATTTTAAGTAGGAAAAATAATATTAACAGGGAAGCATAGGATGTACTTGTTTCATAATATTGTAACTTTATACAAACCTTCTTTTGATTCTGTCAGTACTAAATGTTTTTCATTAAAACTTTATAAAATAGTTGAAAAATAGATATTTATTTTGGATTTTTGCAGACTTTATAAAATATATTTATTTCAACTAGTACATAAGACCTGATTAACATAAAAACAATTTAAATCTATGGTAATAAAGTATACATATTCATTGCTCCTTAACACGTGTTGAAATTCAGTATATATGAGTATGTGTATATATGTATAGATATGAGTATCAATAGATGAAGTATGTATGTAACATTAAATTTAGTTCTTGGATCAATCGTAGATAACGTAATCAACAGAGGACTGAGTCTACTCACGAACGATAAAATCATCAAGTTGTAAACACGTTATGTAAGCGTTCCAATTGAGAATAATGTTTCTGCAATCGCACGCACGCTAGCATTCTTTGCATTCGATGTAATGCGCGATAGGAACTCATGCGCTTGCTTAAACGGATGTTCATTCTTCATTATAATCGATTCGTTTACTTCAATCTATATTAGTATATATAAATAATCATCACGGTGTTTATGGTCGATAGCTTCCGAAATGGTTTGATTTTCATAATATTTTGATGTGACAACGTCTATTAAATTGGTACGGCGTGGAGTCATTCTCGAAAACACCGTAACGGCCGAATCTGACGCCACACGGAGCCACGCACATTACTCATAATAATTAATTTATGTATAACTTCAGAAGCAGAAAATTTAAACAAACTATTAAATAAAAATATAAATGTTATACATTACTTTATTTTAAATAATTTCATTGCACCCAGAAAAAATACCATGTAATAGACGTTGTCACGTTCAAATATCGGCAGTAGACGGAGTTCTACAGACAACCAATTTTTTTAAAGTATATTTTGTGGGTATAAGGCCGTAAAGTATGTTTCATACCGCTAGGTGATAATCCAAAGTGCTTATCCAGAAATAAATATAATTTATATGATTATGACATATTTATTAATGATCTCGTCTTAATAAAACATATTTACTTTAAAATATCAAATAATATTTTGTTCTAAGAATCACGTTGTCATCTCCGACAAAACCTGAAGCGACGGTTACAAGTAGCTTTTACTTTTTTAGTAGTAGATTAATAGTCCAACTCGTTCACTGAGGGTTTTGTATAGATTTTTACTTAGTAACCAACTGGAAACAAATTAGATGACATTGCTTCGTTAAAATTTTAATAATTCTAAGTCAAAGGGACGTTACCTACAAGTAACAAATCCCGTTATACTTGTAAATATTTTAATAGATATAGGTTATGAGATTTTAGTGAATGTCAAAACATGGGTATTAAATGGAGCATAAAACTTAGATTTGATATTAATTTCCTCTTAATGCCTTTCTTATTAAAAGGGTCTTAATAGAAGGGCAATGAAGTGATCATTCGTTCCGTTTCTTTTTATGGAACACACGAAGACAGTATCCTAAAATGAATTAACGCTAGCCTAAGCTAGATACAAATATTTTATCTGTGTTTATTACCCTAAAATATAAATTAAACGTTTAAAAATTTTCTTTGACAAAAATAGTTACCTGGAAAATTTGCGCAGTCTTATGCATTATAATCGGGTTAAGTCTTAACAAATGGCCAACGACGCAGTGCTTTATGTCAATCACCCATATCTCGCCTAGCATGTAGTCGTATTGCAGTCTAATATCGCCTAGCTGAAAAACAAAATTACTGTTTAAGTGCTAAACTATCGATATATTCAAATATATTCGGTATCAACTCTCTCTCTCTCTCTAAGACGAAACACTCTAATAAAAAATGTATAAGAGATATAGAACAAAACAAACTAAAATATCGGCTTGTGCACCGTTAAAAAGGGATGGTGCTATTGAACCCACATTGTTGTTATGTAGTATAATCTATACTTATACTAAAGAGGTAAAGTTTGTGAGTTTGAATGTTCGGGTTAGCCTCAGGTACTACTGATTAGATAAAATTGTATGAGATGGAGGAGGATATAGAATTTACCACGGGAAATTTTCTCTTTCTCTTCAGAAAATATGATATCACACGGGATATCAGAGAATCTTTATGGGTAACATAGCGATTATGTTGGATTCAGGGTTAACCATACTTGCCAATCAAGCTTGGTCTGCGAGTCCAAGACACAATCACCTTACAGGATCAAAGTGAAGGTGAGAACGTGAAAAATCAAATTCACTACCTTATATCCTTCATACCGAAATACAGCTAGGAGAATACTACTGAGATTAATAGCATTGGTCAACTGTTTAAAATGGTGGTCCATTTGATCTAAAATAAAGCGATAACCGCCGCCCACAAACTTCGCCAATATCGGCTAAATTAACTAAACTACTGCTTGCAATGGATCTCCTTAAACCATGTTTGAACTAAATCATGGATTATTAAAATTCAGTAACTGATGTTTATTATAATATATTAAGATTAATAAGACTTATTATAAAATTAAAGTCATCATATTTGCACATTAAGTTAATTATTGCCTCGCAATCTGTTGAAATAACCGAGAGCAATATTCATTAACGAATGTTTCAACTATACATTTTTTTAACGTATTGAATTCTCAATATATCAAAATTAATAGACTGCATGCCCTGCGCTATTAGTATAATATAATTTACGAAAAATTTAAAAATAGAACTACTATGAATTATATATAATAAATTATTATATTTGCACTTAATATCAATGAAAATATATATTAAAATCTTCCTCGTTATGTTATTTAGGTACATCATATTATGACAAAAATTACTGTATCAAAAAGTTATGTAAGAGTATCATTGCTTAAGGGTAACCATACTGATGTTCTATACGGATACTTTAATATGTCAATTTATCTAATGTACTCTTTAAGAAATATTATACAATATAATTATACACTGAAGATTTATTAATAAATACAGTCCTACAAATCTTAATAACGTCAATGAAACATACCATAAATGTATTCCTGAAGAGAATGTCTGTGAAAAAGTTGTTGGGATCTGGATCACCAAATTTGATTATAGATATTCTGTGTCCTTTATATAGCTTAGGCATAGCAGCTTGACGGCTGAAAATAGACAATAAATCTTTTGACATGAAATATCAACTTAAGATGTTAATGCGATAATATTTTATTTTGGTCATTCTCTAGTGAGAATCATTGACTCTGATAGTTCTGAGCACGTTCCTTTCAAATACGCAATTATATGCCATTAAACTATAATCATATATCAAACTAAAATGAAAAACAAAAAATATTTTGCATCACTATTTCCATTCTTCTTCATGTTCATTAAGAATACCACGTCAAAATTATATTAATAGGTTTCGTGCTTTTCATAAAGGGCCTCAAAGTAATTAACTGTGAGGGCAATTTGCACATAAAGGCTTAAACATTTTCTCAATGTACCAATAAGGTTTCTCTGCATTGCAATCTTGCTTATGTTGTTGACTACAATGCTAGTCATCAATTTAAAGCTGTCAAATTTATTTTAATTTTTTTCATTAGTAATACTAGTACCTAAGCGACTCAAATCTATATATATAAAAATGAAACCCGTTTCGCGTTGTCACAGCATCACGTGTGAACGGCTGAACCGATGGAAGTCCAAGGATGGTTCTTACGGAAAAAAATATTAAGAAAATCTCTCAGAAATATTGAAAAGTATACATTTAATTTTGCATATTTTAAAAAACGCGCGTTACGAATGTCAATTTTTTTTTATACGAATGTCAACGTCATTCACAGCCATAGACTATATTAAAAGAGCATCGTTTGTTCGGAAACGTGTAGACTTTTTTTGCGATTTGGTTGGCTATGCGACATTATCTATAAAATAATTAGGAACAAAAATCCGCCACTGTACAAATCTTTTTGACAGGACGAAGTCTGTCGGGTCCGCTAGTTAATAATATATTTCGACTTGTCGAAATTTCGGAGAGTTTTGAATTAGTTGTGTATATGATTAACATAAAGTTATTGTTATATCCAAACGCTTATAATAAGTCACGAAAAATATTAATATTTTCATTTCGCATTGCATTTTTATTTCACTTTGCAGTTATTTTCATTCAAATACATGTATATGTATAATAGGAAATAATAATCTATAAAATAATATGTTATTTTAATATATCATCTTCAATAGTGTGATTCACGTACATATAGATATTATAATTTATTGTTACAATGAAAATTAACAGCGCGTCTATTATAATATTGTAAAACAGGGACCAGGCTATTTTGTGCTTTTGTATGTGTTACGATTTCTGTTATTGCGTCTGTACAATACAAATAAAAAAAATACTTAATTTTTTACATAAAGCAATATACTAAAGATTAAATTTAAATATAGTACTTACTAAAATGACCATAAGTCTCCACAAAATGGCGACAAGTCCTTGTCTCTGTCTTGTATTAATTCTGGCGCAAGAGCTCTGTATTTGTACAAATTGTCTATTCTTTGTTTTGTCTTTTCCAGGGATCCTTTTGCAGTGATGAGTATACGCTCCACCATTGCACGGGCTGAAAAATAAATATGGTTGTACATATCGTTTTATCATACTTGAGACAAATTTTTTTGTAACTCGGTTTTTCATTCACTTTTTTAGTTAGATTGGAGTTTCGGGATCACTAAAGTAAATGAGCGTATGTATTTTTCTTCATTTCTATAAAGGCGATAGAAATATCTGAGTTTAAAGGATACCCAACAGCCATATTATGGCCGCTACCAACATTGCTTTACTTTGTTAATCATAGTATTCGCTAAATTACTACTCGTAAGCCTTATTTATGGTAGTTAATGAACCTATCAAAAAAAATATTAATAACATAGTAGTTAGCTATTAAATTATCCTTTTTTTGGAGGGAAATGCACCTTATGCACCGTGACACCGCGCTGGCTAGGCGCGGCCGTGTGTGGGGCTCTCCGGTCTGACAGGACCGACCTATCCACTAAAACTCCCATGAGTTCTGAGATTCCTAGAAAGGATATATTATCCTGTTGCAAACGAAAGGATGTGTAAGACTACTAAGGCATGACACAATTAGTAATCCTAACGACTGTTTGCGAGATTCAGGCATTCAGGCTATTGAATATACTAATAGTAATATTATGTCAAACGGTGACCATCTCTCGACAACATAGTATTAAGTAACATAAAAACAGCTTGAATACATTGTACTTTTTTTAGAGGGAAAATGCACCTTATGCACCGTGACACCGCGCTGGTTAGGCGCGGCCGTGTATGGGGCTCTCCGGTCTGACAGGACCGGTCTACCCACTAAAACCCCCCTGAGTTTTCTAGGCCCATGCGGGGCGCTTTCGCGATTCTACCACAATGTGCTCCTGGGCCGGATCGACCTAGGTCTGTTTGAGCCAAAGCCAAGGGAGGGATTGTCCGAGAAAGCTATTAAATATACCTATAGAATAAAACATCAGGATAACGATGTTTATCTAACAACTGTATCTGAATTTTAACTTAGGAATAAATATTCAAAACCAAAGACAAATATAAACATGCATTTTACTGATTGAATATATTTAGTTGTTGTCATTACATTTCAATACAAATAAGTAACTATTATAATTATTGTATATTAAATTACTATTGTTTCAAATACCACGTTTATTATGTACATAAATTTGAGTTTTGTTTATATTTGGCAATACTTAATCATCACTATCATCATAGGAACGAAATAAAACTAGGCAATGATTACAAAATTATTCACAGTTTTCAACAATGGCATATAAGGCAGATATAATTACTCAGTGACTCAATATAACAGCAACAAAATTGTCTGACGACTTATTTGTAATGGAACACGTAAGTGTATAATTTTGTTTGATGCAATTCATTTGATTCAATTGACCGCACATTCAGGTCTAGTAAACACTACTCAAGATGTTTCGCTGTCTAATGTCATGGGCTTAGTAAAAGTTACGTAAATGAAAAATGTACATAAAATGGATTTCGCAAGTAATATGAAAGGTCTAGACATGGCACACGTAATGAGAAGTAAATATGCTAAGCACTGTATAATTGAAAATCTAAGTAAAAAGTAAGTATCGGACTACTATTTATATTGTAGATGTGAAAGTTTGTTTGTTTGTTGCGCAATCACTAAAAATGGCCGAAGACAATACGAACATCCAAATGCTCATAAGATCGGAAGATGCCTGTTTATAAATTACTAGATTTTCTAAAATGTTAATAAAAATTAACAAATATGTAGTTAATAAAGAATTGATTTGCAGATCCACATGTAAACACAGAATAAATAATGACACTTGAGGCTAATAAGGTGTACGTTTAGGAGTCTCTTGATACATTAGAAACTAATAAAAATGGTTGACTAATTTATACTAGTCACCTTTATTTTATAAATGCGAATCAAGTTAAACTGTTTCTTCTCTGAAAACAAACAGCAGCAATCGTCTGGACACCGTATATTGCCTTTAATAGCGAATTATTACGGCAGACACAAAAATCTATTAAATTAATAGTTAAGTTAGAAAATTTAGAATTGACTTACGAGCTCCCGTTAATATTTCATTCAATTAGAAAGGCCGTAGAGATTCAACGCTCGGTTAGTAAGGTTAGCGGGCGGACTTCAAGAGACACGTACAGTCCTTGGTCTCAATTGCGGTTATGGGATAGTTGCCGTTGGCATCCCAATTAGACAAAGGGATGAGGTAAATGAGTCGGACTTTATACAATAGAGGAAATTACAATCCCTGCAAGGAGATGATGATGAAGTTGCTGTGAATAGTTATCGGAATAGCTGCTGTATGAAGGCAAGACCACAAAATCTTAATCGTATTTTCCTTAACCTCTATTCATTGTATGCTACGTGGCTGACATACAGTCTAGCTGACAATAAACGGTTGCTGCAACTCTTAAGTACTACATTGTGCTCAGTGCGATGCCTTGTAAAACTATATACTTCCGTCAGCACAAAAGTTTCAACAGTGTCTATCAAATAAATCCTTTCATAGATTTCGCAACCGATCACGTTTGCGTCGATATAAATAGGTAAATGACAAATTAACGTTCACCTGTTCCTTTTTTACCCGATGATGATGGGGGGGGGGGGGGGGTGACAGAGGGAGAAAAAAATCATCATCACAACTATAAGCTAATAAAGTGTCAATGTATAATTCGAGATAAATTTTGAATTGAATTGAAAAAGTGCCCCCCCCCCTCCCCCTTATTGTACAAGGACTTATAATATTTATCTAAAGTTTTGTAGATAAGGTATTAACAAGTATGAATGTAACAAGTCCTTGAGATGATTGCGTTGGCGAAAATGTTTGTAGTTTGAGTGAGATACAACAATATAATTTTGGTGATAAGGATGACGCAAATGTACACTGTGATCTTCCAACAGATAGGAAGACACGTAAGGTTACTAGGCTTTAAGGGCAAATGGACAAGGTAAGTTTTACTACTAAGGAAAGTACGTGAGTCTTCGTATCGACTTTGTGATCAAGTTTATTACTATTTACACATTGACTTTTTGCCTGCAGCTTCACCAGCACTATTATTCCTTATTCCAGAGAATATATAACATATACAATATATAACAATATATATATATAAATCTGCTTTTTGAGAGCGACGCTTCTAATAGTTACGGTTGCCGGAGACTGTTCATAATATATATATTCATATGGAGTCGTGTGCAGTTCAGCGATACGTCATTTTGTCACATATCGTTTTTAAATTGTTTTTATATGATTGTAGTTACTCGTTATATTTTGTGTTTAATATTATTTGTGGAATAATTTTATCTTTAGCCAAGTTCTCAGAAAAGTTATAATATAACCAAACGTTTTTTTGCAAGAACAGAAAAAGATATGGTAATCATGCTATCATTGTTAGCGACAAGTACGTGTTGATGAGCTATGATATGAAACCAAATTGGTTCATAGCGAATAATATATTTCGAAACATTTTTTGAGTCCACTCGTGACTAGCAGTATTAAATTCTGCACGGTGACTGGCTAGCTAGACTTACATAAAGGAAGATAGTATATATTTTGTAGAATACATATATAAATATCTGGTAATATAATTGTAATAAATTTGACATAAAAAAATTAAATAAACTAGATGCATTGCGATCTCCGTAAAATACATATCTTACAAAAATTTCAAATCAGTGTTTAATGAACATATCAGTATCACTATAGGTATAGAGGACAAATACATATATGTATAATATTGATATAAATCATTAACAAGTTATGGGATTATTAAAGATGGTTTAATAGGTAAAAAATAAGTATATAATTGAAAATATTCATTTAATAAAAGTTTCTGAAATCATTAATAGAAATACTATTAATGACCAAAAAAGATCAAGAAATAAGAACTTTACTGTTTCTCAAAATATTATCCCTTAGCGTCCGTGCACTTCTTTATACGATTGAATAAATTTTGAAAATATTTGTGCCACACTGTCGTGACGTAAGATACATATTTTGTCGTATTCTTCAACAGTCACTCCTAGTGATTAAAATTTTAGTCCTGTAATTGGTTTATTGATTTTTGGGAAGAGAAGATTATATGCAAGATGATTAATAAGTTATTTGCACCACAAAAAAAACTTATATATGGCGTTTAGCGTTATTTTCACGTAGTTTGCCAATAAGTTAGGATAAACGAATATCACTACTCACTGTAAGGTGTTTTAATAAAGTAATTGTAGCCAAATCTCTAGATTTGTTAAAAAATAAGCAATCGTCCGTTTTAAGGCAATTTTCACGCACACCTATTTATCCAGGTCCATACGCTCACGCTGCTATATTTTGGAATCGTAACCATAAATCCATGTAAATCCACTTAAAAAACACATGGAACATAATCAGAGAGTTATGTAATATTAAGAACAGCAAATCTCCGTCAAATGAATTACTTCAAATTAAATCTAACACCAAAGATTCTTTGAATTATATCAACAACTTTTTTACTTCGGTTGGCCATAATTTGGCAACTTCAACATTAGAGAAACTGGGTTGCCAGGAAAATAAACTTGTGGACAAATCACGGTCCAATCGACTACCTTTAAATTCAATGGCTATGTATCCAACCAATCCTAAAGAAGTACTGGACGTTATCTGCGGTCTTAAATCTAAATGTGCTACAGGGTATGATAATATCGCTACATCTATACTTAAAAATTGTCGATTGATGTTAGCTGAACCATTAACTTACCTTTGCAATCTTAGCTATGAAACTGGTGTCTTTCCTGAAATATTCAAATCAGCTATTGTTTGTCCTATCTACAAATCAGGAGATAAAACCCTTCCCACGAATTATCGACCTATATCCTTAATAAGTTCCCTAGCCAAAATAATAGAAAAACTGACTAATACAAGATTAATCAATTATATTGAACAAAATAATTTTTTAAGCAACCAGCAGTACGGTTTTCGTTCTAAACGCTCAACAGATGATGCAGTATTGAATCTGACTGACAAAATTGTATTATATCTAGATAACAATGAGGTTTGTCTTGGAGTATTCCTGGATCTACAGAAGGCGTTTGACACCGTATCTCTACCCTTATTGATTTCCAGATTAGAAAACATTGGAATAAGAGGAAACGCTCTTCTGTGGTTCCAGGACTACCTAAATTTAAGAAACCAAATGGTAAAGATACAAAATCACTACAGCGATAGGTCCTACATTACATGCGGTATTCCCCAAGGCAGCAATCTTGGACCTACCCTGTTCCTCATTTACGTGAACCCAATTAGTCAGATCCAAATCAAAAATGCATACACCCAGTTGTTTGCTGATGACACAATTATATTGTTTCACGGTAAATCTTGGGATGAAGTACAAAAGTCGGCTGAGAGGGGAATGAGTCAAGTTACAGCCTGGCTTGAAGATAGTTTACTCACCTTGAACATAAATAAAACAAAGTTCTTGTGCTTTAGTAAAACAAGTGCACTGTCTCCAATAAACCTGGAATTGAAAATACACTCATTTCCATGCAATAGATCCAACTGCTATAAGCAATGTAAATGTCCACTATTAGAAAGGGTTAATTATATTAAATATCTAGGTGTTTATATCGATGACAAGATTAATTGGAACAAGCACATTAATTATGTCTCAAACAGATTAAGAAAACTTATTTATATATTTAAAGATTTGCGTTCAATAACTAACAAACAGTTGCTTATCCAAATTTACCAGGCATTAGCTGAATGTGTTATTTCGTATTGCATAAGTTCTTGGGGAGGTGCTGCAAAGACGTTTCTAATCAAAGCGGAACGAGCCCAAAGATCTGTGCTAAAAGTTCTTTTGAAACTACCCTATCGGCATCCGACTGTTTTAGTGTACGAAAGCGCGAATGTCCTCACTGTCCGGCAAATGTATGTGTACCAATGTGTACGGAGATATCATAAGACTGTTGATCCAACACCGCCAAATACTAGACGAGATATTGCTGGTATAGTGCCACGAGTTAATAGCACTTTTGCATGTAGAAGCTACTATTACTATGCTCCTAAGCTCTATAACCATTTTAACAATATATATAAAATACGCAGTCTAAGTAATTATCAGCTTAAAACAAAACTAAAAGTGTGGCTACTAAAATTAGCGTATGAAGATACCGAAAGCCTTTTTGATATTCCGATATAAAAATACTATAGTTTCACACCCACACACGCACCCTCACACACACTTACACACTCGCAAACACACACACACACACGCACACACAGACTCATCATAAATACGAGAACTGATATTAAGCATTCTGCATAGGTATAACAAGTAAACTAAATTTTTGTTTATATAATTTTGTTTGTGTTATTTTTTTTTTCTATTTATATAACTATAATAATGAAACTTTGTAAATTATACTCCAAGCATGTTACACGATATGGGAAAGAACTGTTCTCTGAGACACAGCCCAAGCTACATCAGAGGACAGGACGACAATGTATGTTATAATGTGGTGATTTCCAATAAACGATTTCTTTCTTTCTTTCTTTCTATGTTTCGCCACCTTTTGCTATATCCCACAACAAACTTGAAGCCATTTTGTTGTCAGATACAAGTCTAGAATGGCACCAAGTAATAGAGTTCCATTTTTGAGTATCACTCAAATTGTATGTATGGGATCCACTAAGAACATAACTTTCTCACATCAAAATATTTTTATATGATTGACTGAATGGATTGACTGTAGGATTGACTGTAGGATTGACTCATGCTTATGTCTAAAGATATCCGCATCTCTGGTAGGTTACATGCAGGTCTGTTCGATCATACAGTGCGCAGGATCAATCAAAGGAAAATGTTTCATGTTATTGTAATCATGAAGTCTTTAAAATGGCGCCATAGTGTGAAAACAAATGACTATCAGATGAAGCAAACTGTATTCTAAAAAACAGTTAAAAAGTTTAATTTCAAACATTTTTTTATATACAGCTTTGTCCACAGCGTCGAATGTAGTCTATTTATTTAAATATAGTGGTTGAATAAAATGTGTGTATATGTAAATACATACATACATACATACATACACTCACGCCTTTTTCCCATGGGGGTAGGCAGAGATTACGTCTTTCCACTTGCTACGGTCTTTACATATCTCTTTCGCTTCATCTACTTTCATAACATTCCTCATACATGCTCAACGATTGCGGGTACCTCTGACCTGGCCTTTTTTGATGACACTTTCGATTTGTTCGAAATATGTTCGCCTAGGTCTTCCTCGTCCCGTATCTCCATTATAGTATATGTATATGTAAATAATGGTAAAAAATAGGCTATACATATATATACAGATGTACCAAGCACTTCTTTATGTTCCAACGGGTTTTTTACTATCAATGTCTCTAGCCGACTGTGTTACTTATTTAAGCGTAAAAAAAATTTTAATTTTATAATTTTGCGTAGATTTAAAATATTTGATATTTAATGCTGACTATATTTTATAGTCCTAGTAACATCGCCATAAAGTGAATAAAATTGCCCAATATGTCAAAAGAAATAAATCTAAAGATTCAACGCATGTCCGTTCAAACAACGTGAGGTAACATTCTAATTAATCTTCAAGTCGTATTCAACATTGAAATATTATGGAACGGTGACACAGGTCAATGGCACTAACGTAACGATAATTATATAACACTATCGTTTTTTGGTTCACTTAACTGAACTGGATTCGGTATCAATCGTGTTCTGTTAGACCTAGTTGTTGCACAGTTTTTGAGGTTGATATAACTTGCACATATGCTTCAGTAGTTATTAAAACTGCCTAAAATCCGATTCCGTTGTAGATATTTTAACAAAGTGAAAGTTCATTTATTATCTGACATAGTTACTCATCCCAACTAATATTATAAATGCGAAAGTAACTCTGTCTGTCTGATACGCTTTTCCGCTTAAGCTTCGCAAACCGATTTTGATGAAATTTGGTACAGACAATCTTTAGACCCTGAGACAGAACATAGGCTACTTTTTATATCGAAAAAAGGGATCAAGGGGTTGAAATAGAGGTTGAAAGTTTGTATGGGATTTCTTAATTTTATAAGATAAAACCATGAAACTTTATAATTAAGCACTTGATAAGAAATCATTAAACATTTGTTCTAGCATTTTTGAAATTTCCACAAGCTAGGGGTGAAATAAGGGTTGAAAGTTAGTATACAAGTTCGTCAAATATCACGTCATAAGAAACAAAAAATCGTTTGTTCTAGCATTTTGAAATTTTTGCCAGTGTGGGGGTGAAATAGGGATAAATTGAAGATAAGATCATGAATATTAGTACCTTAGACATAAGGGACCAAGATTGACAAAAACTAATTTCACGCGGGCGAAGCCGCGGGCGGAAGCTAGTTCTCTATACAGTCAAATGGTTCATATCGGTTGGTTTTGAATCGCAGGATTCTACGAAATTTGTATTGTATTATATAAATGTATAGTTAAGCGTTGTATTCGACCATAATTAATGTAGTTTTTCTAATTTATTTTAATTTAAATTAGATCAACATTGAAGTAGGATAACATAATTTTTGAATATAAATGTTGCAATACTCTAAGTCGATAATCAATAAATGCCTCAGCAACTTAGTCAAATAGTTTTATAGATCGATTTCACTTTACTCTTCGAAAACATATGAAAAGCTACGTAATGGCTTAGGCGAAAACAGTACACGTTTGACCAAAAGTTGTTGCATATTTTGCTAAAACCTTAGAAATATTCAATAAATTGTAACAGTGTATCATATATTAGGCATGAATCTCATTTGATCCAATTCCTACTACGTGGGGATGGTAGGGAGCGCCAGAATAGGTCCTCTTCGGCGATAATGCGAGCAAGTTATATTAGAACACAGTAAAATGGTATTTGGAATCTATAATATAGTAATTGTGTTAACATATTCTATACAAAGTCGGTCAAACAATTTGCTACATGCTAATATAACAACTTGCAATCCATATTTTATAGTATAAGTACTAATAGAACTGTATTCTATACTTAATAGATAATGAGTGGTCAAAGAAATGGAGCAATGGAGTGAATATTAGGTGTGGTAATGTCCGCGTGGTGTAACATGCCATTACTTCGCCACTTCCCTTGGGTTTCGAGAAGTCGAAATCAACGCAACAGAGTAACTAGAATGAGTGAATTCTGTAATAAACCGCAACACAGACATTTACAGAGAGCGTATAAATCTTATTTATTAGTAGTTAGAGAAATAAATAAATAATTATTTGTTTCTGTTTATTATATACTTTGTAATGTATGTTGTTCGTGTAAGTTAGTAAAAAAAAAAAACATTTTAATTTGGATTATATAATATATAAAATATCATATTCTTTCTATATTTATATATATATTCTATATATACCAGTAATGTATATATATATCACATTTTCTTTATTTCTGAAAGTTGTTGCCTGTTATTTTATAACATGATGATAACGGTTTCTAAATTGCGAAAAATACTGTGATGTGTTGTGATTGTAATTTTTGATAAACCAATAATATTATATACGGGATAAAAACTATAGGTATATATTATATTTAAAGTATATTTAGTTTATTTATTTTTTTCAAAATTCTCTGTGACCACTCAGTTATTTTATCTCTACAAATTCTAAATTTCAATTTGAAACGCGATAATAACTCGATTGATTTGGACATTATGCTAAAATATCGTGAAGTTGAAATATATTGGACTATCTTTTGTTTGCTGTCAAATGAAATTTTGCTAAAAGTGATTTGGGATTTGAATTTGTTTTAAATTTTAAATTGCTTAGTATTCATGCTGTGTTCAAAATTATTCATAAAGTTATATATATCACACAAGTATAGTAACTTTACTAAATAGTCAAAAGTGAAGCAAAGATAGGAGGGAGACCTTAATTAATATTATATTGTTTAATAATTTTTTCCGGTCGCGCTTTATTTGTACCATGCAAAATATGTCATTTTTCGAAAATAAACATCTTTACAACGGGCATTGCTGAGCCAATCTAAATGAGATAAAAGTCACCAAGAGACATTCAGTAACTAATTATCTATCTTTCAATTAACGGAAATTATCTATTAATTACTCTGGCTGAAATAACAGAAACAAAAATGTCAAGTTAAACATACGCGTACAAAGTGCTTATGAACAGCTGAATTTTAAGTTTTCATCTCGTGAAATTTTATATTTTTATTTGGTAACAATATTATACAGGGGCAGTGGAAGTTTAATAGATTTTGATTATTTAAAACCAGATAATATGTTTATTAAGTCTGATTTTTTTCGTCATACATAAAATTGTAACTTTAAAATGTCTTAACCTGATTTTTTTTTGTCTTAGCTTAAGGCAATCTTAAATATGTATGATAGCGTAACATTTAAGATTGTTTTAAGCTAATAATATGTTTGTGTAATCGTAAATGTCAATTAACAGGTATTAAAAAAAAACTATAAAAATACTATAATGATGTTATTATAAAAATATGTAGGTAATACGTACTTATTCCAGCATCCACCAAATGCGGTTGTTTCTTGAACCAGTCCATTATAGCGTCGATATCATCTTGAATAGTGCTTTCCTTCATCCCCAACTTCTTTCGGATCTCCTGCTTGTCTTCTTCCGTGTAAGGGTACAGTGGATGCTGTTTTTTATGGTGAGCCATCTGCCGAAACATTAGTAGATTCCCACTTATTACTTTACACACACATATTTTTATTTAAATTTTATTTTAATTTAGTTTAAATAACTTTAGTGTTATTGTTATTATAACTATTAAAATAATTCATATTTATATGCAGAACTGTTTAAATATATGCAGAAAAATAAATTACACATTTGTCATAAAATGTAATTTTGAATTTATGAACTCATTTTCGTGTTTAAGAAATATGTTGTATAATAAAAAGCGTTATAACAGTCTCTTTTGATTTATTATTATTTAAAATATGTTAGTTAAACTTATCTAATTAATATGTAGATCATTAGTTTAATTTTGTTGATTACTTCTACTTCATTATAATAAAAAAAAAGAAATTTTGTATACGTTTTAGCCACAATAAATTGAACATAAAAATATCGAAAATTAGCTTACCTCTGATCAGACCACAAAACCAACACGTCTACCTCACCGACCTCTCACTCCGTGTGTACTGTCATCCTGCGGATTCGGCTTTGGCGGTTACGAAACGATACGGTTGCAGTTTCAAAGTCAAGCTAGTCGTTCACAGGTTCTTCACTCGCACTTCAGAACGCACAGAGTCTATTTAACGAATTTAATTAACATTATAAATTCATTTTTTGCAGGCAGATGATAGAGCTTTAATAAAAAAGAAAGAGAAAGTATAGCCCGTACTATGAAAATTCACCGGTAAACGGTAAGTTGATTGAAAGTTCATTTTCCTGTCTGTCGCACTCGGAAACGTCGTCAGTTAAAGTTAAGTGGAAATCGGAATCTACGCGGATGAAGTCGCGGTCTTAAAGCTATTACGTATAAATCGTATACATTAAAATATTAAATAGCATACCGAAATTATTGTAACATAATTTAACAACGAGTTCTTATGATCTGTGTGTAATTTGAATTATATTATGAAATATATTATTCTAACAAAAAGAATTATTTTTGATTATTTAATAGGTAATCATCTTAAAGTTACTCAATAATATTTACATTAATACAATTTACAAGAAGCAATAGAATTGTAAGAAAACGTTTTCGTTTTCACGCTTAAGCTGCTAAACTGATTTTTAAATTAATTTGGTATGAACATAATTTGAGATTTAGGAAATAGGCATAGAATAATTTTATTGCGGTAATTCTGATATACTCGTATGTTAATTTAAAACCGGTTCAAGGACATAAAATATTTTTTTACCTTGGAAAAATCGGCAATAATATAAGTGAAGTTAGTAATAAATATATTTAAATACCTAGTCAGGTCATAAATTCTGTCACATGTATATATATAAAATAATTGAAACAAGTTTACTCATTATGTAACCATTTATATACCAAAAGGAACGTAATAATACATAGATTTTTACGACATTAAAGTTTAGTCAAAATGACCTCCGTAATTTTGAATACAGGCCTTCAATTTGCGCGGCCAGCTGTCTATCGCAGCACGAACGAGGTCCATCTCAAATTCGGCGGCTGTATTAATAAAGAATGTCTTGAATGACTCCAAATTGGGATGAGGCTTTGAGAGAATGGTATGAGAAACAGGTTCCACAAGGTTCGTCAGGACTGTATTTTAATACACAACTGCATTCGTTTTTACACCTTTCTCACAACAATGTAGCTCTGTTAAGCCCCAATAAGAAACTCCCAACTCCTATACTATGAGCG